>OU452280.1:7838459-8295959 GCA_911728535.1 Pammene fasciana | reverse complement strand
AGTATGAAACATGTAGATTTAGTTTTACGAAACGAAGAGCAGTATTCAAATATAATTGACAGTAAAATTATAACTCTTAGTCTTAGCTGTAGCTAAGTACGGTCTTTTTTTTGAACTTGATAATACAGTTCAAAAGCATTTATCCAATCAATTATAAATATTAAAGTATATTTCAGAGAAAGCCCAGGGGTCCAAATAATCCCACGAAACGGTATTAACTGAATAGATAAAAGTGATATTTGAAAACGTTTCGATGTAAGAGTGTTCAAAACACGGCCGAAATAAAGCATCTCCTTGACAAACAAATGACGGTATCGGCTGGAGCAAGCGTAATGAACATAATAAAATAACAGTCGAACAAATAATAGACTGAAACTCACATTAAAGTCGCCCTTAAATTCGCACGTCGTTCGTCGAGACAGGAAGGGCCGAAAATAGACCGAAACAAAATATCTCGAAATAAACTCTGGCGGAGTCCACTACGGTACCTACTTGGACTGCAGGCGGTGAGTTCCCATGGTTACTCTAGTGTGGGCGAGTAGAGTTCTCAGGCGAGCCAGTGTAACAAGACTTACATGACCCTATTGTTTTGGTTTGGATGTGTCCGTCTGACAGACTTTGATCTTCAGTAGGCATTGTGCGTTGAACACATAATATATGTTGTCGTCTTTCTGAGCAATGTTACTCTGGGCAGAATTTGGCGTCAACAAGAAAACAAGCTTTGGAATTCATACATATACGCGAAGCAGAAATTGGGCTAATCTGGAAAAACCCTGGCGAAACTTTAGCGACTGCTTATCTATATACACTATACAATTACCTCCTGATTCATAAACGTCGCTCAGGCCTCAATTAGTTAATATATGTTTTGGTCTGTCTCTAACAAACACAACCTCTTTAAGTTCGTATTCCACTGAGATCGGTTAAAATGGTTCAAGCTAGTAGTAAGAGGGGAGATAGAGTTAATAAGAGTTTTATTACTGAGTCGCTAATCGTCTAACCTCTGAGTAAGACTCTAGTTTTACTGAGAGCAATTAACAGGGCATTTTATATTGGTTTGCAAGAGCCGTGGGCTTGCGTGCGTTTGGCGAGTGATAGCAATGTTATCCCAGAAGGGGAATTAGGTCCCGAGGCAAACCAGACTCGCGGAATACTCGCTTGGAATTCGGTAAATATTTCCGTGGTAGGCTGTTAGGCGTGGGTGATGGCAGCTACTTTGTACATTGTCTTTAACTTTCACAATTGCTCTTATATTAAAGAAATTTAGCTTTAGTCAGAATTATTGTACAATAAAATTTACTCTTGAGATGATGAATAAATAACGTCATCTACAACCATCATAATAAGGCAATTAGTATTGTAGAGAAATTTCTAGTTTGTGTATATTTATTTGCATCAGAAACAACTAATGGGTCAACAATAGAATGAGCGGCTAAGCTTTTCAAACTGACCTTCACTCGCTCTTTTTAGGGTTCCGTACCCAAAGGGTAAAAATGAGACCCTATTACTAAGACTCCGCTGTCCGTCCGTCTGTCCGTCTGTTTGTCCGTCTGTAATCATTGTTGTATCTCAAGAACTGTGATAGCACATTTGAAATTTTCACAGATGATGTATTTCTGTTGCCGCTATAACAACAAAATTTTTATATAATATTGAAATAATAAAAAAACAGAATATAATAAATATTTAAGAAGGCTCCCGTACAACAGACATGAATGTATATCGTTTTATAGATAATGGTACGGTACTCTTCGTGCGCGAGTCCGACTCGCACTTGGCCGGTTTTTTCTTAAATACAATACCCCCTTATTCATAAACTTCTTACAAGCCTCATTTCACATTGTCACAACTGCCAGGTTGTGTTTGTTAGAAACATACAAATTACAAAATATAATTTAACTAAATGAAATTTGTAAGACGATTATGAACTAAACTCGAAAACATTAATTCAAACTCCTCAACAATTTTTACTGTATGACGGTATCTACTTTATTTACACCGACCGAAATTTATAGAATAGAATAGAATAACTTTATTCGTAGACACATACACAAACGAAATATATTGAAAAATAAAAATTAGAGTGCCACGAAACGGTCTCAACTCAGCATGGTGCTACCGATTGCCAGCGCTGATCTTCCGATGCGACCATCAGGTGAGAACAAACACGACACGTAAGTAACACAATTTAAATGCTATTTTTACTCGAAACATTTAGTGAACAGTAAACTTTTGCTACTATCGAAACCGATAATACCAAAGTTTAAAGTGTAACTCAATCCGACACATCCGCGGCCTACGCTTTCCTACGTGCATCAGATGTACTTTGCAAAATAGCTAATAATGTGCGTGATTCATACTTCACAGATTTATTGTTTGTGCTGAAGAAGTGTCGCGTAGAATTAAGTTTCTATATCGTCGCTGCGCTTGTAAAATGCGACATGTGACTTTTTTTGAAAAATGGTTTTTGACTTCATTTAAAAGTATTTTTAAAGGTGCATACCTCGAAAATCCATTTTTTTCTAAGTTTACTGGATCACAAAAAAATAAAATCAGCTATGTGAAAAAGGCCTTAATTAGCCGCGCAAAAGGCGCCATGTGATCAAATATCACAAAGCTGTTTTTATCAATGAATGCATTTTAATAATATTGCGCTTTGTGATGGCACACAGCGGATTTTATATAATATTTTATAAAATTGGTTCTTGACAAATAATATATAGTTAAATATGTAATATATTAAGCAGTGTTAATAAACAGTCGTATACGCATTTTTATGGTTTTAATTTATTTGCAGTATAAATCCGCTTAGTGACGATTCGAAATGTCACTTTATAGAAATATTGAACCGTGCCTCGATAATCACATAGCGGTTTTTACAACACAAATAAATTCAGCTGTGTGCTTAAAATGTAGAAAAAAAAATTGTAGCTCCTAAAATAACTTAGTAAAATTTTCTAATCTAACATTATTTAGAGTCATATTGGAATCTTTAATTTTTGTCATTTTTAGATTTTTGATTTATTATACAGTAAAAAAATAAACATGTTTTTTGTGTCTCCTGTAAAGTTGTGTTTTTTTACATGTCGGATTTGACAAGCGCAGCGACGATATATTGTATCAATCACGACACTTCTTTTCCGCAACTCTAGTTGTAAAAGCATTTTGAATCGAAATATAGTATTGGGTTAGCAAATTAGGTAACATCGCTTCAGAAGATAATGATAATTAAAACTCTTAAAAAGCTATGAGTCTCGCTAAAATTAAGCCCATGTAAAAAACAAAGGGGCGCAAAGGGGGGACACAAAAGGTACTTTACTAAAAAACTTATTGTTTAACCGATAAAAAAATTGTTATTTATGTTCAAGTTTAGTAATTGTAATTATAAAGTATTAGTACAGTCGCCATCAGATATATCGGAGCTGTGGAGGTGCTCACAAATATCGAAATATGCACTTTATTGCCTTGACAATAGAGGCGATGTTCCGATATTTGTGCCCACCACCACAGCTCCGATATATCTGATGGTGACTGTGCAAGCCTTAAAGTATTAGAGGTTTCAAAACAAATCTAAAGTGATTCAATTAACCGAAATTACGATATTTAACGAATTTATTTTGGCCAGCGTAGGTACGTATTGTACTTACAAAGCAAATATTCGGATAATAGAGCTAAAGGACAAAGAGACGAGAATCAAATAGTACTTATGTTACTTATCAAAACATGCATTAATTAATACGTTTTGTGGGTCAAGTCAGCAGTCCTAAGTGGTCTAGCCTTCATGATGTCAAGCCTTCGGGCTAATACCCAGTTGAATGGAGTGATCACTCTAAGCTCATTCAATAGATTATTAATGGCACTAGAATGGTAGTACTTGTTACATGCTTCAACTTTCCTTTAGATAAGTATTCAATTAATCAGCTCGAATAAAAGCAACATACAAATGATGAAGGCAGAATAACACAAACACTGAATCGATTCCAACAAAAAAATGTCGTATATTTTGTAAGAAACACTAGAAGAAGTTCACGCCCTTTCAAATCAAGAAAACAGTTATATATGACGTAAGGGCCCTGATATATTAGGAGCAAGCAGTTTCATTGTTCACAGCAAACTGCTGAGCTGTTGTTCTGAACTAACGGCCAGACTAAACAACGCAACTCAAGCAAAATCGACGCTACTCAATCAGTGAAGATATTTACTGTTACTGAAATACCTACAGTACCTACTATACTGAAAACGACAAAGCACAGTCAATTGTATTGAACGTAATACCTTACTTAAAAATATACCTATATTTCAAAAATATTTTGAAAATCAACCTTAAAGGGGTCGCGAATTTATAACGACTTCTACTTGTCATTGGACAGTTGGTAGGTACCTACTATTCAAATATGTTTAATTTAAGGAGTAAATTGTGAGTAATTCTTTTTTTGGAGATAATCTTTACAGTTTTATTAGAAAACCTTTAAGTGCGAATAAGTATCGACATTGTTTTATTACATCGATAAAACTAACTACAAATTATTGATGTTCCGACAAAAAATTCATAATCCTATCCTTAGTCTCCTCATTGTTTTTCAATCGTAAGCTGAAGCCGATATGAAGTAAGGGGAGAAATTGAGGAAAAATACGTTTGAATTTCAAGATTTGTGTAACTAATTAATTAGGACTGCTTTTTATAATCGACGTAAATCAGCGAAACGAAAAGGCTCATTTTTTCAGTAGAATTTCAAATTATAGATTGAGACTACAGCACTTACTACTTACTATTTAGTTCTTACGAAAATAATTAATAAATAAGTAAATAAAATTGATAGAACACTGTTGCCTAGGATGCAAAATAAAAGTAATATGGAATTGGTTTTTCCCAGTATAGATAATTATTTCCAATGAATGTATGCTGAAAGCCGTATATCGTAGGTCCTCTTATTATTGTGAAGGAGTGCCATTGTTTATTTTCCTTCGTAGCAGACATCGCGCGACTCAGATTAATGCGGCAGATAAACTATTTTTACCGCACGTTGTTTTTGTAAATTTTCAAATTTATACCAACTGGGGTCTAAATCGAAGAATCGTCATGTCTATTCATAGGCCGGAAAATTACCATTTCCCATCCGCACATTATGGCAAACGCACTACAACTCCACCGCGCCCGTATATGCCAGCAAAAGACGTCAAAGATCGGCCTATGCCGATTCCAATAAGTGTGATGAATCTCTATATGTTATCTGTGGCGGCAGGATCACACTCGTACTTATTCGCGCACAATGCCAGAACAGATGAGCATCAACGGCGCTCCAGTCGAATGGTCGCAGCCGGCTCTCGTAAAGACCGACGAGCGAAAAGGTTTATAAAACAAAAGTTTTTTTACGAAAATCTTGTTATATATCGTGATCATATATCGACAGATTTTAACAGCCATATTTAAGGCTTAACCCGATTCCAATAAGTGTGACGACTCTCAATATGTTATCTGTGGTGGCAGTACCCTCGTGTCCATTCGCGCGCAATGCCAGACCAGATGAGATGAGCATCAACGGCGCTCCAGTCGAATGGTCGCAGCCGGCTCTCGTAAAGCCCGACGAGCGAAAAGGTTTATAAATTGTTTTTAGGAAATTCCCGTCATACATCGTGATCGTATACCGACAGATTTTAACAGCCATATTTAAATGACGGCGCCGTATAAAGATGGCGGGATTTATTTTTAAGTATTTTAGAGATAACGAACACCCTTTTATGTGTAAGTTGAGATTATTTTTTGACTGAAACCTTTTTTAATCGGGATCCTCGGGGGCACGTCACCTGACTGTCATAAAGTACCTACATTCAAGTAGTATTCAGGTTGTCTGGAAGAGATCGCTTTTTAGCGATAAGACCGCCAATTTTTAAACTGCTGCTGCTTAATTTTTGTAACTTTTATTTTGTGTGTTCTTTATTTTGTGGTGTGCAATAAAGAGTATTTATGTTATGTTTTATTCATGATTATATTTTTTTAAAGCTTAAATCGTAGTTTTAAATAGTTTTAAGTGTCATATTTAAAGCTTAACTACTCTATACTATACACTACAAAATAACTAATATGAAGTATGAACACAGTACAGGATGTACTGATGTGTGGGTAAATATAGTAATATTTGGGGATGGAAACGTAAACAGAACGGGTAAACAGATGATAATGTTTAAAGGATGGCTTCCGTTAATACAGGTATAAAATAATACGGGGTGATTTGTGGGCCGTGATCAATTATTTCAACACAACACTGCCATATTAGTACCATATGGGTAGTATTTGGTCAAAACAGAATTTATTTATTTTATACTTTTCCAGCAACAACTAAGTAAATCCACATTACGCTGCATTGGGAAGCGAAAAGACGTAGGTGACATTAAATACGATAAGTAGAAAAATACATTGAAACATACAGTTATTACGGCCCTTTATGTCATATTTAGACTCACTGTCTCGGTACGCAACGATAATGGTGAGTAGAGATGCAACGGATAGTGGTTTGGCCGGATACCGGATACCGGATATTCGGCCTGACCCTCCGCCGAATATTCGGTATCCGGCCGCCGAATATTCGGCCGGCGGCACTATACCTACAATTTGAGTATCGCAGGTGCGCGTCGTGCAGGTTTTGACCTGTTTCGTAGTGAACGTTCGCGCGGACACATTCCTAGGAATTCTAGGCAACAAAACGAGTTTTATTATGTCAGTACGGAGTAACTTCTTTCAAAAGTACACACGCGCTCGCGTATTTTTGTGTAAAAAAAATTGTTTCTATGACTAGTGGGCGACTCTGACTACATCCGGTATCCGGCCGGATAGTACGAAGATATCCGGTATCCGGCCGGATACTAAAATAAGCCGGATACCGGATAGTAACCGGATATTCGGTGCATCTCTAATGGTGAGGTCAGATGTCGGGTGTTTATCGGTATCAGCTCATTAGCGGCTGTAATAGAGAGGTAATGCGATTTGCATCTCATTGAGCCCTCACGAGTCATGTGCGAGCATCGCATTTACAAGCGAAACATTCGTGTTCGGACCGCTAAAATGCGTAACAACAACATCACGAGGAAAGCTTGACATACGAATTTAATTTGGGAACTATATATTCTGCCACAAAGATTTTGATTTGTCACCAATTTGTATCCGCTGATTATAAAATCTGTGACCATTTTAATTCAAACGGTCTCCAACTTTGAAACACCAAATCAGTGGATATTTGTATCCAATATTAAACTTTGATCGCCAGCTTTGTATTGGCAGAATAGTAATTCTACTATTTACCAAATAATTAAAAAATGCCCTAAATTTATTACGATTAAAAAAATCCACTGCATCATTCGGTGGTGTGTTTAGCTTTTGAAGTACATTTTGTTTGCGGCCGGCCTGATTTCGAATAAGGGTAAGTGCAACTGACATATTCGATTACAGGGTGTTCAGCGGCAAATGGACGTGTTGTTTGGTAAATAAAACGAGCTAGCGTTTTGTTTGAGAACATTTTTATGCTTTGACCGCACCACTGTAATTTAAGCTATACGTCTGGCTCTCATAAAGATGGAATGCTGCGAAAAAATGAATAAGAAACTATTTCGCACTTACTAAAAAAACAGAAATACACAAATTACAGAGAAGTTAACCCATAGCGTGAAAAAATATAATGATTTTTTTTTTTTTATTACCTACACGTGCCAGATTTATTTTATGATACGGGTACTCAGAATAACATGAACCAAAATGTGATCCACTTAATCTATTTTGAAATCAAATCCAAAAGTTCCAAGAATTAATTACCTACATAATGAACTTGGCAGTTGTTTCCATATCAGTAAATTTCATTAAACCCGTTTCACCTCCACTTCACTTTATTATATTTAACCGAATTAATAGCCGTGACCTCGTCTTTACCAGCTGAAACTGAAAGGAATATTTTAGAAATTATCTTAAGGTACTTAAATAGACATAAAATATGTAGTGATTGTAAACTCGAGTAACTATCAAATCACACTATTTTATAATCCAATGAAGTATAATTTATGGCTGTTGGACAGCATAATAATGACTTTTTATTAGCGAGTAAAACATACATATTACTGAAATTATGTCGTAGCATATAAAAATTTTGGATAGGTTTAAAAAATATTTCACAATTCAACTATCAGTCAGCACAGACGCTTTCAAATATATATTATGAAACTTTAACCTAATATACGAGTAAAATGAATAATGGGTTCGTATTAAAAGTCGGCCATCTTAAAATACAATCTACTCGTACCAACACCGTCCATACAAAACCGTTTTTATTTTTCGCCTAAATTATTATTTTTCTTAGTTTTTCATTATTAGAGTACGACACTAATTATGCCCTCAACCTTAAACGGATCACCAGCATTTTTGTTACACCTTGTATTGTATCTTAGTATCAAAAGAGTTATGAAAACTTAAGAAGTTTTATGTGCAAACAGACAATAGGTACAATCGCCATCAAATATATCAGAGCGGCCAGGGTACTCATAAATATCTGAACACGCACTTTATCGCCTTGACAATAGAGGCGTTGTTCAGATATTTGTGAACATCTTGGCCGCTCCGATATATCTGCAGATGGCGACTGTACAATCGGTCCACGCAGAGCTTTACCAGCGTCCAGGGTGCGTGTCGGGAGCGTTATTAATTTAACCGCAGCCCTAATTAATCTTGCCCGCTGTGGAGTTCCCACGGATCTAGTACGGAGTTGGGATTTGGAATCGAGGCTTGAGAGTAAATACGAGGTATGGTTACGTTCGTAACATTAAAGGATAAGGATAATAATCCTCTTTGTCAGTTAGCCATGTCCATTTTGGAATCAAGACTAAAGAATTTTTTACTCAATTTTGTGTGTTTTTGAAAATCGTATTGAAATCATTGGTGTCGGAGGCCAAGATCCACTTCGGGTCATGCGCCAAAATGCAGTAAGTATGTAAGTACCTATAAGTATATAGGTATTGAAAATTGCAATAAAAATATTTAAGCTTTTGGAAACTACCCAAACGCCAAACACTTACTATGAGCAAAACAATATATATTATGTTTGTTAATAATCTGGCATTTTTGGACCTACACATTAATCATAGGATATTATTGTTAATAAGTACCTACCTATCGTTATTTATCCAGCGGACTGTTGCAGCGACCAGTATAGGTTCCGATTAATACTGTGGTACATCTAGGGGTCAAACTATATAAGGGTCTACCTCACAGTCGAAACAAAACGTTTTGTATATTATATGTAAAGGGGTTTCAGCAAATGATCCATGTGTATTTCGTAACCACTTCGGTTGTTTTTGTTACATATACTACTTATATTAATTACCATAACCTTTGTCAGCAGTGTACATTTTAGTTGCCGTCAAATATATCGCAGCGGCCAGGGTACACAAAAATATCTGAACATGCAGTTGATCGCCTTGACAATAGAGACGTCGTTCTGATATTTCTGACCACCTTGGCCGCTCCGATATATCTGAAACGCGAAAATTCAAATCAAACTGTGGCACAATGCTGAGCTTGAGCCTTTTTGCTGCCACATTTAGCTGTAGATAAGTATTTATATCGATATTGTTTTTTCATTTGGTTGTAAAATTATTTCTTTTCATTCTTTCTTTCTTTAAAAAATTAAAGTGTAAAAATTGTATATTTCTTTCTCTTTTGCTCTTCCATATTCAACCGATAGAGAGGCAAATAAACGAACAGACTAAGTGGTTCGTAGCACGAGGCCCGTTTTCATTTCCCGGAGGATATTTTCACCATTTATTTATTTGACTTCGAAAGAAAACAGTAAAACTATGTTTTTATGACGAGTTCTTTAGGGTAGTGTGGTAAACATTCGCGTCCAATAAATGTCGACTATTCCCCCGACATGACATCAAACAAGTTACCGCTATAATTTTCTTGGAAGCACTTTGTGTTGACAGAACCCGACAACTATCGTCAACGATTGTAACGAACCTTTTCTTATTTTTTACTGTTAAGTTAAAGACCAAAACATAAAAAAAACACATACGACATGGGTAGGTCCTTAAACTAGGTACGTCCAAAAGAGAGGTATGGGTACTGCGAATGTCATCTCGCTATGTGTGGTAAAAGGCACAGCACAGCGAATATCATCTCGCTCAAATCTAGAGTAGAGCCCGACTGGGGGAGTACCTCCACCTTATAGAAACCCACAGCCAAATAGCACTAAATAGACCCTACTAATAGTGTTGTGTTCCTGCTGATGAGTAAGGTTGCCAAAGATCTCAAAGATGACCTAGTGTGTTGACGACGAGGGACCCTTTGTTCCTTTAGCCGTCAATACAGTGAATCCTCTTTTTGTGTAAAGGGTCGACAACGCGCATGTGACACCTCTGGAGTTGCAGGCGTCCATAGGCTACGGTAGCTTACCATCATGTAGGCCGTATGCTTGTTTTATTTTAGCCTACACGTGATTTTATACATTTAATGAGTCTTATGATAATGATTTGAAGTGTCCCGATGTAAGTAGTCAGTATCTAATGTATCTATGCTATCCATTTATTTAATTAAAATCATACATATGTATTTACAAAAATAAAATGCAATTCTTTCTCAATATAGTAAAATTCAAGATCAATAAAAAAATACCTAGTACAGGATGTTATCATAAGACACACTCATTTCCTTTCATACATAAACCTAAATTATAAACGAGACATATCTGCAACATCTAAATGACCAGCAAAATTCGCAGCTAAGCCATTTCAAGGAACATAATCCCTCACATGATGAGCAAAACTAAACTGAGCAAGGATTTGTACGTGATGAGAGCTCCAGTATTCGCAAGTGGGTCCGTACAAACAGTCAAACAGGCGCTTTTAATCAGTTGACGGTGTCGCTGTTAGACTTTGTGGTGCGGTCTGGAACATCAAAGACTTATAGAAACGTAGATTTTACAAATATTTCAATACGGTTGTAATTTTGGGCGTAATTTGGGCAACGTCTGCGTTTTGTTCTCAACTGCAGATTCTCTCAACTCAACTTCACATAATAATACAAAATAAATAAATATTGGGGACAATCTTACACAAATCAACCTAGTCCCAAACTAAGCAATAAGCACTATGGGTACTAGGCGACGATATACCAACTTATATATATAAATACATACTTAGATACATAGAAAATACCCAGAACTTAGGAACAAATATTCGTGATAAACACACAAATAATTGCCTTACCAGGATTCGAACCTGGGACCTCCTGCTTCGTAGGCAGGGTCACTACTAAACTGGGCTAGGATGCCGTTAAATTACATCAAGGTATACAAGGTGTAACAAAAATATTGGTGATCCTGTTAACAGCAAAATTGGTACCTATCGTATTCTCATTATGAAAAAGGAAGAAAAAAATATTTCTCGTGAAAAAAAAATTCATTTTGTATGGAGGGTTGGCCAGCGGAGACAACGTGTACCATAGAAAACAATTTTTTTTTCGGATCAAAAAATTTTTCTCCTACTTTTCTTTACTGGCAATAGGATACCAATTAAGCCTTTAAACGGATCACCAGTATTTTTGTTACACTCTGTATAACTTTAGTTTGTTAATAATATTTTCGTTTTGCTGTTTGTTTGCTTGCAATAAGAACGTGCTCAGTACCTTCTTGTAGGCGTCCAATTTATTTACTGTTTATTTTTTATTTGCTCCTGATTACAGATTACACCCTTTATCGAAGTATGTACCTATTTGAAAGTGTGTACACAGTCGTTAACAATTTAATAAGATATTAACTATACTGTTTTTAATATTTCTCCCATTTTAATTACTTCTGTTCTAGCAATGTCTCTTGAATACATATAATCCTATTACCTTATAATTAAACTGGACCTAGACCTGAAAAAACACAATTAAAATTTGTTCCCAAGTAGAGAAAACATAAATTACAGGGTAAAATAATTTCACTATTACAAATTGAGGGCAAGGTCCGAGCAGAATTCAAACAGGACTTTCCGTTATTGTAGGCGCCTAATCAAAAGTTAGCGTCGCTTCTATTCCCAAAAGGCCGCTACTGGGCTTGTGAATATTGTAATGATTGGAATGTGTTAACAAACCTTCAACTTAGTAATAAGTTTAAACAAAATTTTAGGGCCACGTACCTGAATAGAAAAATTGATGTGTTTTTATGGGATTTTTTTGGTTGCATGTTTTTTACGCCCTGATATTCCATAAAGTTCCCGAGGTTCACTATCGTTAAAAAAACGAATAAAAAAATACCTACCTACCGGCACCGGTAGTGTAGGTACATACGAGTACGTACACTCATTCTCATAAAAAAAAAACAATCTTCTCCTGTGTTTTACGATCGTATGGTTGCCTTTACATGTGGTGGGTATATACTTAAATAAAGTAGTATTTTTAATTCAATAAAACAATCTGACAGCTCCCACCATACATTGTAAACCATTTTGTATGACAAGAGCTCTCAGATTACTGTATTGAATTAAAAATACTACTTTAATTATACTTTAAAATGTAACATTTTTTAGATCATAGACAAAAAAGTCACGTCAAGTCAAAAATTAGGTGCCAAGGGTATATTTATAAAATTCGATACAAATATTATTGAACATAGGGCCAAGGCCGGTTAGGCCAGTCAACGCTTCGACGCTTATACAATACGTTTCGAGCATGCCAAAGAAACTGTCATTTGTAATACAAAATAATATTGGCAAGTTTTCTTCTGGGAAACTAAAATTAACACTATTAGTCACCGGGCGAGAAAAGAAACTTCCTTTCAAATTTAGGTCACTAGACATCTAGTGGCGACGAGGCGAACTTCCGTCACCGAGTGCCGCGTTTTGAAAATAGATGGCGTTGCTGTGGCCGATTTCAACAGAGGGAAATATTGGCAGCATATTGGGAAATCTTCGAGTGAAAGTATTGGGACAAGGAAAACCTAGAAAAGTTATGAGAAATATTAGAATTGTCTGTGTATTAGAAAAGCAGTTATAATCATTCGATGTTTTCATTGTACATATTTTCAACAAGGAATTACCTAGAGGTACGTACGTGACCGGTGAAAACTTAGATGTTCTTTATTTGGTTAAGCAAGAAATAATAGGTAGGGTTTATTTAAAACAGAGAATATAAGTTTCCCTAATATCGAATTAAAACGATTTAGATAAATAATTCCCCGTTGTAACACCGACTCTACTATCAGCGCTATCTCAAACAAAACAACATAAAACCTACCTACAGATCTACTTACTCTATCTAAAATTGGAAATATACCTGCGTATCTATTTTTCCAATTCGTAAAGTAATTTTTCACGTGCCTAATCGGACGTGTCGCCAGGACGCGACATGACAGTCGGCGCCCAACAAAGAGTTTGTCGAAAAGCCCGCGGGCGCACCGGAAGCGATTTGGCCACGGATGTGACGTCACGGGTGGGGCGCTCATTGTGCCCCGCTTTTGTGGAACGGGCCCAAAGGCACTGGGGCACAGTTTTGTTGGAGTCTTTGGATTAGAAATAGAAAAGGGAAATGATACAAATTAGCTGTACACAAATTAAAAATGTTGTCGTAATGTGTAATTTAAAATGAATATACTAAAACATAATAATATTTACGAGCCTCAGTCGTAAACCCCTGTTCAGGGTAGATACATTGGAGCGGCCAAGGTAGTCACAAATATCTGAACAATTGTCACCCCTATTGTCACACGCCTCTAAAACGTCACGGCGATAAAGTGCATGATGAAGTGCAGATATTTTTGAGTACCCTGGCCGCCCCAATATATTTGATGACGACTGTACATACCTAAACATATTAGATGTGACTATAGATACAATACAAGCACGCAAATTCATTTTTACGACTGCCATTGGCACGGCATATTGTTCCCTAATGGATATGCATTATGGGCGCAAATTGACTGTATCATTCACTGATGACGCTCGCAATGTGACGTGAACGGAAGGAAGCTATTTACGCCATCAGAAATACGTTTGCTTGGTTCGGGACCTATTCGACTTCGTTTGTTTGAGCTTGTGACATTGCCAATTTTACCAATGGCTGTAATATTATAAAACAAGCCGTAATTGTTATAACCACTTTATCTATATTTGATGTAAGGGCATTATAATTATCATTTAAGACTTTGCTGGTCCGGTAACATATGTAATTCACTTTGATGGGGACACATGGTCGCCACATTACAAAATCTTATCTAGACTTGAGACGTACTGCTTTTCAAGTACTTACCTACCCTATGTAATCAAAAGGAGAAGTAGTTTATTGAGTGAGGTGTTCAAAATGACTGTCACGACATGTACTTATTGTATTATCGTAACAATAAAGTCGTGTTACCACTTTGAACACCTTACTCGCTTACGTATACTCGCAATAATACGTACTTATAACTGCTAACCAAATAAGAATACATATTTTAACCAATATGTTAAACTTAGCTTAGGCGTCATAAGTGTCATAACATATTATGTATACGTCACATATGGATTTAGGATTGGTAAGTATAAAAACTTATAGTCCTGTGGCCACCGCTTGTGCCGTCATGCCCATTGAGGCCATTCTAACTGAAAATTTGAACTTATTTTGTTTTGTTATGATGTCATCGTGACATGACACGCGCCACAATGCATACTCGCCAATGAACGAGATTATTATAACCAAACAAGCACAATCAAATTAAAAATCGTTTCTGTACTGATGGAAATGAGAATTGGCTGTCTTAGATTATATGGGAACTAAATAACACTTCTCTTTCTATACAGCCTCTATAAATAATCTATGTAATTGAGATAATTCAAATTAATTATGGGGGCCGGCGCTGAAACTAATAAAATAAAATAAATATTATGGGACAATCTTATACAAATCAACCTGCCTTTTTTATACAAATCCCGCAGTAAGCTCAATAAGGCTTGTGTTGTGGCATGAGGTTACAAGGCGACGATACTTTATTTATTTATATTCTTAAATACATACATAGAAAACATCCATAACTCAGGAACAAATATCCGAGATAAACACACAAATAATGGCTCTATGCATAGAAACACTGTAGGTTTTATGTTTAGAATAGTTTATTATGATATACAGATAAATAGATCATTAAATTCTTCTTAGAAAACGTAGCTACAATCAATGCTTCTTCTATCGTACGCCAAAAGTGACATTGACATCTCAAGCGACGGTCAACCCAACTGTCACCTGTCAAAGTTTAAAGACGTTTAATGAACGTTCGTAAATCCTTAGTCATCATCATCGTCCAGGATATCTAACATTCGGCCAACCTGACATAACAGGAGTTTGTCCTCAAACTAGATCTACACATTACACACACCACACACCCCAATCAACAACCTTTGAGTAGTCTCAATCTATAATTCACAACATTAGACCCAATGCATCCCCTCACTACACTAGTCTCTAGTGCAGTAATATGAACCTGATTCACTCCTCTCTACACTAATCTCTATTGCATCCATGTACACCTCATTAGTCTCTAATACAACCTTGTGAACCTTCTCACCACATTAGTCTCTAATGCAGCGTTATCAACTTGATTCACCCCTCACCACACCAGTCTCTGATGCGGTCGTGTGAACCTGATTCACCTCTCACTACACTAGTCTCTAATGTAGCCGTGCGAACCTCCCACTACATTAGTCTCTAATGCAGTCTTGTCAACTTGATTCACCCCTCACCACACCAGTCTCTGATGCGGTCGTGTGAACCTGATTCACCCCTCACTACACTAGTCTCTAATGTAGCCGTGTGAACCTCCCACTACATTAGTCTCTAATGCAGTCTTGTCAACTTGATTCACCCCTCACCACACCAGTCTCTGATGCGGTCGTGTGAACCTGATTCACCCCTCACTACACTAGTCTCTAATGTAGCCGTGTGAACCTCCCACTACATTAGTCTCTAATGCAGTCTTGTCAACTTGATTCACCCCTCACCACACCAGTCTCTGATGCGGTCGTGTGAACCTGATTCACCCCTCACTACACTAGTCTCTAATGTAGCCGTGTGAACCTCCAACTACATTAGTCTCTAATGCAGTCTTGTCAACTTGATTCACCCCTCACCACACCAGTCTCTGATGCAGTCGTGTGAACCTGATTCACCCCTCACTACATTAGTCTCTAATGCAGCCGTGTGAACCTCCCACTACATTAGTCTCTAATGCAGTCTTGTCAATTTGATTCACCCCTCACCACACTAGTCTCTAATGCGGTCGTGTGAACCTGCTTCACCCCTCACTACACTAGTCTCTAATGCAGCCGTGTGAAACTTCTCACCACATTAGTCTCTAATGCGGCCTTGCAAACCCAATTAACTCCTCAACCATACTAGTCTCTAATACGGTCTTGTAAATCTCACCCTTTCCGCTCTCGCACTCGGATCTCTACATCACAATTAACCTCGCCAGAAACGACTCTTCATGCTGAACCACACTAGTATCTAATGCAGGAGAATAAAGCTTCCCACTCCCACACTCAAATCAAATCTCTATAAGTAGGTATCACAAAAGCAATTCACACTTCACCACACTAGTCTCTAATGCGGCAGCGTAAACCTCCTACAAACCTCCACTTAATAAAGTGTTACATAAATTTTAACTAAAACTGTAGACTATATGTATCTGACTTTGACTATAAGTTGCAGACACAGGAAAAGTTCAAATTAAAACCATTTCTCCAGTAGGTAAGTCCCTGTTATACTCAACTCAATATGTTGCACAACACGATATTACAGATTCTGAACAAATAGATCCGCATTTCAAGTACGTAAGTATTACTTGGTTATTTTATTTTAACTATACGCCTTGTAACACCAGTGGTCACCACAACCTCAGCTACCTAATGTCCATCCCCATCTCCGAAAGGCTGGTACCTACACAACACACACACTACATTCCAACGAGAAATCACAATCCGGGGCACAGTGTTGTCCCTGTCAAGTCGAGCAGAACAAACAATAAAAACACAGTTGCAAGGTCCTTTTCCCAAACCACTTCCTCGAACTCATCTCTCTCTGTGCTGCGATTAAAGCCATAAGCCTTAATTTTCAATGACTAGAAGTGGATAGTATAAGATAAATACACCTCCTTACATCCTATTCGAACCTGTAATTTAAGACTATTGCAAGCCAATTATCCTCCATCCATCGATCATCAACATTCCAAAGCAACTCCAAAACTTATCACACTTGTTTTGCAATCGCACGGGAAAATAAAATAGACATACAATTCTTCCTCTCAAACTAGCACACACATAGCCTGCCCTATTCGATCGCACGATGGCAAACAATTCAACTTGTTTAAAAAAAATCAAATAATCACAATCACAGGGCCTTAATTAACTCCAGTAAACATTAAATTCAATGGACAACAATCTGATTTTACATTTTAGAAATACCTACTCTGCACTCTGTAGTACAAAAACTGTTTTGCGTGGGCTTGGTTCCATATGAATATTTTTTTCAAAATAAACAGAAAACTTGAACACAAAATACACTGAAACAGATGGTAAGACCATCTTCTTCTCTCTTATCATTTCTCGACATTTTGGGACAATTAGGTACATATTACACATTTTATCCGATCATATAACAATTTTGACATACTTATATAAAAATTGTATCATGTAAGGTCGGTCACTACTAAGTAACGTAATCTCACAAGTCTCACAATCTCTTGCTAATACAAAATGTATACATATGTAATTCTGTATTTTTGGACATTTGGATATGGTGGGTGCGCTTGGCCCGTAGACGCACTTGTCCCGACTAATCTTAACTACTTTTTTTAAAGGTGTTATCAAGTACATTTGTAAGTACATTAACAGTTTCTAAATGTACCTACCCTCTATCCTCACTTAATCATACAAAAATCCAGTACCTACTGTGTTGAAAATCTATCGTATTTCCATTCTTAGCGCTACCACAAGAAGTAGGTATTCAGTCAATTAGAAAGTCAGTCAAGTTGTAGACTATTACAGGTGCAAGTACCTTACAGAAAAGCTTAAGTTGACACTACTGTATCCCATCCGTTTGTTATCAAGAAAGTTATTAACATTAAATTCACATTCTTACATTACATTACATAGGATTACATTTACAAATTATTACCAAATGTAAATAAACTATATGTATAGCAAGAATCCATTTATATAGTCTGGCTGGCCAAAGAAGTAGTAGTAGTAATAAACACTCCATTGCACAAAACAAGTACATGACCAACAAAAATATAGCAAGTGTGTACAAAGGCGAACCCACCCCTTTAAGAGATCTCTTCCAGCTTCCAGCTAACCTTTAGTGTAGTCTAAGTGCAGTCACAGTGGAAGTATTAAGCTATACTCATCCCCATTTTTTTTTAACAAGGGTACTAGCATAAGAATGAGACAGTATGATTCCCTCTGTCTATACTTGAAGTAAAACAGTCCCTGGCCAAACTATAAGTAGGCTTTTCGATTCATTAATTTCAAAATGTTATTGCCAACTCTATTTTTCTTATAACAGTCATCTGCTGTTTATCAATTGTAACAAATCTGAGGTCAATAACGTTAATTAAATTATATATACCATATCTGATTACATCTAGTGTATACCAGTATTGCCATTACATGTGTAGATCCTTCTTTTGCAAAACACTTGTTTTTTTTTTAAAGGGCTTTCAACTCATTCATATTATACACAACATAACAATGCTACATTTCCTATCTTTCAAGTTGATAGTCTTTCCTTGAGCAAAATAATCCATACCATTCTCATAGCAAATACTACTACTTATCAGAGTAGTAACAAGCCTGTTAAGAAACATAAGTATCCTTCACAACACAATACCATAATACTGATAGGCTACTGGCATAACATGATAAATTTATGAAATTTAGTTTTGAAGTTATTCGCCAAGCTTTGGTGAAGAAATAAAAATATCCATCGTTCCTCGGACCTTTTAGCCGCAAGCAATAATTGAACATGTCACAAGGACAAACCATATTTAGTGCCTTCTCTAGTTTCTCTACCATACCTACTGAAAATTGTTTTTACCTTGTCATATTCATGTTTTCATTCCAAACTATGGTAGGTATACTTTTATTGTTACAATACAATAAGTTCGTTTTATTTCACATAATATTAAGTGCAATTAACCATCCATCGTTTTCTTGACACATGGTATACAAAATTAAATTATGTTTAAAGTAAATAGTATCTCTGGAACTTATCCATACAATATACAATTATTTCTCAATTTCCATGGTTCAATTATTGAAATTCTGTGTAATAAACGTCAGTGGTTTATGCTACCACATCGACAGTCAATGTAACTACCTAGGAATCTGAATGGTGGTATGGTAAATGTTATGAAACGTCAGCAGGAGGCACCTGACAAAACTGACAAAATATCCACGTATATCTTCAACATACTTACAGTAGATTTAGATAGATTTCTTTGATACTAGTAATACCACAATTTAACATACTATTCTAATGTACCTATCTATTATATTATTATACTTACATTGCTTATGACATTTAGGCTACAAGTATTATTACACTTGCTATTGGTTATTGCACTTGCTTATCTTGTTTTGGGTATTGCGTAAAATGAGATGACATCCCTAAGACATTCTTTGCACCAAAAGTAATAGTGAAAATGACTACAAGTATAAGCCACTCTTTGATTTAGTGGCGGAGCAACTATTAACCGTCAAACATGGTGCACTAAATTTGTTCTTAATAACCCATCTAGTAGAATACATAGCAATCAATGGTCTTCATTTAGACAAGTGGTCTGGAACAATCTTAGCTATATTAATTTGACAAACCAAAGACAATTTTTCAAATAAAGTTATTGTTCGTAGATGAGGCTTACCATCCTACATTCACCAGATCACAACACCAATATCATATAACATAAATGTGGTTGACACAACATCATCATTAACTTAAGAGGGATTCTCTTGTCGGTGGAGTATATTCCATCTACTTCTATCCTGCGCCAGTTCCTTGACCTTTGACCTTTGACACAACATAACCATGAATAAAAATAATTTATGAGTTTAAAACCTTTCAATTACTTAACCCAGTACAATTAAGATGACTAACTCTTTAGTTTCTATTCAAATTACATATCTGAAAGTAGGTACAAAAACAATAATAAACCAAATTACAATACCTACTTATAAATACAAAAAAAAAACAATTAAATAACAAAAATAATGCTACTTATGGCAAAGCCTTAATAAGTCCTTAAAAAAATATCACTACCAACCCATACACAGAAACTTCAAATGTGGTCTCAAAGCAAAAACAATTTAGAAGTGAATGTCATATACTACTATCAGTTTTAACCACCAGTCAAAATATTGTGCTTCAATAAAAATAAAATCTCAGCGGGACTACTTTTTTTTTGAAGGTTAAGTTTACTTCAAAGTTATAAAAATACTCAATGATTAAAAGTTTTGGTAGGAACTATATCAAAATAGTTTAAAAAAATCACCATAACGAAGACAAAGAAAGGTAAAAAAATAACATAATGAAATAAACCGATATTACTGTTAGCTCAGGTGGCAATGGCCCGATATTACTGTTTCACATTAAATATACAAAATGTTGGTCGCCTCACACATGCTTAATTGCTTATGTACATCAATTAGAGGACAGCTAAAATAAAAGTGTTACATTCTTACAAAATGTTTCATTACCTAACATTTTCAGTAAGATAACTATTATTCAAAGATACTAGGGTAATAAGTGTATATACCTAATAACCAAGTAGATGATAATACAGACACTTACCCATAATGGTACAACTGCTTGTGTACCAACTCTGGGTGTACATTGACATACGAGCATACAATGTATAGCATACAATGATTTAAATGTTAAAATAAACAATACATTTTTACTGCTCTGAAATCTACACATTTAAAGATCAAACAATGGCTATATAAACTTAGTACATATTTACATTTATTTCAGTAAAATATCCGTCCTTAATATTTATGGGATTAATCCCCAATCAGTATGGAAATCGTTAGAAAAGTTTGTCATATTACTACTTTGGAACTTTTGAATGTCATTCAAGTTACTATATTATTATAATCGTAGTCTCTTTTCTTTATCACTGGTCTTTTGTTAGACTTCATAATCTTCAACACTGATATCAGCAAACTCCGTCTGCCTTGTCAGCTCCAGTGACGAGCCACCCGGCTTCAGTGGTGGTGTTCGCGGCGCCATCAACATCCACGCCTCTAACTCTGCACCAGCGCCAGCGGCATCCTCAGCGGTTGCAATGACAAAATTCATGTCTAACTTTTCGATGAACTGACTATGAGTCGGGAAGCTTTTTGTGAGCGTGTAGGCCTATCGTCAAAGGCTGTAGTCTGTCTTTGATTCTCATTTGTTACATCACTGATCGCACTTCTGATAATGGCTCTATGCATAGAAACACTGTAGGTTTTATGTTTAGAATAGTTTATTATGATATACAGATAAATAGATCATTAAATTCTTCTTAGAAAACGTAGCTACAATCAATGCTTCTTCTATCGTACGCCAAAAGTGACATTGACATCTCAAGCGACGGTCAACCCAACTGTCACCTGTCAAAGTTTAAAGACGTTTAATGAACGTTCGTAAATCCTTAGTCATCATCATCGTCCAGGATATCTAACACAAATAAATGCTGACCAGGATTTGAACGGGACCTCCACCTGCTTGATAGGCGGGGTCACTACAGACTAGGTTAGGTGGCTGTTAAAAATAAATATACCTAACACATATAATACTGAACAAGAACGTAAGCTCCTTCCGCTATTATGGCAATTTTGATTTAGATTATCACAAGTATTCAATCAATGTAAAATGTAACTGAAAAGTGGCTCGTTTTGTGGCCATACGAAACCACATAAAATTCAATTTAAATAATTACCTGTCGGCTACTGCCGCTCCACTTGATACGTGCGGGCTTTATTACGTAATGTAATACCGATATGAATATTTGTCATTTTAATCATTCAGGCCTCCGCGAAATAATGGTTGATTACATTGAAATTGTCAGCCAGGATCTGGGGGCATTCACGTGTGCATTTGACATATCAGAATTATATCGAAAACGTATTAGTGTCCTGCACTTGCTTTCATGCCTAAGGAAGGAATGCATTGATTTCAAGATTTCATATTTCATTAATAGCTAGCAACGAAGCGAACGAAGGCGCTTTTTCTTATGGGGGCTTTTTAGAGAAAAGTGCATCAATTGTGTAACAAATTTCGGGTTATTTCTACTTAGAATCACGAGCTAGGACTATCGATTTAAATAATTAAAATAAATTCTCATTTTTTGTCAGTTTTGTGACGCATTTCCCCATACATTCTGTATGGACCGTTACAAAACTGACTAATAACTTTTGTATAGAAAATTGGCGATTTTTTCAATGGGTCTTTTTTTCTGAAAGCCCCCATATATTTTGTATCAGCTGCACTCTGAACCCGGACGAGAAACAGGTATAGCTACCCTACATTACATATGTCAGGTTTAACTTTGTTGTCAGAATAAGCCCACTGTACCTACATCTATATTATGAAGTCGTCTGCGAAGTTAATTGAAATGCCTACGTTATTGGCCCCGGGTCAGGACCCCTGAACAGTTTAATTTACTGCGATTGATAAATTTAGATAGTGCCACTACGGACCCCTCGGTCCGTCATTGTGTCGGAGTTCAACGCATTACCAATAAAATTTCTATTAAATAAACCTAAGGTTAGCCTCGCCATCTATTTATTCCTTTAGCTCGGTCGATTTATAAAGTGAACCCAGATTTATAAAAACTGGTTGTTTATTGTGACTGCTTTTGAAATCAATAGGGAATAATACGCAAAACTGCGTAGGGGGCGGCACTACCACAAAAGGAGGGGGGCCTACTGCGAAACACGAAAATAAAAGTTTCGTTACCTGGTTCTCTGTCACTCTTACATATTAGAGCGATAGAGAGGCAGATGTCAAAATTTCGATTCTCTCGTTTCACGATAGGCCCTCTGTAAACAAACCGCCTTGGTGCACAAATGACATATTTATTCGTTATAAATTATCTATGAAAACTTGTAAATAACTGTTTAAGGCCTAGTATGTATTAAGAACTCTATGGTTTACCGAAGTGCTAGTGCTGCACTCTGGTGGCAGAACATTGCAGTAATATCCCCTATTCGATTGGTATTTGGAAATTTACTTGACAACCTTGTGCTAAAACTGTGCTCACATGTATCGCAAAAAAAACAAGTCTTCGATGATCGCATCGTAACATTTGTCTGACAAAAAAATTATACCTACCTATATGTACCGTCGGCCTCCTAGCCTAATTGGTGACCCTGCTTATGAAGCAGGAGGTCCCGGGTTCGAATCCTGGTCAGTGCATTTATTTGTGTGTTAATCACGGATATTTGTTCCTGAATTATGTATGTTTTCTTATGTATTTAAGTATTTATCTATTTCTATCTATTATATATCGTCGCCTAGTAACTATCTACAACACAAGCCTTATTGAGCTTACTGTGAGACTGGGTTGATTTGTGTAAGATTGTCCCATAATATTTATTTATTTATATGTCGAAACAGACATATGTAACATTCCACGGGAAAAGGTACCTTATGGCGGTTGGGGCTTACGCTATTTCTAACGACGCTACAATACTAATGCGATGCTTCGCAACGTAAGCGCCAACCGCCATAAGGTACTTTCACCCGTGGGACGTCACATATTTTATATATTCGGCTTGTAATTATGTTCTTCACGTTCCTTCTTATCCATGAGCCCAGCTGTGGGACATCCAAATATTTATTTAGTCTGACTATAATAGTACTCAACATTTTAGAAAGTAGAAAAGCTAGTTTAAATTAACTAGCCCATTATGAATGAGGTAAGAATAGCCTGGTAAGATCAAGCGGTGGTCATACGCGAAGTATGTACGTACGTCACCAAAGGCCATACCGGACGGAATTAGACGGGCTGAATATTTCAGGGACGATGCACTTGACTCCTCAAGAGGAATTCTTCAACATTTGCCGTGTATGCTAAACGCCTACATTGCGACCGATTTTACTTCTTAATATTAAATATAGATGTACTTATTGACTGTAAATTCATTGACCGATTTAACACGTCGAACTGAGTACTAATTCTAAGTCAATATATAATTAGTTTCAGAATATAAGTTTTTACCTTTAAGGGGCTACTTTGAAAACTAATTAGTCGTCGTTCCATAATAAACCAAATATACTTTTATTGAACTATTGTTTAACATTATTTATGGGGATGCCGCAGCGGGACCTCTTAGAGGGCGTGTTCATTTTGTAACTGAGATTTTAGTTAAACTTTTAGGTAGTTTTTATATTTTTATACCTACTTTTATTTATTTTATTTTATTTTAGATACATGGAAAACCAACAGCATAATACATTATTATAAACTAGAGTAGAATTATAAAGCCAATTACAGGTTTTCACTTATAAAACCAATCTAGCAGAAATAACAAATTTATTTAGTTTTAATTTAGTATTAACTTAGTTCTATAATTTAATTTAAGTGTTATCATTTGACATTTTTTTATTAAGATACTAAGATTTTTTAGCTAATACTTTAGTTAGGTATTTTCCGACCAAAAAGTATAGAAATTAAAAAGTGGCAACATCGTAGTGTCGTCCCGTTTTCTTAGATTGATTTGAAAGGGACGACACTACGATGTTACGTATATTACGTACTTACTTTCAAATCTCAATTAGCCATTAAGAAGGAATTTTGTTGCTTTTAGGTGAAGAGATGACAAATATCACAATTAAGCGCCTTCTAAACGATATTAACTTTATAATGTTTTAAAGCCGTAATGAGATCCAATTACATCGTTTGTAATCAAAACCGCATTATCGTCAGGTGAAATGTTCCTTTAATCACTTAATTAACGCGGTTTGGTGCTAGCTCTAATCCAATTATCTTGTTTATCAGTGTAGTGTGTGTCACGTGATAAGGCATTTATCTCTCGGCCGCAGGCGACGTCACCTGCCACACTGTATCGGTATCACAATAATCATTATCATTGTGAACAACCTTCCGAGGTTGCAATTACATTGTTTTTGGACAAATTATAAACATATATGTTATGTTTTGTCGTGGTTGCATGTCTTGCAAAATGTATGTGTCTGCTATAACTTTATAACGTCGGTATTAGGCTGGCTCTACATGATGGGCCATCATAGGGACGCAGCTATGCGACGAAACGAGATCGCAATATCGCTAGCTCCCTCTAACGCATAGCTGCGTCCCTATGATGGCCCATGATGTAGAGGAGCCATTACATGTACTTCGATAATTTCTAAACGCAAAGTTCATTAGTATCACAGACACTACTATTTATCAAGTTCATTTTAAACTATTTCTTTAGTTATTTCTAATTATTCTTTAATAGACCAACAATCAGTCATTCAATTTTAAAGCATTTTTAAGTATCTTATCGTTTAAGATTAGATAGTTACTGCTTTGTATCAGCCGAAAACTAAAATAATAAAAATTGTTTTTTGAAACTTCAATTGTTATGAAAATACTAAAATAACCTTTCTACAAATGAAATCACCCACTGACTCAGACCTCAGATTACATTGGAACAAAGAGATGAAGATAGAATAAATAGATACGATTACTGAGTGGGTGTTCCGTGTCCCAATTCCAGTCACATATCCGTCGATACAAACACATGTTGCCGCTGTCAGAAATTAATTACTGGTGGAAATCCTCCAGGAAAATATTGACGGGAATTTGATCTGCTTCCGATTACGAAGCTTTACTCGTTGGCTTTAGCAATATTCGCAAATAATGTGTAGGGTAATTTGGTATCTTGGAAGAATTCACGGAAATCTTGATGTCTTAATATTACGACTTTTGATTTGCTTCAAAATGGATAACTCCATTATTATATTGTTTTTGTTATTATTAGAATGTCGGATACAGTTACAAATATAAACAGTAAGCAATTCATCTGACTTGAGACTGATTTGGTGGTGTAGCCTTCGTGACCCAAAAATATGATTAGGAATAGTCAAAAGTTCAAAGTTACAGGTGGTCCGGCTAAAACTTGTTTTCTTCGTGGTCGATTTTTAATTCTAAGTACCATATAATTGTTCATCTAAAATTTATATTAACAGGAGTATACCTATTTACAATTAAAAGTAGATTGTTTTTGAATGGTACTAGTATAGGTCATAGAGGTGCATACGAGATGTTCATAACAGAATGTTATGTACCTACAAGTCTGTTATGATTATGAACAATACGAACATAGGTACTTAGCACTTAATCTAGCTGCTCTACTTTATGACAATCGCAAATAGCCGTGAGTTCATTCGCTTGTAGCTTGTCCTATTCAATTTTGTCAAAAATATTCTTTGCTACGACACAATAGTCTTACTAAGAAAAACTCTAAAAAATGTACTGATGTCATCTCGGAAATAAATTTGAGCAGTCTATTTTTTTCTGCACGAATCACCTATTAAACTCTATATATGTTGGCATAAATCCATACGCACAGATGTATGTTTATTCATGTTCATATAAAATCGATAATACCAAGCTTATTGTAAACGTTGCATTAGATAACTCCATTCACGTCTGTAATAAATCTGGTTCAATCTAATACTGATATGATGTATGTATATTCAGACATAATATACTGACTCATGCTCGTCGATCGGGACTGGGAAAATGCATAAACGGGAAATACTCACCACTTTGAGCTGATCAATTTGTATCTCCAATAAAGTACACAGATTTGATTGATACTATCTGAACACATGTAGAACTAAAAATACATATCGCATTCACAAACTACACTCATGCAACAACACACAGTGGCTACACAAACGAATATATACAAATGTTAAATTGAGTCTTATCGAAGTAATGTTTTGTTAGTATTCACTTATTTCGCAACAATCGCAAAAACATTTTGCCAACAGCTAGCACTAGTATAATCACTGCACACAAAATCATAACGTGCGGGGATGCTGGTCCAGTACTGGACTCACCCGGACTGCTTTTCCCCTGATCGGTGTCTTTCACAGTGAATCGCACGAATTCTTGCAAATGACTTGGTAATTTCTTGACATCTTTTTCTTCACCTCCTTCTATCACTTTAATTTTGTGCTCTATCACTTTTGGCTCCTTGTAAACATCTTTACTATTTTCGTCTCTCTCGTCCTCTGTCTCGGGATCTTTGATACCTAGTTTGTTCCACCTTTCCCTTGCTCTCCAAATAAATTCTTTTTCGATTCTATTGTTTACTTTAGAATCAAGAAAGTCTAAGGCTGGCATACTTTTAGAAAAAGGGTTTTCTGAAGTTGTTATTACAGGTTTAGTATTGTTGGTTATTTTAATAACTTTTTGTTGCCTCCTTTCTTCGCGTTCTGCCATTTGATTAACATATTCTGAATACATTTTTTCACGTAAGAGCTCTTCTTGACTACTGCTGAAAACAGACAATTTTCCTTTATTATCTGGTTTCTCTGGTACTTTTGGGGTTTTAAGAGCAGACAGTTTTAACTCCGAATCTTTTTTAAGAAGCATGCTTTGACTACTAGTGCGACTAATTTGTTCATTGAAAACTTCGGTTTCTGATATTAGCGGAGCCCTTGGGCCTTGTTTTTGTTGTACAGGGAAATTCAATTTTTCGTTTTCGAGTCGACGTATTTCAGCTTCTACTTCTTTTTCTTTTTGTCGTATATATTCCATTTGCTGATCACATAAATCTTTGGGCAAAGACGGCCTTCTTGGAGCACTTTGGTCTTTATATTGGTCTCGAAAGTCTGTGTAATAACGGTGCATATTTTGTATTGAGGATATATCATTTTCAATTTCTTTGCTTAAATTGCCGGTTGAATAGTGAAATAATTTTCTCTCATTTTTTATAGAGCGAAATGAGCTGTCAGTAAAGTCAGAACTTTCGTCGCTCTCGTATATTGACGACGAAAATTTTCGAGTTCTAGGGGGAGGAACAGGTTTAAAATTGCTTGTAAAGTTTCTAGCCGAACTGTAATGCTCTTGCTTTTTAAATGACATGGCTTGAGATTTTTTGTCAATACTTTCTATTTGGTCCAATACTTTTAGTTGATTTCTTGTTTTTGAGTTTATATTATCAGTGACAGCTGGGTCACGTATCAATGCCAGTAATCGAGACCCAGTTTGGGATTTGAAGGGCACAACAGGAGGGTTATCTGGTCGCTGGTTTTCTTTTCTGATGTCTTTATCACAATATTCATTATAACCCCGTCTATCAACATATTTTTTATGCATATCAACAAGTTGACTAGCATCTTCCTTAGTTATAACCGTGTTTGTTTTTTCCATTAACATTTTTTGAGATGGTGATAAGCAAACATATACCGGTTCCGATTCTGTAGGCATCCCTACCCAATGATTGTCATCTTGAGATAATTTCAAAGAAGAATTGCGAGGTTTTACTGGAGGTGGATTGTGATCATTATCCTTAGAAGGTAATGTTACTTTTTCAATCGATGAAACGTCAGGCAAAGGATAGTAAGGCATGTTTTCTTTCGACTGAGCTTGTGGAGTTCTTTGTAATCCAATTAGATTTATTTCGTCGTGTCTGTCAGAGTTCTGGCTATAAATTGTTATATTTTGGAGTCGTTTTGATACTGAAGCTAATTCTTCTAGTATTTTATCACCATAAGGAAATGTTGCCACCTTTTGAACACATAGATCTTTCAAAGAGGATGGCTCGTCTAAGGTTCCTGTTTTACTTTGTGGGGCGATTCCTGTAACACATTCAAATACATCATTTACATGGCTTGTATGAAAAGATTCAGTTGTATTTTGAGTATTGATAAGGGTTTCGCCCATATCATCATGCACAATGTTAGCAACATCATTAAGGGATGAATAAGTGGGATTGTATTTGGCCGTGCATTGAGAGGAACCAACACTGCTAGAGGAATCTTGTCTATTTAACATTTCCTTTCCATTTTTTTCGGAAGATTCAGAGTCGGATGAAAATTCTTTTACTAAATTATTAATGGCATCATTTAATTCGCATTTTATAACTTTTATTTCTAGGTCGTATTTTTGTGACTCTAACTCACTGTTGTTATTACTGTTACAGGTAGTATTTAGATTATTATCGGACTCAACGTCTTTAACAGTTAAGTTGGTCTTTATCTCATCAGTAGATAAGACTACTATTTCGTGTGAGTTAAGATTTGCTTGATTGTTGTCTTCTTGTCTGATTTCTATTGGTGTTTCAATTACTTGAGGGATGTTTGGCATACACGCTTCTTTACTAGGCACAAATGTTTCCTTTAACAGGGTTTCGGTATCTGTCACTTCAATAGTTGGCGTAATCATTCTGATTGAAGCATCTGTCTCAACTCCATCATCCCCGTCTTCACTATTGTCATAAATTGAGCTTGTGCTACTAGAAGTGTCCGTTAAATAAACAACTTCGGCTCCAGTTATTTTTTCTACATTCGAGACTGACCAATCTCCTCGCGCTTCAGTAATTTCCGGTTCCTTTAGCTTTGTATCAAGAAGCATACATTGTTGTTGAATTTGCCTTCCAAACTTATTTTGATTCATTTTAGTAACGAATTTATTCGTCTTTTTTGTATCTTCAAATACATCATCATCTAAATCGTCATGATCGTTTCTCCTTTCGCTTAAATATGACTGGCGCCTAGAGCTTTTTGACGACTCACCACTTCCTTCTTCATCAATAACGTCCAGTGTTCTTGGTGGACCAAGCCTATGAAAGATAAAGTCATCTGCAGATGCTTTTTTTCGTAATCTGTGCTTTACTCCATGATTTACGACTTGTACAGTTTGAACAATAATTTCAGATGAATCGTAAGTCGAATTAGTCAATGGAAGGTTTTGTAAACAGTTACGTAAAGATTCTTCTTCTTCAGGCGTCAGGGTTCTGTTTTGTTCGCATTGTGTAATATTAATAGGGATATCACAAGTTGTTAGAGGTTTAGTTAAATCATGTGAAACTATTGAGCCTTCTTGTAAATCATCCGTTTTTTCCCATTCTATATCAGACTCGACATCAGATACTAAAATACTATTGCTATCAATTAAATGTAACGTGCTTTCGTCATCAGACTGTATGCCACATTCTTCGGTAACCTCGACAATTTTTGTAGCGTCCTCATTATCTAAACTCTTGCTTTTTATACTTGAATTTAACTTGGGTTTGCTTTTAAGTGACTGTTCAGGAGATTCCACGACGTACTGAAGATCATTAGGAATTGTGTCCGGCACTTGTTCAACATTAAGTTTACTACTGTCGACTGTGTTTAAGTCCGGCAACTCAGTACTGTTGCTATTCAAATCTTGATTCGAGCTAAACTCTTTTTCGGATGTGTTAATCAAGTTGTTTTTATCATGTGTCGTTGTCACGTCAGCTAATGGTTTGGATATTTCAGGTTTAGTTTCTTCAACTGCTTTACAACTTTGCTTGTTTTCATCAACAACGCCACTACACGATTGCGAGTTCAATTCGCTTTCTGTATTGTTATTTTTACTTTGTTCTTGTTTATTTTTATTTCTATTGCGTTGGTTTTTATTAGGTTTACGTCTTTTAGGTTTTTCAGGCATATTTAAATAAGGATTGTAATCGTTATCACTGACACAACGTTATCACACAATCACACGCGGCATCCAATCAAACGCGGTTCGCGTCGCTCGACACCGGTGTCTGCGTAGGAGTCGCGAATTTGACGGGTTGGTTGCGTCGCGTAGGGATTTCGTGGTATGTGGGCTGAAGGGCCCGTGTAGACAGATCGCGGCTTTTCTTTTCAGCGAGCGGTCACTGGCCGTGCCAGTCGTGTGCTCTCGCGGCGATTTACTGATAATTATAAATGTTTGGAGTACACGAGCGCCGTGGACTTTATTTTTACGCGGACGTACGAGCGGTGCGCGCGCCGACGCTGGCCGAGGGGAGTGAGCGCGCCGGCCACTTGCGCCCGCGCGCCAGGTTTATCGTGCACTATGTAAATCGTATATTGCTAATTAATATTGCACGCACACACTTCCACTATTTAGGGACGCATAACGGGCATAACATTCAAAACAATAGGCTTTGCAGGACATATAAGGGTTGGCTTTGTTGGAATAATGTTAACGTTTATTTGTGAAGGTTGACGCACCAAACATGAAACACAAAGTAAGCAAAAAGTGTAAGACATAAATGAACATTGTATTTAACACAATGTAGTTTTCTGCTTATCCAGGTCATGCATTATCTTGAACGACCAACGTTGGGGGTTTAAAAAAGTCTTTAAGTCTTTATTTCCTTGCCTCGACCTATTTCCGCAATTATATGGAAATTACTCTTTGAGCGTTTTCTCGTCGGCGACGTCTGAGAACAGGTTAATTCTTGTAATGTTTCTTAAAAATTGGGTACGTATTGAGGATTGTGCTCATAAGTTTCCAACCCCTTTAATCAAAATATATCAGTACAAAATATAACAATTGTCGTAAACGATTGTCAATATTAATTGATAAATATTCGGTCTTAAATAACAGTTACCCACATTATTAGTTAGAACGGTAATAAATACCAATTTTGTTATTATTTAGTTTTTGTAAATTCCATACAAGGACTTATTTATTCAGGAAAAGTAGTATTATAGGAACAGCGATATAAAAAAAAAGACTGTACGCATAACAAACTAACTATAAGGCATTAGTGCAATTTAAACAAAAATATGTAAATTATTTAAATGCGTATAAGTTACTTATTATAGAAAGGTGCCTGTAACACGAGCTTAATTACATAAAAAAAATACCTAATTTCCGCTACTCTCTCTGTTTCTAATAGATCTTCACATTAGAATATCGCTCATAGAACTTTAATCATTAAATATAACGCTACTTTTATTTTATTTTATTTGTATGTGTACTTTACTGTTTTAATTATTTGAACTATTTCAGTATCTTAATTAGTTTATATACGCATTATTCCCAAGAATTTCGAAAAGACTTTAAAAAAATCATTGTCAAACGGACAGCAAGTAAGTATAGCGAGAGAATGTTTAATTTATGGTATGGGCAAAGTTTGTTCTGAGTTCTGAGATACAGCTGCACTGACGTCGAAGTCAAAAAAAGGCCAAGTGCGAGTCGGACTCGCGCATGAAGGGTTCCGTACCATTGTTTATAAAAACCAACCGTACTATCGAATAAATTATTATAGCAAGGTCGTATCTGCCTAAGTACGTAGTTTTTTGGAGATAACTCCTAAACCGATAATATTCAAAATAATTTTCGGTGAAAGAATATTTAAAGGTGTATCTTCTTGAATTTTCCTTAACTTAATCAAAAAATGTTTAAAAAAACCTCAATGTTATTTTTAAAGACCTATCGATTGATGTGCATCATGTTGATCTTTGTAAAAAAATATTTTTTGACAATTACTTGCATGTATGGAGTGCCCCCCCTCCCCACCCTAAAAATATTTTTTCTGAAATTTCACTACATAAATAACACTATACACTTTATGTAAAAATTTGATATTGATAAGTCTTAAAGTTTCCGAGTAAAATGGCTGTGACATCCGGACGGACAGACAGACAGACATGACGAATTTATAAGGGTTCCGTTTTTTGCCATTTGGCTACGGAACCCTACAAAATGTTTGATCAACTTCATATCGATTATTACTACACAATGTCTTCCGTCGTAAAAGTCAAACGACTATTATTAAAAAAGTGCAACAACTTTATTCAAAGCTTATACAAAAGGCAGGTGAGTTTTCCAAATATACCGTTAGAGGTGCATTTCACGCTTACTAAACTCTGTTTATTTTTAAAAAGCTACATACGGAGTTAGGGCAAATTGCGAAACTTAAAAACAGCTACGTATAATCAGCTTTGAAGGTATTTACACGGCTGAACCTTCTTTCGTCGGGCTAAGGTTAAAAAACGTATCTTTGACGCTGACCGCTTGAGTTTGCTCCGGTTATTTTTAAAGAAACGTTATTGGACATAGGTGCGGCTTGCTTACTCAGGAAATATAGTTACGTAGCCAGGTAGACCTTAAGTGAACTAACTAGAGCAACTAGCCCCTGCATCTAGACTGATTGGACACTTCCATGCTTGCAACGCTTATGTCCATTTAAAGATATATATAGCCTACCGTTTTCAATGACTCCATATTATTGCATAGACAGTTAATCTAATTTGATCGTGTAATTTCGACAATGCATTTGAGGGATTTCTACGAAATTAAACCAACGAGGAAAATAGAAATAGCGTTTGTGTTGTGAGTTTATGATTGGATTGATGCCTGAATCAACAAACATGTCTGATGCTATATACTTATCTTATAGTATACGTAATGCAAACAGTTGTAACCCCTAAATTATGCGCTGCATATAAATGTATAAGTTACATTTTTGTTTTAATACTAACACTTTTATGGGCTTTGCCTGAAATAAATTATTTGAATTGAATTGAAATTTAGTTTTTAGGTGAATAGAGTTCACTTTTGGAGGCCAGTAATTGAAAGGTGACCAGTTATTGGCGATTTACCCTACCTATATATAATTCTGTTTAACATAGAATGTAATATGTTTTGCTTCTTACTTGTACGAGATTTTATTATACATACAAAGAAAATATGTGCCAACTTTTAAACAAAGAATCACATCCCCGATGCAATGGAATTCGCCTAGTAAAAAGCAATTTTCACATTTATTTTAATTATTATTATTACACGGTTACTTCTTCTTACGTCTGACTATGAATGGGGCCAATAATAGTAATATTTAATGTTGTTTATTATGATTGTATAAGTGAAACACTAAGAGACTTGTGTTGCTTAAAAAAAGGAATTTTCCAAAACAATGGTTCACGTAGACTCAAAATTAGGCGACAAAAATATTTGATATTTTTATTTTCTAAATAGTATTACTTGTACTTTAGCTGCACTGGTGTGGGATGTTTTCACGAAAAATCTAAATATTATAATAATATAAATTAGCGTTGAATTTTGACCTGAAACTACAATTTTGTACTAATTGGTAGAGATTATGGAAATGCTCTGAGTAGACGAAAAAATATGCATCGGGCTCGTAAAACAAATTGCAATAGGTACAAAATATTCTAAACAACTAACGAAATCGCATCGGCTATTAACAACATATAGTTAAACAAAATATTTTACTAGTAAGTGTCTATAAAAACGAAAGTAAAAATTCAATAACTTTCCGTCTAAACTTCTAAACCAAGTAAACGCGATAATCGTCATTATTGGCAATTTGCGATTTGCAAAACTTTCACAATAAGATTGGAGTTAATCTGAATCAGCTTTGTTTTCGAGATATTTTCGAGTGTCGTCAGAGGTATAAATAAACTCCAGAAGTGGCGACAGACGGTACATCATCGATTATTATTTTGTCTTATTTTTTGTTGGGACTTGTAAGCTTGTAGCGTTTGTGGCAAACAAATACGACAATCTAATGACAATGACAAGTGGATACCGTAACCTTAGACGCTTGTAAGGTAGTAAGTTTAAGATGTCGGAATCTTACTAGAGATTTCTACCTGCAGTTTCAACATCTTAAAAAAACGTACTATACGGTCACATAATTCAAATGTTGAGCCGTTTAGGGTTTAATTTACATTGGACATTTCAAAATGTAAATAAGTATCAAACAAAAGAAATAGGTGAAACCGTACCTCAATCCTTTACAATTGAAGTCACTGAGTGTACAGTCGCCATCAGATATATCGGAGCGGCCAAGGTGGTCAAAAATATCTGAACAATGCCTCTGTCGTCAAGGCGATAAAGTGCATTTTCAGATATTTTTTAGTACCGTCGCCGCTCCGATATATTTGATGGCAATTGTACCTAAAGGCAAAGGTGGATAACGAGGAGCTTCTTCATGAGCCGTTTGGATGACCAACGAGAGATATAGTTATCTCCCTCGCCCTATATGATATATATGAGTTGACTATTTCAATATGCTGAAGTCCGACGAGATACTTGTGAAAAATCTATTTTTACCCAAAGCGTAAAAAACAGTGACTTTCTTTAGGGCACTTGTGTACTTATATTAGCCCTGCTCTCAAAGGAAAGGGGTCAAGTACGAAGCTTTATGGCATAGTATAAATTATCAAGCACTGACAGTTCGAGCGTTCAGCCAATGGTCGTTTACTCGCACGATAAAAATATCACACAATTTTTTAGATTATTTGTGTCATTTAACAATGCGTTTTTTCTAATTTACTAACGTCCGTAATGTGAAAGGGCCTTTTGATCCGAGTTTAAACTTGATAAAAATGGTAAAAAATAAACGTGAGATTTTTGCCAAAAAAAAAAAACTGTTGTTCCAATAACTGTTTTTTTTTTGCATCTTGTATTAAATCTGCTATTCAATAATATAGAGTTGGTGTATAATTAATAACACCATATTAGTCAACTTCAAAGCAAAAAAAAACAAGAATAAAAAAAAAGTGTAACCGATTAAATGCACTTGCAGCATTCCAACGTGCGACCTTTGCTACAAATACCCGAAATGCAATAAAAAGTCTGGTTATTCGTTAGCGGCGTGGAAAAACAAACGCACGTTCGGATGGTGCATGACATAATCGCCGCTCGGATCCGGGCCACTGTGCCAAATCGGCTGCCGCCGACCGCTTTTTTGGCACGCAGTCAAGGGGTTATGTTATAAGGTGAATGTGACTTGCGTGAGACAGGGCTGCGGTCGACGGGCGAAAAAGTGGTCTTAGTATTGGAAATGGATATACTGAATGTAGAGACCGAAAGACAAAATGCAGAACCTAACTTAAAATAAGTAGTGAAGGTAGAATGAATAAAGATAATTACATCATCCTTAGAAGACGAGTACACCCTTGATTCGTGTACTGGGTCTTTCTGCAGTGTGATATTTCCGATGTAAAAACATACGGCTATTCCAACAACGTGACGTCATGAAACAGTCACTTTCTTCGCCTCAGTTTCTACATACATGCTAACTCCACTGATTTTAATCTCCTTGGATCTTAAACTTGAAACATAATTATATTCTACAAAAGTCTTGGAGCTCCGCTAAATATGGGACATAAAAAATATATTAAAAGCTTTTAACGACTTTCTTACGAGCGAAACCGCACGCGCAGTCTAGTCAAAATAAATTTAGTGATCTACTTGCTTTTGAATAATTTTATTTATTTATTTGGAATTACTGAGTCTTATTAGTCTGGCAGGTCTCTTATGCTGACAGGCAGGCAGTTTAACTTGTATTTCAAAGGGCTCACACTAAAACTTAATGTTTCTGACAATTTAATGATACACCTTAAATAGTAACACACCTCAACATCTTTCTAATATCGCTGTCAAAACCTATTAATGATCGTAATACGCTTTTCGTATCGCAAATTCAATATAATCCTTAGCACTTTGCTGACGAAAGTTTATCGTAAGCAAAGAGCTTTTTTTCTAAAATAATCGAAGGTGTGCGGTAGCTTTAAGTACATTTTAAGTAGGTAATTTAACTTATAGGTTGACTTAACCGACTTCAAATGTATGTATGTTTGTCCGTGATTATCTCGCGTTTCTATTTTTTCAATACATATTGGAATAGAAGCAATTGTGGACCAAACTAAATATGAAAACTGCTTCCGACCCTTCGTGTGAACCCAGCTTTACGGTCGAAAGGGTCACTCGGATCGCAGTTGCCGCGGTCACTCTTTTTCGCTTTACGTGACTAAGCTTTGTTGTAAAGCAAATAAAGTTTGTAATTTATTGCAATACAGGGCTGCTTCTGTTCTTGACTTTTAACAGTGACACAAGCCCAAGTTATGATGTTAAGCCCGCCTTTAGGATTTTTTTTACAAAGGCTTAAATACATATTCAAGTACGACGTTGATGTACCTATGATGTTATAATATTTTGTCAGAGATCACGGTAACTCAAATTATTTTCATGTATTATTTATGTCGGGACGCCGCCGACAATGTCATTACTGTCATTAGTATCAACTCCATTAATTGACGCCAATTAGTCTGTGCTGCGATCCGCGATCTATGTAATAAGCCGGTCATTCTAATGTGAATCTGACTTATTGGAAATAAAAAAGAATCAATGACAAAATAATATCACAGTGTAGTTTTATTTTGCGCGACTTAAGATGTAATGTTGATAAAATGTGGAATATTGCAAGCCTTCACGGAAGTTTGTGTCACTATTAAACAGGTGACCCAATATATAGAATTAAGTTTCACAAAAAGAAACGTAAACGTGTGGTTTCTCACTCGATAGTTTTATTTATTTTGCATTTGAACGCCAAATTCTTTGTTGCAAGAAAGACGAAGCTTAGAACTGCTGCCGCCAAAGGAAACAATGAACTTGCAAGCGCTTTGCCACCGTAAGGTAAGTGGTACGGTACGAAAGCATGACGTTCGAAAACCTTTGACTTGTATTCCGGTATTGTAAAATGTTTACAGACATTAAAACGTGGTTCAATATTTAGGTAAAAGTTTTTATTACGTACAATTTATACGTTAGAACTTTTTTTGATAATCCTACTTGTGATACCTATTTTTGTCACTATGAGGAACAGGTGCAATATAAATACAAAGTACCTACTTATTTAATAACTGAAATCAGACAGTTCATTTCGTACATTGCTTTGTATTCTACAGCTGTTTTTTGGAGATGATATAAATTAAACTCAATGTGGCCTAAAAGCTCTCACATGATATTAAAGATTTCAGTTGACAGTTTCCCAGAAAAGCTATGTATATATGGCAATTTAACGTTTTGCGAAATTACCAAAGTTATTATACAAAATGTCAGAAACAGGGACTTCAATTTTGGAGTCACTACCTGTTTATATTTAGGGACTACATTTACACGCGCTACAACAAACCCTGACTTCTTCACTTAATTTTCTTTTTCCTCATAATAAGTACATTCAGCAACAAAAGTAGCTAAGCGGATTGAAAGTTCAAAATGATCTTAACACGCTCACTACGTCTTAGCAACAACACGAATTTTGTTCCACTACACTAAACCGTGAAACCCAATAGTAATAACAAAAACATATATCTCGCATACATTTCCTACTACTAACAACTCTAACAATACGGCTAACTTTTACATCATCAACGTACAGTCAGCCAAAACAACGTCACATATAATTTTAGGAGCGGACAAGCCAAGCAGGAGGTCGCCGTATCACAATCGGGAATTTCACTTGCTAATGCGCCGCATAATATGCTGTCTCTTTGCGTTTGTTTATACGTCATGTGCCGTATTTTAAACAATTCTGAGGCTAAATAAAGGCTGTTGAGCTTCAAATATGGGTTTAATACCTATATTTATTCCGCATTCCTTTGCAAGGATCATTTTGTTTGGGTTTCATTTTTTATTTTGGTCATTATTCGCACGAGAGTTAAGTGAAATAAAGAACTGGAAAGACAGTAGGTAAGTACTACAATAGAACACGTTTAGAAGATACAAATGGTTACTCCAGGTAGTCCAGGTTCTGATTTTGTATGGCGAATAACTAGAATTCCAGTTTCTTGTAATGGTTTTGTACAGAAAACGAGTACCGTCATAACTGTCGTAAGTACACAGATAGAAAAAATCTCTTCAACCAAAGAAACCTATTTGAATCAAGAGATATCCAGTTTCCCATATAAGGAAAAAATAAAATTCTTTATTTTAAGATATAAAATGTTTCAAAGTTTATTACTTAACCTAATAAATTCAATACTTTATCCGAGATATAAAAATCTTCTTTTTAAAATAGCTTAATATTCTCACGAAGGGCGTTTGAATTTTGTTTTTGTATTGTATTATTTTTAAATTGAACTTCATGTGTCTTAGTGCAATACATAAAGAACTTAAGCCAAGAAACTTTGTTTCTTGGATGAAGACTCATAGTTTAAATTGAGAATTGAATTTCTCCACGGAAACAAGAAATCGCATTAGTTCAAGAGCATGTGTTACTTGATGTAAAATTTGATATTTTCACACCAAGATCTAAAATTTCTTGGCGTATGAAATCGATTACTTGAAACAAACAATAACATTTTCTAAGGCGGTTATCACACTGGCGCGGATCCGCATGCGGCACCGGTGCGCGAGCGAGATAGCGCTCTGCATGTGTATAGCGCTATCTCGCTCGCACACCGGCGCCGCATGCGGATCCGTCGTCAGTGTGATAATCGCCTTAGTGTCTCAGTGCACTACTTAAAAACCTAGTAGCAGAAACTGTGTTTCTCGGGACTAATCCCAAGAAAGGAAGTTTAACTAAAAGTAGATAATACAAATATAAATTATGATTATTTATATACTCACAATTTATAATCGTATTAACTAGAGCTGAGATTGCTATTGTGAATCTCAAATAAGCCCGGGTAAAGCGGCGAGGGTCATGAAGTTACGTTGAACAAACGTTCGCGTGTTCTAACCTACACGCAGAGACATCTATTGATGCGCAGGGTAACTAACGTCCAAGATTTAAATGTTTTAAAGCAAAAATTATGTGCTTCTTCTTTGGAATAGCTGTGGCTCTTGATTGTAAGTTGAAAACATCAAAGCAAAAATTAATCTCTCTTGCCTAAAAACTTAAAAATCTCAAATCTAACTTTTGGTGCTACTTCTTTAAATTAGCTTTGGCTCTTAGCTGTAGATTGAAAACATCAAACCAAGAACTAATCGATCTTACGTAAACACATAAAACTCTTAAAGGAAAATGTTGGTGCTTTTTTGCCGTTAATAATTATTATCTTAACTCAAATCATAACTATTCGCTTTAAAAATAGGTAAAGTTAAAGCTAAATAATTTTAAATCTTCTTTTAAAAATCATGATATTTTTAACTCAAGTCATGTTTATTGGTCTAAGGTATTTATTACTCTCTTTAAGAAACCGCGTGCAAGAGAGTTTTGCGTTTTGAATTAAGATATTATTTCTATCTGTGTACGAATCTACCTATAATTATATTCATAGCTAATTAATAATTACATATAATGATTTAACCGATGTTCGATGTAGAAAACGCTTTCGTTAGGTTTTTGCCTTTAAATCTAGGTACAAAAGGTTACCCACATCTGGCTATTCACATCTCATTTCAAGGACATCAAAACAATACGAACAAAGGGTTTGGGGTCAAACTCGGTAACACGAGCCAAGAAGAGAAACAAATGAGTACTCACGTTTCGCGGAGCTGTGCGCCGGCGCAGACGTCGGCGGCTTGGTGGTCACCGGCTCGGCTGAAACAGAGCAGCTGGTAAAATACTGGACTCTTCGTCTTTTAGTATTGCTTATTAAGAGGAAACCAGAACAGTCATATCTCCAATTAAGCGTGACATGACTGCTTTGTCCATGGTGTTTAACACAGATCAGAATTGCACTTATTATAGGGCAGTGCTAATTTAAGGTAGGGCATGGCACATTTTAAGGTAGCCGATTGTAGTTTTTTAAGGTAGGGCATTACCCCCCAATGCCCCCCTTAGCTATGGTCCTAGCACTAATTTTATCAATGTCTATATCGGAATGTTGTTTTTTAAATTAGTTATCTCTCTTTAACAGTGCTTGAACTGGCTTAATTTACCAGGCCACAAATAGGCAGACGCCTAGTATTCTTTATAATAGCAATACTTAAGTACAAAGTACCTAGCAGAGATGCATATTATTGCATATTGCTTCTTTATACTGCGTACAGTACATACTACTATGGCCTGAAAGGGGCAAGTTCAAAGTTTCCAGCACCACTACGTCCATTACTATTGGCATGGATAAACTTTATTCAGCTTCATTTTACCAAAAACTTAAAACAAAAATTGTATGAACGAACCAACTGAAAAGCGGGAGGAATTAATTACGTCGACCGAATCCATTTTGACTGCTTATTTACTCAACTTCATATATCTTGTATCGTAAATTTAAATATGGACTATACTGTAAACAGAATAAGGTTGTTTTTGTGATGTAAAAGATGAGTAATATAAGAGTTTTAAAGGTTAAATAGTTGAATTTCCGCAGCGGCATCACGTCAAAGTTGCGAAACAAAGTTGCACTCGGCAATTTGGAAAATGCTCAAGCTCTTTTTACTTTTCAGCTCAATTAACGAAAATCTATTGAATTTGATTTCAGCGCGACTTGTCTTTTGTCATGGAATACAATGACATTCATTGGGAGTTTCGCGAAAGTTAATACAGTGTGGCCATTTCCAGTCATTATTTTATTAATCCTTTGTCAAAAAGCTCCGATGGACTTTAATTTACTTGCTTTAATTTAGAAATGACAGCAAAAATATTATTCTGAACCCTATAAACTAGGAGCTCACAATATGCATTTTTTCACGGGATGTGATATTATAAATCTAAAATAATCACCAAACAAGTACGGTCGAAAACAGACGAACCTCGCATTTCGATTAACAACGATATAAAACGTTTTTCTATAATATGTACTATTTTGACAATGTAGCAGTGTTACAAACTGACAGAGCAAAAGTAGAATTTTCCTCGACCTTAAATCGAGAGGGAAAGAAACAAAACAAATATCGTGTCGCGACGTCTTGGCAAACAATAACTCGGAATGCTCGCTCGGCTTTTGTTTATAATTCGTCAGCATTTCCACTATGTACCTTGTTCTGACATGCCGGAGTATGAATGCATATTTACGAGCATATTTATGTACATAAGTATACATGATTTTAACACGTCACTGGAGAAGAAAAGAGCATATTAGCAGTCACGCATGTCATAATGTCCGTATATCGTATAATTTTGGCGTAGCTGTAGGTGGAGAAGCGAGGTCCTGATTAGAGATTTTTTAACTATCAGTCACTTTTATTCATATTGTTTTTATGACATTTTATCTTATTAAGTAGGTATGCTTCATAGCTCAACGTTTTTATATTTATTTTGTTGTGTTTGAAATCCCAAGGCTGCGATGATTTTAAAAAGCACTTTATCAACGTAATCAAATCACTGACAGTATTAAAATATTTCGTTCGCATTTTCCGTTTTTGTTATTATTTACTACGCAGGAAGTTACCACATTTGCAACTCCAACACAACGCCTGATTATTTTATGATACACAAACACTTACCATGTTTTAAGTGACATTTTAAAGACGTTTAACAAAAGGTTTGAGTGAAAATTATATTTGATTTTATTTCTAGTTTGCTTGCAATTTTCGCCGAGTAAACGCTTGGCCACAGCGCTATAGCTGGGTGTTAAATTAAGACGTCATCGAGTCTAAATTTATAATCGAACCACTTTTGAATTAACACTTTCGGCGAATGTGTTTGAGCCGTTCAGTTGACAGTACTAAAGTGCGTTCAGGCCGGGCTCCTGTAGTAGTGGCCGACGCAACCAGGAAGTTCACTCCTAACATTTTGGCACGGACGAGCCGGCACACTTTAACTAAGTAATTCACAAACATTGCTATTTTAACTACGAGCTACTTGCTAGTCTTACTTGATATCAAGATCCAAAACAACTATTGAAAGTCGAAGTTCACACTTGTAATGGTTTTGCGAGGCGAGACGTTTAGTAAGCCATTTTAGATAATAGCCCAGGGCTTTCGGGCACCGGGTTAGTTCAGTAAAAATAAAAGTTTTGTGCGCTTTGAAATAATGCAGTCGTAAAAGTGCAGAATTTGTCAATTCAGTTTTATGGTTGGCGCAGGAGAATTTATAGGAAAATTCGAAAATTTGAAAGCTAAAATGGCTTACACACGTGCCGCGGATCCATTCTATTGGCTATAACTTGGAACAGATAAAATGACAAAAATATATAGATTTTTTATTTCACTAGTGGTTTAGTAGCGACCCTGCCTGCAATGCTAATAGTAGGTGTTTATTCCGAATCCTGGTAAGATATACATATAAGCAATATAAGTACGGATACGCAAATTACGCAATGTAGTTAAGTATACCAGCTTAACTGTGAGACTAAGTTTACTTAATAGTCTTGTATTTATTTTTGTTTTCAAGAATGATCTATAGCTCGTTTTTACTTCATTTCAACCAATTCCTTTTATTAAAGTGTACCTACTTAGAAATAAACAAAATGCTGTACCTAAGCGGGCGGGCGGCCAACCACCCCGCCGACTGACATTTAGAATATGGCAACAACACCGTAAAATCAATGGTCAAACAGTTCAGCTTTTTATGATATTGATGCCAAGGGAATGGAACCGTTACCATTGTGTTTCAAATAACATTGCAGAATCGTAATATGCAAATCGTAAATGTTATTTGCGTTTTTTTGTCACAAAACTTTTTTTGGTATCAAAATACATATATGTTTCTTACGCGATAAAATAATCTAGTGATAGATTTTCTAGTCGCCTTTTAGACAGACAAAATACGAATACACACGCAAATACACGGCCTTTGTACAAATATTATGTACTTTTCATGTTGTATTTTTTATTTGTTTGTACAATAAAGTGTGTTATTATCAGTGATCGGTTTTTAGAATTCACCCTCGCGGGATATCAAGTAGAAAAGTTAATATTGATACGACGAAATTATCTCTAAGGAACTTTTGACTCTTACATGGCAACCAGTTGAGACAAAAACTTCTATTCTTTTCCTAATCTCTACACTCTATTAAGCAAAATATATTAGAACCTCCACAAAGTATTACCTTACATCTATCATGATATTCATGATAGAAAAAATACTTCAAAATCTTGACATTGACATTTCATTATTTTCTTTGGATTTCAGTTCTAATTATTTGCTTCTAAGGATTGCATAAATAAATAGTACTAGCTGTATAATTTATACCATAATATTAGGTCACAGGTTATCGAATAAGTGCAAATACATAGATCTTACAGCTCAAAGGCGATCCAATAAATAAGTAGCCACGTTAAGTTCGCTTACAATGGTTCAATTTTCATTTTATCGACTTGTTTCATGGACTTTGAGATTACCTTTTACGACAACTGTGGCTTACTCTAATTGAACTTTTTAGTCGCGTATAAATTCGCGTATGATTGGAATATTTTTGGGGATTACTAGTCCGTAAGGCAGTGTCACGTACTAGTTGACATGCCGCGAAAACGTAAATCTTTCCGTAAGGATGAAACTGTTCTAAGTTGGATTCATGGTTCGTAATCCAGATTTGGACGAACTTAGAGTATACGCCCAACAAATTCTGTCTGAGACAGCATCCAATGAAACTTTTTTATATAAATTCGCTCCGCTGATGTCAGTTGAGGTAGAAAGGTCTTTTTCCGCGTACAAATGGATTCTGGATGTAAAAAGAAATAGATTAAAAATTGATAATATTGAAAAAATAATGATTATTTATTTTAATTTTATACAAACCGAACATTAAATTTAAATTGTTTTTCTAAATTTTATTGTAAGAATATCAAAGCTAAAGAGTTCACATTTTTAAATTGTTGGAGAGATTTATAGTGGTTATGAAATCGCATGTTAGTAAGGCCTATTACGTTATGTACTATTTTTAGTTTAAGTTTATAATGTTAATGTTGTTGCTTTATATTTTTGGTTGAGCAATAAAACCATTTGGCATTGTGGACATTGTACATATTTTTTTGCCTTTTCTAACAACATTAAGGCCCGGATTCCCGGGGCATATCCATACTAACATAATGATTGAGGTCGTTCACCCCATGTCGAATCCAAAAAACCGATCACTGGTTATTATTACTGTAAAACGTTAAAATCGGTGTTTTTCAATTATGAATAGGTACAACTGCACTGGTTTTAGTAACCAATATTATTTCTGGGCACCTTACCGCAATGATAATTAACATAAATTCAAGAATCCAAATATTCACTATGGCAAAAGGTGAAACATCCTAAAATTCAATAACATTGAGTAGAAAACATTCTAACCAAAGCAAACATAAAATCGCCACAAATCTAAAAAGCCTGATAAAGAAAATCAAAGACCCGCAATAAAAAACTGCTTAAATCCCTTTTCTAAAATACTAGTCCTGCCTTTATAAATTATTTGAAGCAATTACTTCTAATTTGTTTTCGTCCCGCAAGGGCCGAGCGACCCAAAATCCCTGCCCACAATATTGACAGAGCCCTTAGAAGCGGCAAACATTTTCAAATAAAGTTGCCTGTCTCAATCACTATTAAATCTGTCGAAGTCTTAATTAAAGCTTCAGTAAAGCATTTCAAGGAAATTTTAATACAACTCAATAATTTAATGAAAGGATAGCTCTCGACAAAACGATGAGTTGATTTTTGAGAGCCCTGGCTGTGTATTCTTATTGCTTATTGAGAACAGACGAGTCGAACGCTCACGTAAACCAATGTATCTGTAACGTTGATCTATAACTACTGTGTTAATGGAAGGTTCACTTAGTGACTGGTTGACTTTAAAATTTGTCGCGTTTGCGATTGGCGAGCAATTGGAATAACTTCTAAGAGGAACGGAAAACTCTTTTAGTGATTTTGAAAAGCCTATTTTCCATTGGACACCGAAGAAAAGCAATGTTCTGCCGCTAACCCTTTGTGTGTAGTAAGGAAAGGGCACAGTTTACTTTAGTGGTCCTTTTCTTAATCTGAATTGGTGATTTTGGTAGAACTTGAACTTATTTGTGAGGTTTTATTTAAACAAAACCTTTTAAAAATTTTGGGCTGAGACGAGGATAGCCACTGAATCCGGTTTAATATCCGGTTTATTTTTAAGTAAAGAATAACCACACTACCCACGTATTATAATTGAGTAATCTTGATAATAATGGCCGTCATCAGCTGAATTAAATCGAAATACTTAAATTAACTGTCATTGAATGCAAATTCTGCATTTCACTAATCTTCTTTCTTAGAATTAAATTACTTTGTTTATGTAGAATTAGCACTTTTATAATTTATTATGTATTCTACTAGATTGGCTATCTAGAAGAAATTTTGTGCGCCATGTTTGTAGCCTGTAGCGGCGCAAAAGTTGTAGTGAAAATCACTACAAGTCTATAGTACCAAACATGGCGCACAAAATGCATAATAAATCAATGCAGAATTAAATATACATTTTAACAAGTATCCGCTACTTGCCGATCATTAAACAGAGCTCTTCAATTCTCGATTCGTTAGAGAACAAATCAAGCGGACTCTCCAGATATCGGAGAAATTTGCAAATAATGTATTTTAAGGTCGGGCCGGTAGCACTTTGTTCCAATGGAATCAGATTATCCCTACGCTACAGGCGTAATTCATTTTCAACAAGGACCATGTAATCTGGACTGTAATGTGTGTAAAAACTCGCGTTCCTGCAAAATTCAGGCTATTGGAATAAGAGCTGGCCACTTCATATATGACACAATAATGAGAGCAATGCAACCTATCTACATAGATTACATAACCATCCGGACGATCCGGGCATCTGGTAGCATTGTGTAGGTCTTAAGCATTGTATAATGGATTTTATTCATATTTTAGATATCATGTTTCATAGAGCGATTTACGGCTTAAGTACTACACAATCGATATCTAAATAGAAATAGTGTAAGTTTTTTTTTTAAAACAACCGGGTTCGATTCCCGAGCTCAATAAGTACAGGTTTTTTTAAATGTATGAATGCAGTTTTTCTTCTTATTAAAATCCATGACATGGTCCCTATCCCTACGAACAGATCTTCGTATGTCTTATACTTTCAAACATGAGACATCCTGTATACTTTTATTTTTTATAGCGCCGCAGCGCCGCATCTCGAACGAAATTGGAATTATTTTGACAGCATCAAATTACCTAAAATAATGTATGGAATTGAGACTTGTTGCGTTAGTGACGCGATAGATGGCGCTTATGTGTTTGGCTAAATGGCGGAACATGGTTTTGTAGAAACAGTCCAGTCACTTATATGGTCTTTGATTTAAAAATTTCTAACAGATAAAATGGAAGCAGAAATTTTAAACGTAGTTTGCTATTTATAAACAACGCTTCAATTAGAAGCAATTAGCTTTAGATTTTATTTCTTTATCCAAATTGGCTAACTTAATTATGGAGCACTGCTATCTGATTGTATGAACTTATACAGTTTTCATCTCAATATACTTTTTTGAAGTATGACTTAAAGTCATATAATGTAAAAAAAAAATAATGTAAAGGAATAAGCAAGCAATAATCATTAATTCGACTAACATAGAGCCAAACTGAGCAAAATTCACAAATTTAGAATTTACGTTCAGGAATCTCTATTATAAAATATTGTTTTCTGGAACACTACATAGTAAAACTCCCAGTAAGCAACATCTTTGACGTCTAACACTTCTAAATTCTAAGTTATATACACTCGGACACCGCATTACCATTACATCGTCAATGTTGTTGTTATGTACCTATAATGTCGTAGGTATTTTATGACTTTTTACTTACCTAAACTAATTTACAGAACACAATTTCGACATAATTGAAATAATTAAGAATGTGATACCTATACAACAGATACCTAGGTACTTAAACTTTACTTTGAGGTACGCACCTTCGATACGTAGCGCGTCTGTTTGCAAACAAATAGATATTACGTATCTACTTCTTTTTTACAGACAATAAATCGGAGTACTCACAACAGTCACAACCTCTCACTATATAGTACAAAAACAAAGTCGCTTTCTGCTGTCTGTCCCTATGTATGCTTAGATCTTTAAAACTACGCGACGGATTTTGATGTGTTTTTTTAATAGATAGAGTGTTTCAAGAGGAAGGTTTATATGTATAACTGCATTACTGCACCCGTGCGAACCCGGGGCGTTAATAAAATCTAACCAATCAAAGAACTCACCTGACTAAATCCTCTACTTTTCTATATAAACACTGTCAAATCCGTGAAAACAGTTTGAACCACGGCACCGTCAGCGAGGTCGGGGGGCGACTGTCACAGGGCACGCGCCCACAATGGAGTTCTATATGTAAATCACAATAAAATACCCGCTTTGTGCACTGATTGCGACATGCTGGGCTAAACACCCAGTGTCCTGGTCTCGTGAATACTAATTCATTGATAATACACCTAATGTAGCTCGCATTACGGTTTCTTTTTGAGGAAAAAATGTTCTAAGGTTTATGAGTTATGAGTTAATTAGTGCCTTTTAAAAGGTGCCTAATATGAAGTATTAAATTCAATTTTTGTGAATAAGTATTAAACTAAATATATGACTACATATTATATTACTAAGCTAGATTGATATCATAATATATATTATATAAAATTAAATTACACAACAGCACATCATAAACAAGTAGGTAAGTAATTAATTGTTTGGCTTAAGTTTTCCAGCAATAAATTCTAGGCAGCTTCAGGCGGCCTGAGGCACTAACCCACGACGTATTCTGAATATGAATTCATATAACCACAGATAAAATCATAAACGTTTGTATGAAATTTATCTTACACTTCAATTAAATTTGAACTGACAGATTTTCTTGGCTTGGTTTGGTCCCTAAACTGCCAGTACAAAAAAAAACAACAAATCTATTTTTGGCAAAATTCAGTAATCACCTAATAATTCTAACTTGCTTTTTATTCTAATACAATCGTGTAGAGCTAGGGTACAATCATACAGCATGCGGATACATTTAAAATAATTTTAGCACTATAATAGCAAAACTAACATCCTGGATTTGATCCAAATACAAGCCGTCTAAACCACGAGCTACTGTCCTCTAATTCAGATTCGGTTTACTGAACGAACATAAATCCATATTAGCTGGCACTAACAGCAAAGCATTAAACCGACCACTGGTGAGCCTTATACAGTTGGCTTAAGGGTCAAAACTGGTGTATTAAAAGCGTAGACGATATTACAAGACCAATACGGGTTTCCCACGATGACAATAGTACTGCTGCAGTCGTTCTGTTTAGTACTTTCAAAGCTGCTTATTGTTTACAATAAGGAAGAAGCAAGTGTAGTCAGGAGATGTACACAGTAGATACTTCAGTATAAACTACACTAATAGACATTGAAAACAGTGGTTTTGCTAGTTTTTGTGCAACTGTATAAACTGTATACCGGTTGTTTCCTGTAATAGGAGCAATAAATTAAAACGTAGATTCTACTACTGAAACCAGACGTCTATACAGCGATTTTTAAAAATAACTTATGGTTTGATTTTTAGTATACTTTATAGTTTATTTGAACGCGCAATTGTGAAATTAATTATGTCTGTAGGGTGACAAGACTGACAAGCAATGTTAATAAGACGGGTTTTAACGTAACATTGAAAATACTATTTAATTTGTATGAAAAACAGACAATATAAAAAATACATATTTTTTCAAAGTTGTTGAACTAAAGTTTTATTGTTTGACGAGTAGAAACTACGTGTTAATTCATTGCCCCTATTACAGGACCCTGTAATCTGTATACTAGCTCACTCTTAGGCAGTTGCGAAAGGAGATGTCCTTTAAATTATGTTTCAACGCATGCTAAACACTACGCTTACCATGAGTTATGACACTGGCATTTTCGAGAACGAGTCTTCTATCTGTGCATCTTGCTTGTAACATATTAGTGTAAACGAGATGCACAGATAGAAGATTCGTTACTCGTTAACGAAAAATGACAATGTCAAACTCATGGTAGCCGTACACATCAGCTCTTTGTCAAGTTACTATAACGCGTAGTTCCGTGCCCCGTGATTGACATACAATTATATTGTCCAAAGACGAGGTGTGGCGGCTGTCAGGCTAATTGTCCGGGTCCAAACATCAATCCATCACGCGTCATCCACGTCACACACACTGACCGGCCTTAAAGTAGTTAAAGTGGGACACCGCCTTGCGAATGAAAAAGTTCCATTTGGAGCTGAAATGCGGGCTTTGGTCCAGACAGTCAATCGGGTTTGGTAAATGGTTTGAATGATATTTTAGCTGGTGTTGCGTTATAGTTAAATTTCAACCACTTTTCGATTAGGGGTCGATTGTTCTGCAATATGATATCCGCCGACACAATCAGCAATAAAAGTGCGAACAAAAAAAATATTTTGGGTGCTAAGTAGTACCTGTCTTGTTATCAAACACACACAATACTTTTTTATGTGGCTGATGGCATTTCCGCTGATGGTAAGCACTTACCGTAGCCTATGGACGCCTGTAACTCCAGAGGCTCCACATGCGCCTTGCCTACCCTTTAAGAATCTCTACAATCCTTTTTTGTATAATACTGTTTAATGTACAGAATAAATAGTTCAGCGAGCCTATATAATACAGTCCGGTTTGATCGTTTATTGCTCAAATTAACGTATATTTATCATAATATTGTTAGTAATCGTTAAAAAGACTATCGCAATAGTCGTGCAGAAATGTCGGGAAATCAAGCAGTGCGGCAGTCCCGGCCATACATAAAATGGTAATCGTGCTCAGCCGGCCCACTAACTCGTATGAACGTCATAAACTTGCGTACTACCGAAACGTACAATTGGACTACAAACTCGGAATCCAAACGGAGTCGTAATGAAAACACTTCGCCAAGGTATACTCTGAAGCTCAAAAAGTTTTCAATCACGGTCTTGTTTTGTTGTCGGTACGGCGTTATTAGCTTTGTGAACTCCGAGGTTTAGAGTTAAACAGAAAAGTGGAATTGGTTAATAATATTAATGTAAATACCGACAAAGTCACGGAGTTTAAGCCACAAGGGCTTTTGTTTGATAACTAAATAAATCTGAAATATAATTTGATTTTTGCCCAAATGAAACCTCTTGACAGGTTTTTACAATCTCAGTGAATACCTTAATTCTTGGTTTAAAGCTCTAAGTCTTAATTTGACATAAAGTTTTTATACCTAAACTTTTTAATTGTATGAACCATTTGGGCATTTTACACCATTAAGAGCTGGTTAGTAGTCATGATAAAACTGACATTCAATGTTCAACTCCCTAAATTTAGTTACGAAACTGACAGTCTTAAGTCGAGCTTTAAGGCACACCACACACCTGGAGTTCGATTTTTGAATCTCACCGGTGACTTTTTTTGTATGCAGCCGATGACTATTTAGTATGAAATAAGTCACCCGGTGAGATTCAAAAATCGAACTCCTGAGCTGAATTCAGCAAATTCATAGACAAAATGGATACTTAAATTTGTCTATAGTAACTGATTATTTGTATGGAGGACATAGACAAATTTAAGCATACATAGACAAATTTAAGCATTTTGTCTATGAATTTGCTTAATTCAGCTTAGGTGTTTGGTGTGCCTAAAGGACCTACAATGTTAATTAAAAATTAAAAATATTGAACGCTAGTAGAATTCTAGCATAGTAGAATTGTGTCCCATATACTCGTAAAAGGTATATTGGCACGAGCGCATCGGATTAAAGCGGTCTCTTTCAGAACGGAGCAAGTTTCCTGGCCGAGTTTAGCACTAAGCTCAGTTTGAGAGACGCTACCTCACAATGGAGTACGTTCAGAATCCAGTCTGACAACTTGTGGGATCAGGATTTAAGATGACGAGTTTTATTATGCTTTTGAAACAAGGTCATTTTTTTAATTAGTTTTATTTGTGTCCTGCTGCACACGTCAAAACCTGTGAGATTAAATTAAAAATTATAAACCCCCAATACAATTATAACATGGTCAATTTTTTGCACAGTCGCCATCAAATATATCGGAGCAGCCTAGGTAGTCAAAAATATTTGAGCATGCACTTTATCTACAGCAACGCCGGCCGCCGACTATAGAGGCGTTGTTCAGATATTTGTGATTACCTTGGCCGCTTCGATATATTGATGGCGACTGTACCTTTGTCTCATCATTTCTTAATTTTCGCAGTTTCGTTACGAATTGCGATTGATCCACATCATTTGCGAATATAATCCAGTTTAAGTATTGTTGTGGATACTGTATTATACTATTTTAAGTAACACCTCATTTGTAATGGGTGGAGTCAATGTAAAAAAAGTTTCGTGATACGATGGTGAACAGACTTGACGTAGTCGGACAATATACTTGTTTTAAATAAATCAAACCTGAACAGAAGCTTCTATTAACCGAAGCGTAGCGTAGGCGATATTGGCGAAGAAGAAAATAAACAAAGATGCGCAATAACAACTGCCAGAGTAATTCCCATTCAAATACCAAGCGCATTTAAATGTTAACCGAGATGAGATCCAGCATAAGTGCGTCCTCAGAATCCGTAACAACTACGCATAATCAGAGTTTATACTTTATAGTGGATCAACTGAGCTAGATGCTCGTGTTATCTTGAAAAACGATAGGAATAAGGGGACATGTTCAATGAATAACGAGACCGCCACCCGTAACTAGACCAAATTGCATCATTACTATTCAATAAAATTCGCGTGGGAAGCCGATGTGTAGCGATCCTTCTCTCCATTCACACAATCAGCCTAAATTCTAACCAGCACTAACTGACCCTAACAACCCAGTATTACGCTTGACTTTATCGACCCGTGTAAATTGGTGATTTGGTCATCATCAATGCATAGGTGATTTTGATTATGCAACACTGATTGTCCAAACACAAAATACTATTTTGTACATTTTCAATGGAGCGTGGAAATCGGTGGACCAATCAAAAGGACGGAACTGTGCCTGTCAGGCCAACGCATTGCGTGGACGCACCTTTTATATTTTCGATAGTGAAAAGTACAGAGTGTACTATTGTATTAAATTATATCCGGTGCAATTTGCAATGTGTACATAGTTTATTGATGGGTAATTTTCACATTTGGTAAACTGCAAACGGTTTGAGGCAATTCAGGTACAGTCGATGTAATAGATTGCGTTATTGCATATCTTTAGTCGGATTTATAGATTTTATGTACCTAAGTATAAACTTTTCTTAAGTAATATAAAAAAATACTGACTTGTGCAGCAACAAAATTTGAATGTAAATGAAATCGACGTTTTGATGTGAATTTAGTTTTTTTTTTGCCGCACAAGTAGTGATGGGCTCGTTTCCGATAGTTTCCGCCTTTTGTACGGGGCATGTTTCCATTTGGTAATATTACCAAATGGAAACAACATTGGTAATATCTATACAAAACGAGGAAACTTTCAGAAACTTGTTCATCACTATGCGCAGTCAGTATTAGTTAGGTTATGGTTATTTTTTGTTGTGCCTTTACATACTAGACGTTCATATATAAATATGCGAAGAAAAGTTCAGTAGACATTTCAACTATTCTAGATTTTAGTTGTTTTTTTCCTGTTAATAATATTATACAGTTAGAAAAAAATCTAGGAGTCTGCTAAGGGAATATACCGGTAGATGGGCAGCAGCATCTTCCGAAAGCCTAAACAACAATAAATATAAAAAACCGGCCAAGAGCATGTCGGGCCATGCTCAGTGTAGGGTTCCGTAAACTGAGACCATTAATTCAAAAGGTCGTTTCTTACGGGAAATTTGGCGGCGCTTACGTCATTTTTACTGACGTCCTTGCACTATGGGTTTTTGAATGATAACTCAAAAACGACTCAACCGATTTATTTCAATATAGTTTTCATTGAAGGTACTCATTAGGCCTCAGTTTCATGATTTTTTTCAAAATTTTAGGACTAACGATTTAAATGTTAGATAGGGGGGGGACGCCCTGTTTTAAACTTTCGGAGCTATTATTTCCGAAAGTATTAGTTTTATCCAAAAATTGTTTTAAAAGACTTATCCAACGATACCCCACACAACTTGGTTGGAACGAAAAAAAATTTCGCCCCCCACTTCACGTGTACGGGAGGTACCCTAACAAAATATATTTTTCGCGTTTTTATTAAAAGATAAAAGATAAAAAAAAAGATAAAAGATATTTATTCTTCAATTTAGGCACATTACAATGCACTTATGAACGTCAGAGAGAAAAGAAACTACCACCGGTTCTAACCCTACACCTCTGACCCGAGAAGTATTACTTATTACCGGCAAGAAACTCGGCGGGACTTATTTTTTCAAATTTATTCTACCGTTTTGTCGGCTTGGTTAATGCACATATCCAAACCAAATTTCAGCTTTCTAGTGCTAACGGTCACTGAGCTAGACCGCGGACGGACGGACGGACGGACGGACATGGCGAAACTATAAGGGTTCCGTTTTTGCCATTTTGGCTACGGAACCCTAAAAAACTGCGCGCGCCAACCCGCCTGCCAAGCTTAAGGGGAGGCCTATGTTCAGCAGTAGACGTCTTATGGCTGAGATGATGATGATGAGAAAAAAATCGCTAAGTGGATAAAGTTATTACGCACACGCTCTTAAGTTTCGTTAAGTTCGACTAAGTCGCGTTCGGTACATTTTAAATACCTACCTCATCCGCTTAGCGACTTCTTTTGTTGACTATTAAATTACGTAATCTTTTTTCCACTAAGTTTTTGATATGAAATATCGGAGAAAAATAATGGCGAAAGCTTACTTCAAAGTAACTTCCGATATAATCTCACAAAGGATCTTTTGGGTCCATTTCTAGGTACTTGTATGATACTTGGATATCATTATAATATAACGTTACAGCGCGGATTTATGTAAGTATATTAAGTAGTACCTTCAAAATACAAATATTACCTACAACTTGATTTAATTGTCTAGGTTTTTAAAAGCTTGTATTTAATTTGCATTCTTATTGTTAGGCAATAAGTTGATAACTGATAAATTCAGATATCAGATATTAAATATTTTACTATCTCATAATATATAATATACTTTGTTTTTTCTTTTGTTGTACAGTCAGCAGCAGAAGTAGCTAAGCGGATAGGGTGTTCAAAATGACTTACACACGCTCTTATTCTCTTAAAAATAAAGTAATGTCCAGCTAATTTTGAACACCCTACCCGCTTAGTTATTTTTGCTGCTGACTGTACAACAAAGGTAAAATTTGTATTTTGAAGGTACTACTTATACCTACTTACATAAATCCTTGCCGTAACGTTATATTATAATGATATGTATATGTATATAATAATTTAACAATCTTCCAAGCCGAGATCGATACATTACGCGCCCATTCATGTCCAAAATGCAAGCCCAGTGAACTGTGCACTCTACATTACATGCAACCATATGCAACTCCGGGAGTGGTATTCCAAGTTTAATATCATGACTTTTATTAACGGAGCGTTTTGATTGCTATCAAAATGATCTTCTCTGTCATCACATTACATCATACATAGAGCGATACAGAACTTTTTGAAGCTCCAAGTCTGAAGCGCCACATGGACGAGAGCAACCTAAAGTTCCTGTAAATGTAGAGCAGAGACTACAACGCCATCTAGTAATTGATTCCGTTACTATTATTACGGTATTACAATGATAACGTCGATAACTTTGAATAACTCTCGTTCAGATGACACTTCAGACATGGAGCTTCATAAAGGTCTTAGACTGTGTCGCTTTGTTAAATATAATACCTCTTACTAAATTGTGACTAACAATAAGGACAGGTTGGAATGGAACACGTATAATTAATGGACTGATCAACGTTAAATATGGCGATGGAGCTGTCATCCCAAAGAAAACTGTCAAACTTCTCATGCGACGAAATAACTATTACTATGGTGTTAACAGACGGTTAAGTGCAAGCTACCCTAAATGCGTTTAAAAAATTGATGTTAATCAACATATTTCATATCTATTTGACATAAAAAAGAAATTAATGAAAAAGCTAAACGCGACTTTTTACAAATTCAAAACTGTTCAATATCAATTCGAATTCAAATCAATAACGGGTAATATTGTTCGAATATGCCCTGGGGAGCGTTGACCCAACAAACAAATAGTCCATACGTGTGCTTTCGATCATTCACGAACAACTTACAATGTAGTTTTACTGTAAATATTATTGTAAGCACAGTACGGGAAGACGTCTTACTTTACTACGGAAAATCGTACTTAGATTTATTTTATAGTAATATCAAACGCTATACGTAGTAGTTTGCTTTTGAATGTAACTATAATTACAATTCAATTGCTATTGACTAGATTTTAAACTTTAAACTCGACAGAACTAAAGAAGTTCGCAATGAATTTAGTTAATTGATGAATGTCTTACTTTTCTCTGCACCTTTTTTTCATGTCTCTGTTTAGCCCAATGGTAGAGAATGCCTTGAGGCATTATGTCCACTATTTGTATTTTTTTCTGTTCTGCACAATAACGTGAAATAAATAAGTAAATAAACTATAAAGCCTTAAAAAAGAAGCGTTCAATTAGAATGAACGCGCAAAACAATTCACGCTTAAACGATTGCAGTGTTTAAAAAAACATCTCTGCACGAATATTCTATTATGATAATGTCAAATTAATACACCATAATCAAAAGTCTGAAACGTTATGAATCCATAACAAAAAAAAATCGCGGATAGCAAGTTCAACAGAGAATTGCAAGATAGACCAAAAAGTATCTGTAACCTATTTTGTTAAGTATTATATAGAACAATTCGACCTCAAAAATGCCATATTTTGATCAATTTAAAGTCAGATGCCTACGCATATGAATATAAAATTAAGCGTAGAAACCAAAGATAATATAAAGTAATATATCGCCTTGTTTTTATTTATGTAGCTGTTAAAATTGTCTTTACTTATATTTTCATTACTTTGTTATTTCATTATCAATCCTCTTCAAAGATGACTGAAGTAACTGGCACTCGTTACATGGTTGTCATACCTATTGACAACTGCATTCTAAGAGATAAGAAAACCTACAGATTCTTATTAGAATAACTACGGAAATAACGAATAATGCTAAGTGACGATGGTTTATAAAAGTATTTTTTTTGCTGTTTTTTATACCTATACCTATTAAAATATATTTTTTTTTTTACATTTAGGTACTTTCATTCACTCACTCATTTAAATTCATTCATTCACTTTTTTTGCAAGCAGTACTTCATGTAGGTGTGTGTGTAATCATTCACCTCAACTCTCGTGAAACTATCTATACCAAACGTACACAAAATAATGAACATTGGGTGACAAAAAATCTTTTTCAATAATATTCCAATATCTTTTCTAGAGGGCCTTTTTATCATAATCTGTGCAAATACCAAAGGGCCGAAAACCGCAGGATCCGCACGTCGGCACAAAACTTGCCAACTCAGCGGTGATATTCAAAATATTTGGGTCAAATCAAATATTCAATGGTCCAATCAACATTCACAGACAGACATCTTGCTTTCTGTATTAATAATGGAGGTAGTGTTTGAACCTTAATTTTGTTTATGTCTAAAATGAAAAAAAATAATAGTTAGGGAAACGATTCCAGTATCAGAATCCTGAATCACGTAAGTAGGTACACTGCGTTAACTACCAGTTTTAAAGTAAATTGTCAATGATAGTCTAATAAAAATATATTTTGTTCATCGCTATTCAACTTTCAACAAAACGAAGATTACTATTACTCATTTTATAGTGAAATAGAGATAACTTTTCGAGCTCATTATTTTAATCATAAACAACAGTATTTTTTTAATACAGTTAATGCACGACAAATTAAAATTAAAATTAACTAAAAAAAATAACTACACTAACAAACAAAACCTAACATTACCTAAACTAAAAATTAAAAGCTAAATATAAAAAAAAATAACATAAGATCTATAAGTAGAAAATGTGCCTCAAATCGCCGTCTATTTTATTTTTCAATTACTTATGTTTATGTAAAATATCTACCACTTTAATAAAATCTGTATATAACAATTCAAGCACGAAAAAAATTACAAACACGGCATTTGGATTGAATAGTAATAATGTCATTAAAAATCCACAATAAATAAATCACTTGTATTAATGTACTTTCGACATAATGTCGAGCATAGCTAATAGTTAATTCTAATAATTGCCTTTCTACCAAATAGCTTATGTATTATTGGATAAAACAAAAAAATATGAAAAAAAAGGAAAACATAATTTCTCATGTTAGCGTTACGAATCGCGCCTGGCAGTAGAATATGTTCTTATTTTCCTTGATAGTGACATGTCTTAGCTTGTAAACTTTGGTCCCAAGTGAGCTCCCAGCTGACACCTAGTTACAAAACTATTGTCCTTACTGAGACATCCTATAACTGAATTGCAAACGTGTTTCAAATTTTAACAAGTTACGTAAAATACGATTATATTTAAAGGATGTGTTAAGTAGGTACAATATTGCTGGTTATCGACCAACCTGAATTTGTCAAAATTGAACATCTAATTGCCGGGTTTTCATTGCTATTGCTGTAAAATACACTGTATGACTGTATACTTGTGTAGCCAACACAACTTTACTGTCAAGACAACAAATGTAATAAAATAAATAATGTTAACATCCTTAACACCTGTGACATAACTGCTTCCCTTCATCTTACACGATGGTTACACAGATACATGATTTAGACATAGGATAGCTGACCCAATCCTGTGGGAACGAAAAGATGTTACCACTAATAGATAATAAATAAACAAAATGTCAATCTCATTCTCAAGCTTATTTGAAGTATTTGAACACTTCAGCCGATTACCTACTTCTGCTGTTGTATATAAATATGTAGTGTATTTTACAGGATAATATTAACAATAAAATAAAGGTCGCCGTAATAAAAACGTTTCGGACGTAGAACAGCGAAATTATGGCTAAGAATTTTTAATATTTTCTCCCCATACAAGGAAAGGGAGGGACTCATAGGAATTTTGTTGAGGAATTCCTGCAAGTGTTTTGCATTTTAGCATATCCTCTTGTACGTAATTGAGTGATATTTTTTAAAGTTTTATACAATAGGACTGTTTTTCTGAGATCTATGTATGAAAACTAATATTGTATTTGTACAGATATTTTTGTAATTTGACGTATTTATTCATTAAAAGGGTTTGGTTTGGTTTTTAAGTACCTTATAATATATAGATTATATTCATGCTGAAAATAGTCGAAAAAAAATGTTTCATTTCTACACAAAAAGTAACCTATAACTAATGCAATGAATGAAAAAGGCGCTAAGTACTTTAAACGAAAATTCGCAAAGAGTAATATCGTAACTTGTACATCAAATTTTATAATTAATCACAATATTTTAGGCATTAATAACATCCGCAACGGTAGTAACGTCACACGGTGGCCTGGCGGACATGGCTTTTATTAATTACTACCTACATTTAACGACGCAATATAGGAAACTTAATACAACTTAGTAATATGCGACCTCCATCATCGCCAAAGTTATTACCGACACAATCTGGCTATCGCATGTCTGGACTTTACGACCCTTACGCCTTTTTACAAGCGCCCATAAAAGAATTTCCGCTAACTCTCGCGAGAAAACCGTGACATGATATTTTTGGGATATTAAAGTAACACAATTACCTTTCATCCCTTATTCTAAAAATGTTGTAATTCTGGTTCAGCGTTATTTATTTTTGACACTCAGGTACTTTTTTATTTATATCAATATTAGATCGCGTGTACTTTTGTGTCTTTTTTACGTACATATCAAATCTCAGCACGTATATAAGTAACCAAATTTTAAACAATTTCGCCAAATATTTAATTATTTATCTACAAAAAATAATACACGAAAACTGCCATGTTTTAAAATAACTTGCTAATTTAGTAGGTTCCGATAAATAACAAAAACATTATTATTTTAATATGTACGTCGTCTTTTCCTTTTGTTACATAACATTAAAGAAACCAAGTTACCTATTATCCTTTGCAAAAGTTGTGATACCATTAAGAGTTAATAAGCTTATTAAAGTATTAAGATTCCTACCATTTTTCACAGGCGTCGGCTCGACGACCTTCTTTCCCTTTTTGTTCCTCTTGATGTTACAGGTTAACTTCTCTATAGCCTTCAGTATCTTTTTGCTCACTTTATTAATAGTTCTTCGTTTCGGATCGATGTATTTTTTCGTTAGTGGCTCGCCGTTGACGGTTTTTTCGCGGCCCGAATTCGAACTGTCATCAGATTCGGTGGCTGAAGAGTCGGACACTGGATGGAAGATGTAAGGGCTGCTTGCGAAGCAGGGAGAGTTCATGATGGCACATTAAGCACTACACTGTTTTTTGAAAGCAAAAATTGTTGCAAATGTTGAAACAGACACTGTTCTATGGCCAACCCTGGGAAAACAGAAGCGGAATATGGCAATTTTGAGTTTTTGCGGAGCAACCAAACTGTGCGGAGTCTAGATGGTTGTAGAGCAAAGTCGGCGATGACACTCGATCTTAAGATTGGGACGCTAGCCCGGCTGGCCTGCAGAGCGTGACGGGCGCTCCTGGCCGCGCCTGGGGACCTTGGACCTATAGTTTCATTACGATTAATGGCGATTTGTTCTGTGACAGGATTCGGATAATTTAAATATCACAGTTATAATGGGTACGGTATAAAAATATATGTAAAATCTAGATTGTCAAATGAATCAATTATTACACGTAGGAAATGCCTGCGATTGTCACGAACGCGATCATGAAATAAAACAACTGAAAACGGATTATATCGCGTATACTGAATTTAAATTACCTCCTGATTCCAACTAGCAAGTATACATATGTAGTTAGGTACTTTTCCCCTTAACTCCAGAATCAAAAAGAATTCGATTATAGTTTTTTAATCAAAAGGTGTGAATACCAAGAACGGATATCAGAAGGCACTTTGGTAAATGTTTAGAATGTATTTATCCTTGATAACAAACTTATCTAAAGACTAGACATATAATCTCTCTCGTCTCTGACACATCCGAAAATTCATTTCAAGATTTCAAGTTATCTGCAATTCCAGAGTTAAGCCGTAAACCAACAGAGCGCTAACAGTGTCGTCAACAACAAAGGAGAAGCAATAAACATTACAGCCGAAAAAGTAATTAGGTAGCTGGTAGGAGTGAAGATAATTTTCTGCCCCGACGCGGATAAGATAGATTTCCTCAGGGGAATGATTTCCGTTTCAATGACTTCTTAAAAAAACTATTACAGCATTCGCTCAGATAAATGAGGTCTTTTTGGAAGGATGACGCAATGGTACTTTATTTTCGGCGGCTATGTGAACAAAAGTGGCTGCAATTCTGAATAGAATTTAGTAGGTCCCTTTAAAACACGGTGTTAGGGATAAGTAATTAATAATGCGAATCCTGAATACACGAAGAGATTTTTTTTTGTAAAAGCAAGTAAAAAATATTAATCATTAGTAAAATTTTGTGAATCCCAAGACAAGGAGATTATACACTAACGGTTATAAACCAGTTTTATTAATAGTATTTACTAACACCAAAAAAAATCCTTTTTCCAAAAACAAAACTGTAGTACTATTATAGAATTTGTACAACTCTATTATACCGAGTAAAGAATACGTGAAACCGTTTTGTATTTCCTATACTATGAAATGAATAAAATGTTCTTGAAACTATTCTTCTTTTTTATCGCCTACATAAAACATGTAAAAAATTAATAGAGTTTGATATTCCCGTCTTTTAGATATTAGGTTTGTAATTCGAACAATGTTTTTTATGAGTAGCACGTGGTAGCACTTATATTTATGTAACGCCTGAAGCAAATATATAAGCAATGATTCGAAGCGTTAGCTGGTATAATAACTCCAGCAGGCGTCTAAATATGTTTTTCTAAGATGCCGTGTAATGAAAACCTCATCATCATCAGTCTTTCTAATACCTAGAAAAAATACTCGAATCTGTGCCTACCTGCTTCACTCGAAATCGGAAAGGATTTAATCCATTCCCATAATTTTATCTGCAGCAAGAAATGCATTTGCAAAATCCCGAAATACTGCTGCCTGCAAAGGGTACAGAAGTTCTGTAACAGTACCCATTAATCCATTAATATTTCAATACCTTTTACCGAGGAGGTAAGACTTTTTTTAACAAATGCAGTGATCTGCATTCAGGCGTGGCTCTCAGCCGCCCCGATAGCTCTTTAAACAAGTCGGGAACAGTTCTCCTACTCACAAGTGCACGTGACTCGGTAACTTGGCAGATTTTAGCGAAGGAACTTCCTTAAAATTCCGCTAATGATGCAAGTATTGCAAGTCGCACAACTTGATAGATTTTCTAGAAGCCAATACGCGCTACATGAGTAGTGCATAGGGAAAACATGTCAAGAGTTCACACGGAGAGAAAATTTTACTAGAAACAAGTAAAAAATAGTAATTCCCAAGACAAGTAAACGTTTACTTGCTTTTAAACGTTTCCTTGTTTTTAGTAACGTTTACTTGTTTTTAGCAAACGTTTACTTGTTTTTAGTAAACGTTTCCTTGTTTTTAGTAAACGTTTACTTGTCCTGGAAATTACTATTTTTACTTGTTTCCAGTAAAAAATTCTCTCCGTTTAGGTTGACGCATAAAAGCTGAAAGAGTGTTTTATACAAATCTTTGCACATATTTAAAGCTTGTGAATTAAAGTCGGCCTATCGGCATTATTGACATATATTAAGTCATGTTTTCTATTGATTGGCATTCTTAAAACACAGTATTTAATGCATAGTAAGCATTTACGTTTTTTAACACCTTGGGCAGCCTAATAAATACGTAAGCACTCTAGAAATACTTTGTCAAGTTATATACATATAATGCACATGCACCGCACACGTAGGTACATATAATGTTATTTTTATGTTATAGTTTAGGACATGCAATGTCATTTAGACTCGTATTTAACGCTTCGATTAATTTCGAAACATTCCGCCGCGAAATGGTAAAACTTTTTCCTCTAGTATGCTCTTTGTGTCTTTGTAGTGTTTCGTACATGCCACTTTTAAAGCACAGAGTATAAATCTGGTCGCTTTAAAAGAGGCATGCACGATAATTTAACAGTACAATTTCTCATGATTTAATGTGTACAGGCGTGTCGCCAAGGTAAATTATGGCTGCCGCCTCTGAAGCCGTGTAAGCGTATAATATAGTTCAAGATACGTATTGCCTCGTATCGCCGATTATAAATTGTGTCGCAGGTATCTAGAAGCGTTAATTCCCGAGTAGGGCTTACAAAGGTGCGTACACGCGACGTGCTTGAGGAAAGTCATCGACATAAATCCGTCGTATCGGAACTGGGGGCATTAACAACCACCCCTTCCTTCCGCGTAATACGTCTCGCTCGAAATTAACTGCGTTGCATACGTGACTACGGTAGAACTATGTAATATTTGATGATTTAGGCCTCTGGCGGGGAAGCTTCTCTTCATTTGATGCCTGACATAATTTATTATGACTATGACACTCTAAATAGTGCCTATACGAACTAACTATACTATACAACTCTATCTAGTAGCTTAATTTTATAGGTAGTTAGTTGAATTTTTAGGTTTATTTCTTAAGTTTTATAGATAGTTATTAATAACTATCTACCAAATTAGAGCAAAGTAATGATGTTCCAATTATCTTTCGAGTTTAACACTTTGCAAATTATTCCTTGTACAAATGTTGTAAATATTTTCGTTTTCTTCGTAAGTTATTTAAATATTTCCTCTTGCCATTCAGAACGGTGTTTATGAGAAAATTATAATTGACGTTCTTAAATATTCTTCCTTAAATTTTATAACAAGAATAAATGACAACAAATTAGAGATGAACTTGAGCTACACTTACCTTCAGCGACATCGTTGTTCACTTGCACAAAGTGATATTTAGCACTCGAGGATGGGAAGTTTGGCTCGTCCTGATTGTTCGCTCTCAAATTATCGTTTCGGCTTTGAGTAGGCGTCGGGAAATGTTCGTTTCTTGTCGATTGTTGCGTGAAGCCTTGATAATATTCTTTTGATGCTTGCGATTCTGGTAAACCAATTTTTTTTCTTTCCCCGTTTATATGCGAATTTTTAGTATCTCGATCAGTCTCGTCTCCTGATCCATTCAAAATTATTTTCTTTATAGTCTTCACTTCTTCTATTTCACTTATCTTGTGCTCAGTGATCGTCGAACGCTCAGTTATTTCTTTCGATTTATGAAAACTATTATCGCTCATAGAACTGGTCATATTTTTAATCTCGCTTTCAAATTCTCCGTTAAACTTATTCTCTGGATTTAAATATTTTTCAAATGGGTCACTATTTATTCGATTGGATCGAAAAGGGTTTTTCGTTTCATTTTCATTTGGAAGACTTGGATTGTCTCGATTAACGTTATCATAAGAAATATCACTTTTGCAATTGGCAGTGGAGTTAGCGTTCAGTCCAAATCCATTGAATTTTTCAGTAAAATTTGAAGAGTTATGATGGTTATTGGATCCATAATCGTTAGTGGCAAAAGATGAAGGGGACTTTAAATCTGGACTACAGTCATTAGGTTTTGTTTTATTTCTATCTAAAGTAGATATTGACGATTTCCCATTCGATATGGGTAGTTTGGAAGCACTTGTATAGTTTGAGGGCAATGTTGTATAAAAGGGGTTGGTGGGATGAAACTTGAGAGGCTCGACAGGCGCGGCGGATTTAACCAGAGGGGTGGAGTTTAAAGAGGGTAATGAGTTTAGAGACGAGCGGAGGGGCGATGGTGGGGCCCAGGAGTTGGTAAGCGGAGGCTTGATGGTCGCATAGACTGGCTCTTGCAACGTAGCTTCTTCTGCCGATGATAGCAATTGTGAAGGTCCTGGAACCAAGGAAAAAATATAATTAATAAGTTTCCTGAATTTATACGCTGAGATATAGATACTTGTATTAAGATACGTATTCAAGTACATGTTACACGATAAATATCAATAAACAAAGCGAGACGAAAAAAAACATCATATCATAAATAGAACAAATAGGAACAATTGCGTAGTAAGACATAACAAAAGTAAAAGTCGACAATCTACGGAAAGAAAGTTTAGTTTTCGAAGTAGATACACAAGTTTGTTTTCAAAGTACCTACCTACATTGTACACATAACAATTTTATATCGTAAAGTTTGTCAACACTCTCTAGTTTAACTTGAGCATTACTTGAGTTGTTCATTGTGGAAGTTACTCCACTAGCTAACTCATAAGTACTCGTGTTATATATATTTCCCCTAACATTCCAAGCTACAGCGATAAAGTCGCCGCTTTGTAAATTGTAGTTGCGGTATTTTATAGAGATTAATGTAGAGTTAACTCAAAGATACTTGTAACTTTTGTGGTGGTCTTGACATCGGACATGGTGAATTCTGATACGCAGTCAAAATAAAACTGGGTAATAGGTACTCGAAAACCTAGGATTTTTCAACCAAATTCAAGATTTCGAAGGAGGAGTCATCTTTGTTTTTTGCTTTTTTTATGTATGTTATTCAAATTATTTGAAGACGGCTTGACCGATTTGGAAAATTATTTTTATGTTTAAAAAAGTAAACTTCCAAGTTGGTCCCATTGTCACCAGGTTTGGATCTGATGATGGGATCCTGGAAAAATCGAGGTAACTCTTCAACTATTATAGGCACACCTTTAGTGATTTCAGTGTTTTTTACTCGGGCATTTCCTCTTGGAAAAGCGGATCCTAAGTGAAGTCGGTTCTTTTTTTGTTGAAAATTATTTCATACTAAAAAAGCGGGTTGCATTCCCTAGTAGATGGGAAATAGAGAGCCACCGTGGGCAATTAGAGTTCCTAATGCACTAGTGTGACTTTACTTCAATATGGTTTTATTCCAAATCGGTGATAAAGCAATCCATTAATCGCCTAATGGTAAACGTTTACCGTAGCCTATGGATGCTTACAGATCCTGCAGATGTCCCAGAGATGTTACATGCGCATGGCAGATACTTTCAAAGTCTGTCCACACTTTTTTTTACTCATAGCAAAATGCATTACCTAATCGAATTGAATGAACTATCCTAGATAAATCCGAACTCGCTGAGAAATAAGAATGACATCTTTTGGCATATGCAATTATGCATACATGCGATAACCACGAAATGGGAACTGGGAACCATAGAACCATACAATGAAATATTTCATTGTATTATATGCTTTTTAGTTTATACTAAAAAGTATAATTATTATACATTTCTTGGTACTCATATTTCGAGTTTAATTATACACGGGAGTACGTGCGTAAGATTTTCTTAGGCTAGACACTAATGTACGCGCTGTATTTCTCCAGACTGGATTAGTCTCAAACGTAAGTACCTAATCAAAATAAACGTGTTGTCGGATTATACAGCTAGGTAGGGATTTAGCTTATAATTGCGTATTTAAAGCTTTGAACCGTTAGGTTAGTCTGTCATAGTCGCGAACCAGACTAACAGACAAAGGACACTCTAAGGACGGATTGAACTACACCGCTCAGGATTAACGAACTGATCAACGTCAAATATGGCGGTGCAGCTGTCATTTCAGAAAAATCTGTAAAAGATTCCATGAAGCTTATTTTAACGGAGACGTTCGGTGCAACTGGCCCTGTCCGTTAAGAGAAGAATCATTGAAAACCAGTGGCGGTGGGTCAAAATTTATCTTAGGCAAGCCGGAGCTTAATTTTGCTTAACATTTCTTCATGAGCTGTAGAAAAACTGCTCAGGAATCAGGAAAAGGGAATCGTATTCTACATTCACAAAGGGATGAATTGGGGTTGAAATTTGTTAGCGAGTTTTATTCGGCAGAAATCGCGGGCGGGGGCCAAAAATATCATCCTTCAAGAACCAACTGCAGATAACGACGACCTACGGTAACTATCCATTCGGGAATACATTCTCGTTTGCAGTCCCACTGTGAATAACGGCAGAGACATTTTGCATTTACAGGCTATTTCAATATATCCTTGAGTTTATCTCGGTCCCTAGTTATTACAGTTGTTTATACGGACTCAAACCCAGAGACCACAGCTTTCGCTTTAAGCAGAGTTTGCGATTTTAAGTAATATATAACCTATTTAGAAGTAGCTTTATTAAAGCTCTGTTAATTACTGGTCGTAGTGATAATGTCCAAGTTATTTTATTGGACTCCGGCAAAAGGGGGAGGATCCCCGCTCAGAGTCGTTCTTGGTGCTAAGTCTGTCTATGGTATCCAGCGTGGAAATGCAGCAAGCCTTATGGGCACCTTTGCACCGGGAACGGCAGGGAGCGGGTTGTTCGTTTAAATTATTTGTATAACGTGTTATATTTCTTTTCTATTCCTGTTTTATTGTTGGGTAAATTCACGTAAGAGCGTAACGCCAGTTACCAATTATTCGCTCACTGTTTTATTTATGGTACAAATTTAAGTGAAAATATATCAGGGATTTATTTTATTCTTACCTAGCGATAAATTATCGTTCACAATAGCGTCAGAAATAAATAAACAATGAATGGAATCGTAACTGGCGTTACATTTCCATGGAATTGCCCTGTTACAATAGTACATTATTGTCGAGGAGGTGAAGTAGCCCATTGCGGGCTGAGTATTATGTTTAAACGGACGACCGGAACGGGAGTCCGTTTAAGTTAATACGAAGCCGGCAATGGCTCTTCACGCCGAGTCAAATATAGTGCTTTTCTCAAAAATGGTGCAAGAAAATAAAAATAAGTAGGTATGTCAATCGAAATAAATTTTGTCCTTAGATTTCGCTGGAAACAAGTTATTCATTGCAGAATTCGCCTCTGCTCTTAATTCTGGAGGCGTATATTCCATATTCTCGTCACATGAAGTGGAACTCATTTTCTTTAAATAAATACTTTCACTATTACTACTATTAGTATTTCGTTTACTTCGTTAGCTACTTATAAAATTTTCATAGAAAAAGTAAAAACATTTGCTTTACCGCCTTTTACTTTTTTTTAATATTCAATAGAAGTGTATTTTTCTGCCGAAAAACGCCAATCTATTTGAGACAGCTAAAAACACGCGGTACCAACATTATAAATAATTGTAACTCGTTCTCTATTTTGGCTGTTTAGGAACTGTTCCACCTAGTTCTATAGCCGTTACTACTTAAAAAAAAAGTATGTACCTCGACAATAATGGAATTTGTATTGGAAATTTACGGATCGAAATCGAGACTGCAATTTCCGTAACTTTTTAAATTTTTAACTGACCATAAACGAAGCACTTCACCGCCTGATATTAAACCGTAAAAGTCAACCTTGCGGGACATTTTTGAGAAAAATACTATATCCTTTTCTTTTCATTGACCTACACAAGTACTTATTCCAAACAAACTGATTAATCACTTTAATCAGACGATGAGCGACGTTCGTCTCAGTTGCAAACGGTTTGTTAAACGATCAAATGTAACACTTGTGTAACAATGAGGTTAAACGCGCAGAATGAACCAAACTAAATTATCCAAATAATTAATATATATTTCAAATAAATACACCATAGGCAAGAAAAAAACTCGAAACTTGAGTAAGTTTCCAAAATATACAGTTAATTTCAATTATAATCACTTGATGTTTAAAGTCACTAGATAAAGATATGGAACTATGAACTACCGTCAACTTTTCTTACGATGCACAACTTTGCCTGGCTCGAAAGACATGGTTTTCTTCACCAACAGCTAATTATATCTTTTTCCTGATATGGGGAAAGCGGTCATCTCATGTATAAAATAGCTATTTGGTCAAGAAAACCACGTTTTTCAAGCCAGGCAAGTTGACGGTACTTTTAATGTAAGTACCTACGTAAAGTAGTAAGGGCAGAAATGACAAAGCTACACACTGTTATTCCGTATAATTAAATAGCTACAAGCAACCTAGCTGCATAATCCTGGCTTTAAAGCCACTGCAAACCTTTAACAATAAGCCAAGTGAAGTCTCCGTCAAGCCGAGAGATTGCGACTAATCTCATCCACGGCCAATGCTGCTGCATTCGATCGGGTGTTATTGCAAACCGCTCGATACCAGTCGTGAGAAATCTTGGGAAACTGACTGATGATATACCTAATATATAGTAGAGCCAGAGTACACCCCTTTAAAACGAGTAGTTGAACTTTGAACAAAAAACATAGAGGGCCGCGGGCAAAAAAACAACTGACGACGCGAGTGACGCGACCGAATTAGACATGATTAGACATGAAGATGTACAGCCCTGTAATAAAGAGTAATTGTATTGTATGTATTGGGCGATTATCACACTGGCGACGGATCCGCACGCGGCGCCGGTGCGCAAGCGAGATAGCGCTCTGCATGTGTATAGCGCTATCTCGCTCGCGCGCCGGCGCCGCATGCGGATCCGTCGCCACTGTGATAATCGCCTTGGATCAGCTTCATGGATACCAAAGTTTCATATAGATACATGTAGTTAAGAGAGAAATAGAATAAAAACGAATAATAAGAAGTTTAAAGTCAGATCTAAAAGAATTTTTTCCGTTTTCTCACGCATCTTACAGGAAAACAATACAAAATCTGATAATAAAATGCCGGATTATAAAATAGCACCCCTAGTTTGCCGATAGCATTTACAGACCGCTGGCGCTGCAATCGAAGTCTGTTTGCTGTCCAAGATTTATCTAGCGATGATTAGTTCTCTTCCGATATTTCCTTACCTACTCTCAATTATTTGTGGCAATGGATTGGTCCTTGATGGCCAACATACCATATTAAATATATACAAAGTTTGATGCAGTTGACTTTGCCCGTGGACTTAAAATTTTAAAAGGACATAACCTATGTCTATTTAATTAGGAGTACCTACTTCAAGTAGGAAAGGTTTTGTTTACTTGCACGAATAATATGAACAAAACAAATAACGTCCAATAACTTACTTTTCAACTCGCTGCCTTTGCTTATTGATCTTCGGCGAGGTGACATCTCTCGGTCCCTGCGGAAAAAACTTCTATTAATAAATATTTGTCTATGGCACGGGACTTGACATGGGACGCGGAACGATGACAGTTAATTGATAACAATATTAATGGATTATTTTATTTGTGATACGTATACGTAAGTACAGTCCGTGAGCTCTAAAAAGAACCTTCGGGTTTTAGAAAGAGACGTCGGGTATCAATCAACAGTGACACATGAAAAAGCAAAATAGCAATATTACCTTCCTGTGTCATCGCCGATTCTCGAAGGTTCTTCTTAAAACTCACGGACTGTAATATATTTTTCTTTATCAAATATTTAACGCGGACTATTGATAATAATACATCGCCGATTCTCGAAGGTTCTTCTTAAAACTCACGGACTGTAATATATTTTTCTTTATCAAATATTTAACGCGGACTATTGATAATAATACAACTGTTTTGAAGCCACGATTCACACAATTCTTACCCTATCGCAACTCCCACATACATCCAATCGCCAGACGCACAAGTAACACGCGAAACTCCATTTGGCCCGTCATACAGTACAGAGATTAAGCTAAGTGCTTCAATTTGCGGGCCAGCTAATCTGCGAATGGGCCAGTCCGTGCCCGTGAAACACTGAAGAGTGATCGGATTAAACTTAGACTGATGCATAGCTGAGTATGCCTACGTATCAGTGAGTTCTAAGTCCAAGCTAGGCGTGTCGAGAAGATTAGGGCTTACAATTATCCGGATAATGTGGCTAGTATCTGGATGATTTCATTTAAATTACTTACTATTCGAAATATCCGGTTTGCAAGACATACGGACGATCAAGTCGCCTTTATCCCCGATCGACCTACCGAATTTGAAGTCCCGTTTTTGACAAAATAATGAGTGAAAATCGTGTAAGTTTAAATAAGTTCATCAATATTTGCATTTAAAGTTGTTAAATAAGTAGGTACATATACTAGTATTATTCATGTGTTATTGATCTTTAATTGAATAAGAAATTACAAAGTGTTTTTATGTGTTTTATGGCCCTCCTGAAAATCAACGTGATCCAACGTGGTCAGCCATACGAGATAGCGAATGAAAAGTGTGAAATATGTAAAAATTGGTAATGTAAAGCCCACAAAATTTGAATTCATACGTTCAGTTATGCCTGCACAAATGAACTGTGCAGGCATAACCATCGGTTATAACCTAGCGTGTGTGATCGGCTAAGTATTTATATCCTAGCTCTTTAGGTCCGGTCCTTATTACAAGGGGGTGAAGAGAGTAAGGTTTGCGATTGTCATGCTTATTTATGTTTTTGACCTCTACTGCGAGTTGGTAACATTTCATTTGAAGCTTTTATCGCACATTCCTCTCCGTTGTTTTTCTCCGGCTGTGTTCCGCTGTGAAGCTTTTCCCCGAACCAATCTTCCGTGTTTAAATCACAAACTTCGTATGTGAAAATAATTAATAAGGTCCGGAAACAAAAAAGCGCGCTGTAATTTTGTTTACGGGGAAACTCGGCCAACTTTTTAGATTAAATTACTCGTAGGAGAGACGACGGGTCTAAATATTAATGGCCGTCCTCCTTACATTAGCCTCGGATTGCATTTGACGTTTGGCAGCAAGAATTGGCATAAGCACTAGTTTGTACGAACACAACTGGCCTTCTGGAATTCTTTTACATTGAACGCTGCTGTTGTATCAAATGTATAACCACAAGTCTAAGGGTCTTATCACACTTGAGCGATCTGAAAGCGATTTCTAAACAAAACTCGTACGCGGCGAACTCGCTGCGTGTTCGCTCCCATTCAAAACTCGCTCGCATATCGCAAGTGTGATAACTCTTTAAGTGTACGCATCAGTAGAGAACAGAGGATATTTAGAGATAAAAGCCCACTTCCGCCGGCTTGCAATTTTTTTTGACATATTACCTCTTTCTCTACAGCTCTTGAAAAAAAAATCCAAATTAGCGCCGGCTTGTATACCGAAGATTTATGAAACTCATTGGTTCAAGTCAGGATACGAACCATTCTCTCGGTTAGTAAAGTTGGTTCAATAGTGTCGGTATAGTGTGCAGTTTTAAGAAGTAGGTACTATTAACTCCATATCAACAAATCGACTTTTCTCTATGATGCCCTCTGAAAAAAATATTGATTCGCGTATTCTACCATGAAATCAGTGCAGTGTGATTCCTAACATTTATGGAGCGTTTTTTATATTTTATTACCTACCCTTTTGATGCTGCATAATGTAGGGTTGTCTTTGATTTCAGTGGGTAAGCTATAAATTATGGACCACTAGGGCAAAAACGGAGGCGTTATGTTGTGGTGTGGTTGTTTATTTTACCCGCAAAAGTTTTGGGTTTAATACATTACAGATTATTTTATATTATACAGTTCTAATTCTTTTCATTATTTAAACACAACTCTGTTTTAAGCGAAAAGGTAATGTATCTAAATATGGGTGCACGGTCATTGACAAAGTTGAATAAGAAGATTATCAAGCACTTACTCGTTAAACCTACGTCGCAGCACGATCCCTATAATGGCTCTGTTGATGATGGCATCTCTCTCTCACGTACAGCTTTGGCAGAGATATAACAATGTTCAGTTACTTATTCAACCAACCCGAACCGCAGGCGCCGCAGCACGGGCCTCGCTCCGCGCAGCATAGCATGGGCGCCAGCATTGCTCATGCCACGCTAGGCTCACATCTCCCTTCCACGACAAGCGTTGACTAAAAAGAACCATTTTCACTTACTCATTCAACCCGAGCCGCAGCACGGGCCCCGCTCCGCGCAGCATGGCGTGTGCGTCAGCATTGCTCATGCCACGCGTGCCTTTGCCGTTGATGGACGAGATGACATCTCCTTCCCGCACGCCGCACAACGACGCTTTACGTCCCGGGTTCACCTGGAATGGTAAGGTTTCGTTAACCGTGGTTAAATATGAAAGATTATTAGTTTACACACTTAAATGTCTAAATAACATATTTAAAACAAACAGGTTAGATATCCCTGATAACCAAAAAGAGCCTGACGTTGAGTTACAAAACATAATAATGATCTTGTTTTTGATAATATACAGTCATTACAGACAATTCGTTCAAGAGCGAGAGTGGTCGATTGGTGGTAGAGTTGAAGTACTTATATTTACTACGCTGACGCGTACACAAGGCATTATGATCTGACATGTTACATGCGACAGTTGCATCAAGAGTTCAGGCATCAAACTTGATGATGATGATCGTGATGATAAAATTTTAAAATGTAAAAGTTCTATATACCTTTCAAAGATTAAGCAACGTCAAAAAATCGGTTACTGGATAAGGAATTTTTACTGAAAGCTTCCATTGTATGCTACAGAAAGCACAATAATCCGATACCAGTGATTCACTGAGAAACAGATTTCAGAGGAGACTGACAGATCAGTCAGAAGGAATTTTATGGACTGGGCAGCTACTCTGAATTAACTCTAAAAGTTGGGGTGAATATTCTACTTCCTGACTAAGTTTAAAGGTCAAGCTGGCCAATGCTTTTCTTAAAAACGGCTCTATTAAGAAATTATGCAGCAAAAAAGGTCTCCAACTCTTTTACAAAATAAGGAGAAAAGCATTTACATGAAAAGTATTACGAGTACATACCTAAGCTAAGAATTACGAGTAAAACTATTTTATTCGTACACATTTTTTTCCTTAATGTGTTTATATTTTAATAAATTATTTGTTTAATCAAAAGCAAGAAAGGGTATTATTGCACCTATACACAGTTTTATGTTTATCAAATGTTCGCCAATTTCATCATGAAATGGTTTTATATAAAACAAATAACAATCCTTTTTCCAAACACCAACTAATCTCCCCGATACATTTCACCGTATTTTGTTTGGCTTAAAGCGAAAAAATATCCGGCATTTGTATGCGAGTAACACCCCGATATTTGAATTCACTTTGATCACGTGCGTACCTCGTATCGCGCACTCCGAGCGAATTTATTTTTATCTCAAGTGTATCATTTACGAAACATTTTCTCACTTTCATAATCATAATCATAAGCAAATGTGTATGACGTTTACAAACCGCGCTCGGTTCCCGCCGCCGAGCCGCCGGAGAGCAAAACTTCAGCATGTTCCCTCCGGAAAGGGTCCCCCACTTCCTTCCCGTGGCCACCCTCACTCACACCGATTCACACTTAGAACACCACAATGCGCCTTAACATGAGCACAATTAAACCGTTGAGGTAGGTCTTTTAATCTTTTAGATCTTTGAACGCGCCGGGACGATCAACATAGTTTGCATAAATATAAACCGACCATAAAATAGGCAAGCATTTTCAGCGCGGTTTTGGAAATTAAACTATACGATTATTCAAGTTTATTACTAGAAATTAATAGTTTTATTTTGTATGGTAGAATCACAAAGGCTCACAGAATTACTTTAATTCAACCCAAACATCAGAGGTTAACGATTCACAAATTACACAGCAAAAAAGTTAACTACATAACGACCTAACTCTGATGACATAATTTAGGCAAACACGCGATTGTCTCAACATTTTAACAAAAAACACAACTCGCAAGAAAGCTCAAAGCGCTACTGAGCTTTCAAGGTGTGTTAGCCTTATAGGCAATTTTATCGAATCATCGTATGGGTATTATTCGAAAATGCATGCGCTTCGTGACGACACACGCCCATTGTTATGTCGGGGGCTGTACTCACGTCGAATATTAATCTCCACTAAGCCGAGTGAGGAATCGTGTATTCACAAGTTCTTGGATAAACCAGAGCAACTAGATCTCGGGATATATGACAAATGCGTAATCTAAAAGCGTAAATATAACTGGTTGGCTCAAGGCATGAACTCGCAGGTGAGAGACAAGCGATCGAAGTGACAACACCGGTGGTTTCCGTGAGCTTGTGATGTCCAGGAGACACAGTAGGTCAATGAACTTGTAATCGCAGAATTGAATCTCAAGAGATGCTTCCGCAAATTCATGAAAAAATGTCTTAGGGTGCTTCGATTAGCAAGGGGTAAGAGCGTGATCACCCTTGCGATTTGCGAGTGAGTTTTGTATGGGAGCGAAAACGTCGCGAGTTCGCCGCGTACGAGTTTTGTATAGAAATCGCTTTCAAATCGCTCAAATGTGATAAGGACCTGTAATCTAGCAATTATCAATGGACCTGTAATCTTTTGTGATACCTATTTATTCAAGAGCTTTGCTAATAAAATAATACCAGTTTAAAAAATCTTAAGTATTACAAACCTTAAAGTTTTAATTTGGAAATCCTTCGTAAAATGGTAAATTCAAAATGTCTGAAGTCTAGACTTAATTAGCAATCTGTCCATTTAATTACAAGCGGATTATCTAAATAAAGATTACAGCCGTCGGTTGTTTTACATTATTTATTATTATTATTTATTATCGTATGGCTTTATTATAAACCCTGAATGTTTTTGGCATAAATATCAGTTATACAATGCAATCATCTTATACAATGAATTATATCGCAATTTTAAATAAAATAATATAAATACTCTTTATCTTATTAAGAAACACAGCAGAAACAAGTTATAAATAAAAATTATAGGTAAATCAGTTGGCGGTATTATCGCTAAACGCGATCTCTTGCAGGCAACTTTTATAAATCACATTTGTAAAAGTCTTAATACGTATGTCCAAAGCTTTAGAAAGTTTTAAATCGTCCCGGTAATAGCAGAGCGGGCTCCCAACCGTTGAATATGGAAAAGAAAGGCTTTCGCGGTGAAGGAAATTCAAATTGCACTTGCAATTGCCCCAAGTGCAAGTAAGTTCTTACGGCAAAGAGCTTAACCATGTCACTACTTGGTCCCGTATTATGGGAATTTTTAACGAATTTCCGATTCACGAGGACAAAAACTGTCGTATGTAAAATTAAAAAGGTTGTGAGGATTTAGTACCTTGAGTAAGGTCCATGATATGTATTGAACTAACTGATTTTTTAAATACAGTTGTGTTAAGGTAAGTAAGTAGGTACATGTTTGTAGTAGAAGTCAAACGAAAAATTATTTAACAAGTTTAAAAATACTCGTCAACTTAATACAATTCAAAGTAATTTTATTATATTCCAAACATCCGTTGAATCTTGGAAAATTTAAGTAGCAATCATAGTTAAGCTGTTTGCTAACTGGATAAAATGCTAGCTAATTCCTTAGAGCTCGGAAACAGTTATACTTAAGTAATGAAATGCGGAAGTTTCCGCCATTGTCACTTGCTTTAACTCAAAACTAGATCACAGGCTCGTCTGCGCCATTCTCGGCATTCCCGTGCCTTTGAAGTTTGATAAGTTGTTAAAATAATATGTACTTCTGATGGAAATAACTTTGGTGGTTGGCTAACAAAGAAACGTTTATCGTTAAACCTACACGGAAAAAAGTATCTTCATCCAAGACAAATCCTCTCGGTCAAGACATTATTGTTTCGTATATAAGTGGAAACAATTTAACTGAAAGAACAAATCAAATTATTTTTAATGAATATTTTGATTTGTTTATTTTAAGTAGTCACACTACTATATGTATAAATTATAAACTTGTATAGATGTCATATACAAAGGAAAACCTTGGGCACCGGAGGCGTTGGTCACTTTTTCCTTTGTATATGACATCTATACAAGTTTATAATGGAAACAATTTGTCTAGAAAGTAGTTTTGATTTAAGTAAAATGTCTTTATTCAAGTAATAGTACATTACGTACCTAGGGCGGTAAAATAAAGAAGGGCTCAGATCGTGGGTATTTGTGGCCCGAACCGAAGGTAAGGGCCATAAACAAGCGATCTGAGGCCTTCCTTATTACCGCCCGTGGTGCGTACATAATTTTACGTCTTCTCGTGGGTGTGAAGTGAGATTTGCCGCTGCGCTCTAGGGCGGTAAATCTCACTTAGCGCCCAGAGTGACGTAAAAAATATCTTGGACTAAAGATATATAATTAGTCCAACACAATATTTACTTATGTTTAAACAATTAATTCTCGCTTTGGTATTCTTGGCTGAAGATATCTTTTTTTTCGTGTAGTAATACTTTAAATGCGACGGTTTTATTTAGATGTTAGTATCTCCTTAATGCAAAAATGGCTGAACGGAATTGGATGAAATTGGTCACATGGTATAACAAATAAAGAGCATAAGATACCTTTTATCCCGGAATTAAGTTTCCAACCAGGTAAACTAACGAGTAAAGTTCAAAGTACCAGAGTGCTAATCGAGAGGACGTGCCGAGACCCAGGGGTTTGCCAATTTCACGCCTTCTACACGAACGACGCCGCGGGCGGAAGTTAGCTTAGCAGTTTGAGTGCCATGCTCCATAATACTTTACAAAATGAACACTACTAGCGTATGTGGCAGCGAAAGTGTTAAGCAATAAGATAAGATGGACCAAATTAAAACTTGAAGTGATTAAAGTGGGTGCGTAAACGGTGCGTCAGCGTATTTTAAATGTATAAGTAATGACCTTTTTTTCCTTTGCTGCATAGCAGTGGCGGCGCGTCCATAGAACACGATTCCCGTCGGCTTGCCTAATATTCAGGCTCCTGAGCAGTTATCCTACAGCTCATGAAGAAATTTTAAGCCAAATCAAGCTCCGGCTTGTCAAAGAAAATGTTTGACCCATCGCCACTGCTGCATAGGTACTCATCTTTCTACATATTGGATGGCAATTAAAGGGGTATGATGAAGACAATCATAAAAATATTATTCCGAATTATTGTAAGTACCGGAAGGGACAAGGACCAGGGAATTTTGGAAAGTTGTATGAAATGGGCTCATGTTCGGTGTCGACAATACATACTTGTAAATCTTGAAATGTTAATAACTGCTCTAAGAATTTTGATGGCCAACGGTTCGATGAAAGTGATGAAACCAAGAAGATGACAATCGGATCAAAAATGCGTTTAAGTAATATTTATTAACGTTTATTTAGTGTGTTATGCTAAAAATGTCACGACTGAAGAGGTCATTACGCGACAATAACATTTGCTTACTTGGAAACGCTGCGTGCTAATGTAATACTGCCTATATGTGATAGGATAGGGAATATATTGTCGCATTGTATGGGCATAGGCAACGTTACATGACCACCTTTATTAGCTCTCTGTCGTCCGTCCCGTGTAAAAGTAATAGGGTGTGATAGGAGGGTTTAAGTGAGGTATTGGGTGTCAAGTAAGCCTGGTCGGGTTATGTTTGGGCACATTAGCAGGCGGGACACGTTGCGCGTGACTCCGCGGCGCACGTGGGTTGCCTATACGATCTAACCCGGTATCTACTGAAATCCCATGCCCAATTTATTCTATTTATTTAAAGGCATTCCGTATTTTGCACTTAATTTAGTATCTGATATTTACACACGTAGTGAATTTCTACACATTCACTTTTTAGTTACTGAGGAGATTGATGGCTATTTGAAATCAATAAAGGACAACAGTTTTTTACCACATGCGTGTTTCATTTCTTTGCATGCTCCGTAGCAAATGCGGTTTATAAAAGTTGCTTCACTGTTTCCATCAGTAAATAGTAACTTACCGTAGCGAAGCTAAACAATCATAATATACCTACTAAATAATCAAAACATTAAGACACTCGTCAGAAAAAGTTATGGAAAACACATAAGAAAACGGGATGTTCGTTTGATGAATGATAAATAATGACAACCCATCAGACCAATGACGCGTGGATAAAAAAAGATAAAAGATAAAAGATATTTATTCTTCAATTTAGGCACATTACAATGCACTTATGAACGTCAGAGAGAAAAGAAACTACCACCGGTTCTAACCCTACACCTCTGACCCGAGAAGTATTACTTATTACCGGCAAGAAACTCGGCGGGACTTATTTTTTCAAAACAGTACTACAAATACATTAAAGATACTATATACAATAATGCGTAGTTCTTCAAGAAGGCATATCAAAGCAGCTTGAGAGACAGACATGTACCTGCCTATTGTGTAATTAAAATGAAAAATAAAAATAAAATCCAAATCTGACTGCTTCGCAATACGTTTGATATTCTTACGTGTGGTTTTCTGACAACTGATAACTTCCAACTCACAGGGCGGTTCCACAACACGCAGGGAGCTTAAATACTGCGAGCCATCCGGTTGCCTCTCGGTCACTGTAACTACGCGCCATTGCTTTAACTATACATTTTATTGTATCTTATACGATTCTATTTGACTCGTCTTGCGAATCCGCATTGTTAACACGCCGGCAGACGACAAAGTCCTGTCAACCCGCAATCTCGACGTAATGATGCTCGACTATGACCTCGGGGACGGACTGGCGGCTAATTACTACCCCATAACGAGCAGGGGCGAGTTGTAGATTGAGAACCAGTGTGCAAAGAGCGTGGACGGAAATAAACGGAAACTGTAGGCGACCAATGGCGAATGATATGTCACGTGTACATGTCAAGGATTTTAAAATGATAAGATTATCGATAAAAAATTGCGGCGACTGTTATACAAGCTTGTGTCACACTTTATCCACACGATAACTGCAGCAAATGACTCAACAATAAAGTCCTTGACCCTACCTACTATTTGTCAGGTGAAATAAAAACAGATATTTTTTGCGGGACTCGAAGTCACGTTACATTAGACGCTTACCGTGAAAGTTGAATTTCAAAGAAAGTATATCTCGTTATGTAACTCTTGCTTGAGTGACGCAGACACTTTTCTAAATTCAATGTTTGCGTAAGTCCACGGTTCACCTTTACACTCAACCCGTGCTCGCTAAATACACGACCCAAAATGGGTGTATTTCATACATATATTCCCTACACTTACCTAACCCCTAAATATTTCAGATAAACCAGCAAAGTGCGACGTTGAATCCAAAATAGATGACTTACAAGGTGAAGTTAAGTTATACTGGGTAGAACTCAAAGCGTTTGGTGAATGAAGAAGGCCCTTAATCCAAATTAACCGCTTTGATCGGAGAGATTAACCGCTCGGCCGTCTCAGACACATTTAGGTAATTAAGGAAAAAGGCTAGCATTCATACGAGTGAAATAGATGTCATTATGAAAGAAAACTTACAAATGCCTCTGGTGGCCAGGGTTAGAGCGCTGCTGGACCTCATTTATTTTAGTAGGTATATCATTTTATTTACGCACTAGTATTTAATATAACAACGACCTGAAATTTAATCAGGAACCAATTTCTCTAATTCAGTATCGATAGCAATCACATTTATAGCCCAATAAAATTAGATCAATAAAAAGCGTTTTGAGGAATTAATTCCCAGCAGACTGGAAATCGTTTATTTACCTGCATGTGGTCCTAAAGGCATGTCATCCGAGTTCGCACCGTTTCAGGAGGTGTGCATAACTTTTTAGCGAAACTTTTGCTCTCTTTCATTTTTTTTGCTTGTAGCTCAAAAACGGTACGTCCGATGGAAATAATGTTATTTTAATATTAAAGAGGGTTAAATTCTGCGTCGAATGAGTATATTAAACTTCTCATTTGGTTCAGCCAAAATCAAAAGTTATAAATAGGGAAAATGTCTCATTTAATTGAAAAACTCATATTTTGACTTCTATGTCACATATCTTTGAAACAGACTACTCCTGTTGAAAAACTTATAGAATAAAAGTTGTAGAGAATACAATTTCACGTTATATGGATACTTTAATTTTCAAATTCAATCATTTGAAACACTAAATTCGGTATGTATTCAAAATGGTTATTTTTTGGTAAATTCTTACAAGTTGCATATTTTCCATAAATATGAGGTGCGAGGCCTACATTTAATGCATCTGAACAACTGAGAACATTTCAGTGCAAATTTCTAAAAAGTATTTAAGAAAACAAAATACACCGTGTTTTATTTTAATTCTATTAATTTCAAGGGTACATGCCTGAGCCTAAAGTATATTTTTCAATGACTTTAGTGTCATAATCTCCTAATTAGCTACAGTTCTGAGATATTTCATTTTTGTCTTTGTGATTGTGTAAGTAAACCAACATTAAATTATTATTTTACTCTAAGAACCCACTACAAAATGATGCACCGGTATGTATTTTTTATTTATCTAAGAAAAACCTACACCTGTGTGTTAAGTAATTACAATATTATGCTTCCTTTGTATCTCGGACTGTGCGAAATTACATTGACATGCATCATTTTCAATTGTTTGGTTATTAAGTTAATTATAATATCCTAATACCCTATTTACATTGGACCGATTGGGAATCAATCAAATAATAACTGCTGAACTCATTTAGATGAAATTTATAGAGATAGCTTGAGTCCGGTAAAAGTACAGTCAGCGTCAGAGATACGTGACCCCCCTAGGTGTAAAACTGGAACTCTCGTTCGACACGAGAATCGGCATTTACCACACTGTCATTTAATTCTTTCAAAAATGAAATATCTCAAATCTGCTTGTCAGCTAAGCTGGGATCGATCCTGGGGCCTCGGCTCACACTCATTCGCTTCACTGATACATTAGTCCGGCTTTTTTCCGCTGGGCTATCGTAACACATGGACTACACAACAAAAATATGAACCAGTTCCGACCGGCAATAGAGAACTATGACAAAATCTATAAAAATGGACTTTATTGTCAATGGCGCTTACGCCGCATCGGGTTGCGCGTCGTTGCATTTTTATTGGAGCATCGCTGATAATGGCGTAAGCGCCATCGACATCGAGGTCCCTTAACATAGATATTCTGTTCCAACTATTACTTATATCTATACTCGTCCCTGTTTTGCAAGCTTGTCTTGGATCATATTAGTAATGTCTTTGGTTTATCAATATTTTCCTACCCTCATTTTTATTCATTTTATTTCCACAGACGACTAACAACGACTTTTACCAATTACATTTTAAGGTTTAATTTACTGGAGTAAATGCGTCTAGTTATTTCGTGGAGAAAATTTGTCTGAGGGTAAGTCATAATTTGCGTGTGCGAATCATACCTGTGTCGCAACGCAATTACGATCTCTCGACAATCCTTTTGCATTTCAAGCAACTGAATAACTGCCCCCGTCCGTTTTTTTGTGTTTCAATGACAATATGGTTCGATAAAATTGTGGTTCTTTGGGAAGAGAACAAAAGTATTAAACAAATAGCACACGAGTACTGAATATAACGGTAAGTTTGTAACCTGTGACTCCATTGGGACATTTATTTTTTAGTAAAAAAAGTAAAATGTTATCAATAAGTTAAGCCACCAGATTTTGTTTGTCAGGATTTACTGTCGTGTGTTTACCTAAATATGGGATAAGATAGAAAAATATATTTAACGGAAAAGTCTTTTAATCGGCAGCATTTTTATGTGAAGTAATAGGTATAGTCTTAGAGCCATGTTTATTTTTAAAGCTATTTGAGTTTTTTAAGTTTTATCATCATAAACGAGCAAATTTAATACTATTTTTACTTGCAGAGAAATACGATTCGCAGATGGGTGAGATTCGTTATATCGTATTTACTGACGAGAAATATTTTAAGTCAGACAAAGATGGAAGAAAAATATTGTGGCGCAGAAGTGGAGAGCGATTTGACCCCAAAAATATGCTAGACCTTAGAACAAGCGGAAGGATATCATTAGGTGGGTATATTATATTAAGTATACAATTTTCATTACCTGCACTTTAAAAAAAACTGTGATTTCAGTTTTACGTTTTTCAAGTTATGGTATGCTCATGATATTTTTTTTTAGCGTATTGGGGCTGGATGTCATCTATGGGGCCCGAGCAGCTCGTTGAAGTTGGAGGCCGAATGAACAGCGAGCGATACCGGGCTCGTCCACATGTGCGCGGTGCGGCGCCGCCGCCGCAAAGCGGTGCGGCGCCGCAGGAATTTGCGACGCCGCGCCGCTTTCGCGGCGCCGCAGCGCGACACCGCAGCGCGACACCGCAAATTTCTGCGGTGCGGCGCCGCACCGCGCGTGCGGTGCCGCAAAATAGCAGTGCGGCGCCGCGCCGCGACTGCGGCACCGTTAGTTTGTTATTAACTAACTATTTTGGCTCAACGATCCAAAGAGAATCTTGGCCTCCGAAATGAGAGCACGCCACCTATCCCGATCCTGCGCAACTTCTTCTTCTTCTTCTTCTTGGATATATAAGACCGTCATAAGACCTATCATTATGTATGGCTGTGAGGCCTGGTCCCTAACTCTGAAAGAAGAAAGTCAGCTGTTGGTAGTGGAGAGGAAAGTTTTCCGTAAGATTCTGGGACCTACCAAGAGTCCAAGAGAGATGACGGTACCTGGAGGATCCGAAGGAATGCCGAGATAGAAGAGTTGGTGGCCGGACCCAATATTATAGGCGAAACAAAAGCCCATATACTTCGCTGGTTCGGTCACCTACAGAGAATGGGTGAGGATCGGGATGTCAAGAAAGCGTTCTTGGGACGACCGACTGGTCGCCGTCCGGTGGGTCGGCCCAGATATCGTTGGGGAGTTTGTTATTAACAAGTTTATATTTTGTAAGCAGTTAATTTATATTTATATAAAAGTTGTTAAGTTTGTACCTAATCATTAATATGTAGCCATACTTGAATCGATATTGTTGATGATTAATACTCATATGATTCATATGAATGTTATTGATTTTGATATGGATATCAAATAAGAAGTTGATTTTAAAAATATGTGATTTCTCTATGATCTCACTATACTCTTATAGTAGTTAGAGTCAATCCTAACATCTCCAGAGGTCCAGCTGGTTTTCTAGATAAATACCGATGCGCTACTTATTCATTCGAGGAGATACTTTGCTTATCAGTTCATGAAAACATGGTATTAACATTCGGAAACAGTTTTGGAATTAGTTGCCATTTATTTTCAACGCCTGATAATTTATTTTGAAATGACCTCCATCTACATTTCATTTTTTTTCTGTGCCTTCTTAACCTTAACAGCAACATAAGTATTCAACATTGTTTTTTCCCGAGGCCTTGGAGCTGCATGGTGCCGCCGCCGCAGCGCGGCGCCGCAATGCCGTTTTGCGGCGCCGCGAGTGCGGTGCGGCGCCGCACCGCGGGAATTAGCGGTGCCGCGTTGCGGCGCCGCAAAAGCGGCGCGGCGTCGCAAAATCCTGCGGCGCCGCACCGCTTTGCGGTGGCGGCGCCGCACCGCGGACATGGGGACGGGCCCGAAGTGTTACGTGACGTCATGTTGCCTTCCGTTCGCGTCGCCTATCCCGAAGGACAAATTTATTTAGTGCAAGACATAAATCATTGGTGCATGACAATAGTGCAGTGCATCGTTCCCGTATAGTGAAAGAGTGGTTAGCCTTACAAACAGACATCACTGTATTAGATTGGCCTTCTAAAAGCCCTGACCTTAATCCTATTGAGAATTTATGGTGCTTAACTGGGACCCTACACAAGTCAAATCAAGACAAAACTTAGACGAAGAAGTTTATAGAAAGTGGGAATTGATGAGGAACACCAATGTATGTTCAAACATGGTTTCAAGCATGAAAAGCCGGCTAAAACAGGTAGAAGATAAAAAAGGTTTTCCTCTATGTTATTAGTAAAAATTGTTAAAAAAAATGTGTTGTTGGTATTTCTCCATTATTGGGCAAATATTTACTCCATGCAAGTTTTAAAATAATGAGTAGGTATAATGCTATTGTATAAGTAGTGTCTAACAAATTATATTGTTTTTTTGCAAATAACAAGATAGTGCTTAAACAAGTAGGCTTTTCCAAGAGGTAACTCGTTAATTTCTACCTTAAAAACCATACATAATGTTAGCCATTTAATGTAGTTTTTTTAACATGGATTCTTCTTCATTAGTATTATTTCAAGTCAATTTGATGTGACATGACTGAATAAAGTGTTTCTGTTAATAGGAAATTTCAATGTAACTTTAATGGGAGCTGTTTGAATTCGACCTAATTAGTGGAGAAATACCCTATGCTTACTAAGATTGTGGTAAGGTTGCATTGCATTGGTAACGGGCTAAGAGATGAATTATTGTTATCTTTGATAACATGTCGTTTCTCTTTGCAACGTTAAATAGCTGGTTTAGATTACGTATTACATATTGATAATGGCATACAGACTAATAGGGCGAAGGGCGGTCTAACCTATACTCATTTTTGAAATTGTTTTTTGAATAGCCCATTTTATACTTAAAAGCCTCTTCCCGCAATTTCCACAACTCCCACCGCTGTGTCCCGCCATCTCTGTCTAAAGTATAACTGAAAAATTGTGTTAAATGCAATAAGAATATTAATTTATAATCAAAGAAAAGGGAAACTATACATTTCACTTTTAACCGAGTAGTTTGGTATTACTTATAAAAAAAGTTATGACCCGACTTGTTTTTACGGTTCTACTCAATGAAGTAAAATGTAGATATAATCTAAAGTAAACAACCAAAGTGTAATGCCTTATAAAGTTTAACAGCATGCAGACCACCAATACCACAATTTTAAACAGTAAGAGTTAAGCTAAAGGTATTTTACTTGTTAACTTTAAGTTTCACTGATGTATAATTGACTACACATTATCATTATAATTTAACTAGTAAATATTTAGCTGTAAAATATATAGTAATCAGTTTACAGAACACGCATAAGATATCTACTGTCATATATATATATACTACCCCCATTATTCAGTTAGTAAACAATATTTAATATAATAGTATTTAAATACCTACTTTTTAGTTAATAAAAAGTTACCAGTGACTATGGAATTTTCATTATTAGTCCTTAAAAAAAAGATTTTAACTTCTATTTTAATTAAACTTACTATATTAAATAGGATGTTAATAAATTATTAATAAAAAAGAACAAGTATAAAAATACAAAAAGTATCCTCTACGTAGATTCGAACCGCGAACCTAGTGTTTACTAGTCTGTTACACTATCCATCACGCTGCACGGACTCTTGTGAAGTTAACGAAATTATTGTTCTAGTTAAAAATTGATTAAAAGGGTAATTTTAATGTTCCGAGTTAATAACTGAGTAGGTAATAAGGAATAACAAAACGTATAAAATAAATATTTGTGGTAATGTAAAAAAATATTAAAACCAGGATTATAAAACAAAAGTAAAAAAAAAGCAAAAAGTGTGATTCTTATGCTGGGGTTCGAACTAGCGACCACATTTGTCTATTGCTGGAGGGGGGTCACATATCTCTGACGCTTACTGTACATTGCATACATTAAAAAAAACACGGTGCATTAAGAGTTTTCTTATTGGGTACGTTTTAGGAATTGCAATGAAATGTTCTTAGTTGTAACGATGCATTAAATGTAGGCCTAACACCTCGTATTTATGGAAAGTATGCAACTTAGAAAAAATTACGAAAAATAACGATTTTGAATTCATGCCAAATTTAGTCTTTGGAAATGACTGAATGTGAAACTGAGGTGTCTATATAACGTGAAATTTTATTCCCTACGACTTTTTTTTTATAGGTTTTTCAACAGGAGTAATATTTGCAAAGATATGAGTTATGTAACTCAAACTTATGAGTTTTCAATGAAATTAGACATTTTCCCGATTTTTAAGTTATGATTTCAGCTATACCACTGAATCGAATTAGAAGTTTAAGATACTTATTCGACGCAGAATTTAACCCTCTTTAATATTAAAGTATGACATTTTCCATCGGACGTACCGTTTTTGAGCTAGAAGAAAAAAACTGACGAAGAGCAAAAAATTCGCTCAAAAGTTATGCACACCTGCTGGAACGGTGCAAACTCGGATGACATGCCTTTAGGACCACATGCAGGTATTAAAACGATTTCCAGTCTGCTGGGCAATTAGTTCTTCGAAAAAACCTAATTTTATTGGGCTATTATTGTACCAGTTAGGTAATTTTTTTTAAAGTTGTATACTTCATATTCCCATACCTTCGATATTCCAATGACCAAAAGCAAAAGTAGCTAAGCTAATAGGATGTTCAAAATGAGCTAGACACGAATTTATTGATAAGAGATTAAGAGCGTGTGTAGATCATTTTGAACACCCTATCCGCTTACTTAATTCAACAGCTGACTGTACACGGGATACACGTGCAACGGTTCATATTTCAGTCTTAACCTCAACGAGCCAACTACAAACAAGCGACATTTAATGTAAGCTTATAAAAACCGACCACTTACGAATTAAACAAGCATCAATTAGTTCAAATAAGCTTAATTGCTTAGTTACGTTTCATAAACACTTCTAGCAATCGTCCTAGTCATTAGTCGTTACAACTAAGACCTTCGGGGCCAGATGTTTTTACACAAATTGAATCACTTTATCGTTAACTAACTTCTGCAGTAAAAGAGAATATTTAAGCGATTTAAAAGCGGCTTTCCAGAGTCACTTTAGAAAATACTTAAATGGCACCTGCATACTTAAGTTTTATAAGAAAACTTCGTCCGTCGAACTACCGCCGCCTAGCAGATTACACTATAGACGTCACTTCTGTGTTCCTATTTATTTTGTTTTGATTTATTAACACAGTTCTCGTATTCGCTATTTATTGTAGATGAAAGGCTTTGTAATAAAAATGTCTACAACGTGCCGGAATGAACGTAATTTGTTTTAGTTACAGGATTTATGGATATTAATGTTGAATGTGCAATATGTTGTTTATTAAAATGCTTATGTTGTTTATTTTAATACATATCAAACTGAAATTGTTGAACCTGGTAAGTCTTACGAAAACTTAGCGTAATGATAGGTCATAATAAACCATTCTTTGATATACTGCTCGTACGTAGACTACGTAGCAGACATCCTTAGTAAACACTATAGATAATAATTATATAATATAGGTATAGTCGCCATCAGATATACCGGAGCGGCCAAGGTGGTCACAAATATCTTAACAACGGCTTTATTCTCCAGGGATGAAGTGTTCAGATATTTTTGAGTACCTTGGCCGCTCTGATATATTTGATGGCGAATGTACATTTTTATTTTTATTTACTGTTAATTTTATAAAAGGGTGTTAATTAAATACATACCGTATATTACAGTCCACAGCAGAAGTAACTAAGCGGTCAAGGATTTCAAAATTATCTGGGCACGACTTTGTCCTGTGTAACAGATCGCGTGTAGATATTTTTGAGCACTTTGCCCGCTTAGTTACTTCTGCTGCTGACTATATAAAGAACCGAAGTGAAACTAATAAAGCTTATTACTGTAATTACTTTATTATACTATCAGTAATAATGGTAAATAGCAAGCTAATTCAGTAAGTAATATTTGTAATTTCCCTGAATCGTATTCCCGCGGTTAATATGTTACATTTAATAAAGCAGGTTGATTCTGAAATGATTGATTATTGTTTTCCGAACAAACAGTCGTCATGATCTTGGACCTAGAAAATATACGGACGTAATAACGCAAAGATAAAACTGTGATTCAATATGAGCCGATATCTCGTGCACACTCACTTACTTGTCGGGTTTGAATTGAACCAATCACCGCTCGCCCATATTATGTGCGTGTCACGCGTAAACCCGAGGAATTGGCTTATGATGGAGTCACAATTTTGTCTTTACGGGAGTATATCCCTAATATTTTATAGGTCCATGGTCACGATCTTACTCACATCAAATGTGCGCCACGGAGTATCGCTCAAGCTCTGAAAGAAAATAAATTATGTAGCAAATTCATTACCGAGAAAACACAAGGAGATTGATGGAAAAACAAATATTGTGTGTAACACACATTACGCACATTTGGGGAAATAATAACATTATTTGGAATATACAAGGGCAGTTAAGAACAGAAGTGGAAATAGAATAACGTTACGTAAGTACGTTAAGTAATAGAAAAAAGGGTTAGATTTATTTATAATTGTTTCGAGTTGATGTAAATATAGCTTTCGGCTAAAACCGTAAAAATAAGACTATAAAAGAGTAGCAAATAGTGTATCGAAATCAGGATGTAATGAAAGCTATACCTTTAAAAAAACCGGCTATGTGCGTGTCGGTCCACGCATAATGGAGGTTTCCGTAGCTCGTAGCTACTAGCGAAAATATTACTATCGCAAGGTTCGTAGCTGCCTATTTACGAAGTGTTTTTGGGATAATTCAAAAACGCCATAACCGATAATGTTCAAAAATAATTTTCATGGAAAGAACATTAAACATATATTTTTGTTTTTTTTTTCATAATTTTTCGACCTACGGTTAATAGTTACAGGGGGGCACAATTTTTTTGACTCACGGAATGATTATTTCTGAAAATATCCACCTAATCAAAAAATCTTAATGTTATTTTTGAAGACCCATCGATTGATGTGCATATTTGGCAAAAAAAATGACAAATAGTTACACGTAGATGGAGTGTCCCCCCTACAAATATTTTTTTTACCAATTTCACTACAAATTAAAGTAGCGGCACACAAAATACACCTAATATTTAAATTTGATAAAGATACATCTTATAGTTTCCGAGTAAAATGGCTGTGGCATACGGACGGACGGACGGACAGATGGACATGACGAACCTATAAGGGTTCCCTTTGCCATTTTGGGTACGGAACCCTAATTATGAGGCTCAATTGAATGGGTATGGAGTAGAAGTATAATATAAATAACTTTACTGTGATGGAAACTACTAGCACTAAATTAACTTGGTAAGATAAAAGTCATTTATTCATGTCAATAAAATATGTACAAAAACAATAATCAAATAAGAAAAAAAAAAATCTCAACTTAAGACTAGCTTAAGCCTAGTCAAAAAGTCCCCCCCGAATTGTCCCTGGCGCAAAGGTACCCATCACACTAGCTGCGTTACCACGTTGAATAGCGATGGACAACCTTTGCACCAGGTACAAACCCGCACGAGCGTCAAATCCCCGTCCCCTGATACGGCGTCCCACTTCCCTAATGAAAGCCGTAGCCTCCGACCCCCAACACCCAGTAATCTCAAAAGCGAGGGGTACAAAGTAATAGTTGCTGCCCAGGGTCGCATATTTATCCCGCTTCTTGACCGCGGCAAAATCTGCAGCGGCACCAGCCGTTCGCATTGTTCGGCCCAGGTGCGAGGTGGCGAAAGTACTAACGCACGTGGCGTCCCAAAGCAGACATTTCCCCCTTTTCCACGGAACTAAAGTAAGGCCGTCCGGCCTTTTGCCATCGGTCCGGCAGAGGCCTGGAGGCTCCAGAACACAAGGGATGTTGGCCGATATTAATGCTCTCCTTACGATGTCGTTGAGAGCGTGGTGACGCGGAAACCTTCCTGAACAACGGCAGCAGCTCAACGCGTGATGGCCATTCGCCTCCACCATGGAACCGCAGATGCATTTATGAGGCACACAAACATCGCAGCCCAGGCGGAGAGCTACTGCCACCCGCAATGAGTCGTCATCCAGGAGAGTTCCCAAATGAGGAGCAGGCAAGGCCTGCAACCACGCTCCCGATTCGATTCTTGACACCGACTTTAGCCTGGCCAAATCTACCCCCGTGGCTACACCTATAAGCCGCGCAAGAGCGTCCCTGGCCCCCACATCGTCCCAAACTCGCTGTACTTGTGGTGCCTCGGGCAGCGACGCAGCTGGGTAACGAGCAGTCCACCTCGCGCTGGCATCCTCCACGAACGGAATCGTAACCGTGTCTCCATGAGAATTTAAAATTTTAGAGACCAGGCCAACAACTCCATGTGCCGACGCTAGGAAGGCTGGCAAGCCTACGTCCCCCGCACACCGCAAACCGAGGCCACCATGACGAATTGGCAAAGACGCTTGGATCCATTGCTCATCCGAAAAAGATACATTTAAAATGGCCTCTGCCGTATCTCTCAACGCGGCGTCAAAATAGGACACGTCACCCGGACACAGCCATGTTGGAGTGGTCCTTAGGAGGTATGTCACCTTGGGAACCGCGAAACACATGCGTAGTAGAGTCAAGGCGACATGGGCACTAATCTTTTTTAGGCGTTCTTGGGCGATCAAAAGGAGACGCTTCCTGGTCTCTATTGCACTAGAAATGGCCTCTTGAAATATAGGAGAACCCAAAAGGGTAAATGTTCTGTGCGAAAGCTCTTTAAGACCAGGAAGCAAAGATTTTAAAGAAGTTACAGAAGAAAAACAGGTAGGTCCACAGCAGTAAACCTCACATTTCTCCGCATTTACCTCCAGTCCCATATCCCGAAGACGGGGGATAAGAAGAGCCAAATCCTGCCTTACAACTTCAGGCTCCCCTCCTAAGGTGCCGTCATCTAAATACCAAATATTAAGAGGAGAATTCAGAGACGACACCGCTTCATGAATAGCAAGACTGAAGACAAGCGGCCCAAGTGGATCTCCCTGCTGCGCACCCACCTGCGAAAGAATTAGGTAATCATCGTAGATGAGGTTAGATGGAGAATGATACACTTGGTAAGTGGGTATGTGTCGTAGTGTAATCTCAAGATGAATTTAAACCCGGTTTATGCTAAGCAGAAATGCTTTATTTCACGTTCTGGAGTTTATTATCTAGTGCATATGGCCCGATGGTTGAGCAGTAAAAGCCTTAACATAAATTTTGTTGTAATTACTTTTAGTTTAGACTATAAATTATCTAGTCACAGGAAAGAGTGTCAGCCAAGTTTGAATTTAAATATTCATAATACTTATAACCGTACAGAAAGTAAGTACTCGAGAAACATCAAAACGGCGTTACTTTTAATGAAAAGCAATGGCTCTTTAGTGTACAGATATGTCCACACAAGGTGACTCGTTTTTATTGCCCTTCATTGAATTACAAATTTTATTCGATATAGGTACCTATTGTAGGATTTTTTTAAGATATCCGGTTTGTAGCTAGAAGTTTTTATCATATTACAATTCAAAGTGTTATTTCACAGATGCAAAGAATATTTGGCAGGCAGCGAAAACGTGGTGTATCGCATTCGATCTTGCATATAAAATACCTAGCTTCTAAAGAGGAAGAGAGGCAAAAATAGGTCCCATATAAATACTATATGTACCTACAGTTTGTTGAAATTTACATCCATATGCCTCACCTGTGTCACTGGGGTATTAGATATTCGTAATGTATACCTTTTTATTCCTCACGTTAATATTTTCAGATATGCAGCTGTTACGTGTGTGATGTAAATTGCTGAAACGAATGTAGGGCCGCGGACATTTAAAATTTAAAGCAGTATGCGATCGGAGCGCTCTAAGTAATTAGCTTTCCTAATCCATCGGGAATAGAACCTGTACCATACCAGTTACTATTTGGGCCGATTGGATTAATGTAGATGGGTTCTGGCACGTCACTAGTGCGGTTGGTCTTTACAAGTTTACTGCAAAGGAGCCCTGTAGCCTCAAAATGAGTCCGGTCGTGGAGTAAATAGTAATGAGAAATACGTAATAGCGTAAACGCGTAACCTATTACTACATTTATTAGTTCCGTTGTTGTCTAGGAACTTTCATAGTTGCTTCAAACTCGCGTGTCACATTCCGTAAATTAGTGATAGTCGGTTAACAATTAGGTACACACAACGCCTCACTAGGTATACACTTTTGAACCTTATTCCGCTGTAATAACGTTCAAAAGTGTATACCTAGTAAGGCGTTGTGTGTACCTACTGCAAAGTCGTTAAATAAAATCTTGAATAAAAATTATGGTCTCCCTATTTCCTATTAGCGTTGATAGTGTTGATACCCTAATACTGGAGGTTGAGATCTACCAGAGCATCAGTTTCTCTTGTACGTTGTCGCACCATCTGTTCCCACCATTTCGGATCAGTTCTTGTGCGGTGTCATTTGATTGGCATACTAAGCTCAGTGGCTGGCTTGCTCAGTGGCTGGTTCTGATCAACGCCGCCATGTTCAGTCAGTTCCACCTCACGGGCCGTCATTGTCATACCATTGCTGCTCCCTCAACTTTTCACGGCAGAACCACAGTCTGTTTCGTACCACACAATATTGTGATTAATATTAGCTTACCCGTGATATCCTCAGTGGCTGGTTCTGGTCAACTCCGCCATGCATACGGAACCCCCAAGGCGCCCCGCCCGTCAGTTCCACCTCTCGGGCCGTCATTGTCACACCATCGCCGCTGCCTCAACTTTTCACTGCTGTAAACCGTCTTGGTATAACGCGAGCATTTCGTCGCTTAGTTCGTGATGTCAGATTCCATAGTTGTCGTCATTTAGAGGATCTGTAACAACATAAGTACCAATTATAACAAATGATTTTAGTGACTACTAGTATCATAATGGTTAGAGAGTATGTAAAGCTGTTTGTACCTCTAAGCCTAAAAAAAACAAAACAAAAAACCATAAAGTATGGTCATAGGTCACGTCCAGCAGGCTGAATACATCCGTATCATAGAATGAGAAAATGGTCTCATTTTGGGCATAAGCATGTAAACCTGTGTGACGTAAACGCACTATTATTTCATGACGATATCGTCGACATTCACGGCAAAGCATAAAAGCACCCAATGACGCATTTCTACTCAATCACTTAACTGCATGGGTGGCAAGTGTATATATAGTTTTACGGCTCATTTGGTTGGTTCCCGGACTCCTACCTCATAAACGGATGAAGTATACACCATAAATCCAAAAGGTACACTTTTAATGGGTAAGTATTTATACTATAATGACTCAAAGTCATTGACGATCATTTTAAATGTTTGCTACAGAACAATACGGCTTCCCAAAAACCAAGGACGGTAATTTAAGCAGCAAAAAGCAGGGAATTAGCTCATACTCGTATCTTAAGCGAGGTTTAGACTAGCAAGTTTACTTGCGGCAAGTAGGGACGCCTCATTCTACTTGCCACAAGTAAACTTGCTAGTCTAAACCTCGTTTTAAGCTTGTGAGACTGACGCACTGATAGTAATAATATAATAATAAATAATAATATGTTAGCCTGTATACGTCCCACTGCTGGGCACAGGCCTCCTCTCATGCACGAGAGGGATCAGGCTATAGTCAAATATTGATAATACAATAGTATAGGTACAATATGTATTGAATGTACCTCAGTGGTTTTAGTAGAACCAGTAAACGAAATCACGTTGTATATACGTGATGATTTGAATGGTACAAAGAGATAAAAACTTATAGAATTTCCATATCCTTAAACGACTTGGTGTGGTGATTCTTTTCTAAGCACTTAGTGGGCTTCTATAGAGTTTGTCCGGAATGAGAAGTGTCGTGGTTTATATGGGAACTCATGTATTCTGCAGCACTTCTCATTCTGGACAGACTCTATAAACTTTAATAATATTCATACAATATTAATATCTAACCATGGAACGAAGTCGTAGAAGATGTTAATAGAAAAGTAAAATAATGTAAACAAACGCATTTATCTTCATAGCTTCGGAATCACGCACTTTTAAATAACAACCATGATTTCATTGCCAGCTTGTACAAGTAAACGTTATTCATAGGTATTCATTTTTAGTACAAATATCCTTTAACTACTTATATTTCAGAGAAAACTAATTCCTTTAATAATAATTTGTCATGTGTCAAACCCTTTCTTTTTTACGAAAAACGCTACACTACCGCTACCATATTTGTTTTGTATAACTAACACTTTCACGACTAGGAACCCGCTAGGCGGGCTCTCTGTTCGTAGGCGCTTTCCGCTAAACACACTTTCGGGAAAACACTATTAGGACCGGCTACGAGCGTAGCGCGTAGCGAACTGCGGTACGGAAAGTGTTAATTTTATTTTTCTATTGACGCCATAAAGCAGAGCTTTATGATTGACGCCAAATAGGTATACATTTTACCTCCTTTTGGTCGACAAACCCGACAAAGGATGCCAGATTGTTGATGACATGTGATGTCAATTTCGTCAGTCGTCAGTGTCAACGTTTGATGTATTTATTTATATACATAACTAAATATACAGAGGTACTACAGTACAAATACGTTTGATTAGGATTTTTCGAGGATTTTTCCCATATTTTTCCCGCAAATAATTTCCGGAATCATCTAGGCTGAACAAGCTTTCTATAATAACAAATATTTGATGCCTTATATTTCTTGCAATCCTAAAATGTGGATATTTGTTGAACTTCATATTCGCCACAGCGAGCCTGTAAGTAACATCTTGATATTCTTGATACAATTTTTAGGTTGCCAACTTTCGTGGTTTCACAAACGTTTAGCTTGCTCATTCACCCACTTGGTTTCTAGGCTACTTTAACGCTATCAAGTCCTAATTTACCGCATAAACAACATTATAATCACAGGTGGTTCTAAAAGCGCAACAAAGCTGGAATGTCATTGCGAACGCTTTCTGTAGCATCTAGTCCCCCGAACCCTCAACAAAAAACACATGCTCTGGTGATGCATGTCTCGTCATAATCATAATAATCATGATAATATCCATAGAAAACTGTTGGCACGTAAAACGGTCGCGTATTAAGTATAAGAAATGTAATTGCATGTTATAAGTTCAAAGAAAACGTGTATTTTATATATACCTATGTAGTTTTCCCTAATAATCGTAAGTAGAGACTATCAAGCACTTTAAAGCGTTTGACGACCTGCATCTTTGCTCGTGACGTCAAAGGCATTTGTCATGTTATTGGCGTTATGTAAGTCCTTCCACCCCTCGTTTTGGCAAATATGGTTTTGACAGATTTATGATTGCTACGAGTATATAATCAAAATCAAACTTAAATTGTCGGCATGCAATGTACTCACTGCTATTATTAAGCTCAATATAAAACAAAAAATAAATATTTTTTGTACAAAAAATATATTTAAAAACAAATATAAGCATTTTTTTCACAACGCTGCACTAGGTACATATGCATACTTGCATAGAGGTATGAATCTATCAATGCCCGTCGAAAACGCTCTATGTTAGAATGTGACCTTAGTAGCATTACTCTAAAAATATTTTAGTCACCGATCCGGCAGCAGAACAGTTTTATAATTATGTTCTTCGATTGAAACATATTACTGTTTTCGCAACGCTCTCGCTGATGCGAAACCCTATATGTATGAGCGCGATGCATGTTGGATTATCGGATTGAAATGGTATTCGATTTACGTAAACGAAATGCAGGCATTATGCAGCACAAAACCACAGTGCGTGTCGTTTGCGTCGACCGAGCGTTATTCCCGTTGCATAACATACCTAAAATAAATCTTATCATACTCCCTTTATATGTACTACCAGTTGTATTTTGCTACTGCATGACACGAATAAAAATAGAATGTCGAAAAGGTATGAACCTATGACTTATCTACTCTACGTATAAATACGTCATTAGGGTTTTATATAGCAATAGGGAGGCAGACAGTTCAAATCATTCTGATTACATGTTATTTTTGTCCTAAAAATAGGGTGAAAGAAAATTCTTAGAAAAAACCTATTGTAAAATTATTTATACACTTTGTACTAAGAAGCGAATTTCAAATGGCAGATTTAGGATATCGATAATACATTCAAGGTACCATAAATTGTAAACCGATGACATTCAAGGACATTAACCAAGGCGTAAGGTCGTTTTTGTTTTCGTCACATTGAATGTATTCATATTTTCAGACGTGACCGTTCAACGCTCAATGTAAGGCGTGACCTTACTTGCAGTACGCTCAGCATAGAATTATTTAGGGTTACGATTACGATCGGCCAGCGGGGCAAGGCCGGTGTGTGCGTACGTATACAAATACATACTTCTATTCCCGTCAGATTGCATTAGTCAGGTATATTTTTTACCAAAACATAGGCTCAATTCAATTTTATTGAGGTTCAATTAGAGCAAAATGTAAATATTATTTTTAAAGAGCGGGGGCCTGCTTATATTAATTTTTAATGCGTAGCTAGTATTATGTAGACGAATTGGATATTTTTTACTAAAAGTATGATTTTAAAACATATAAGTAAAGTAAATTATGTACCTAAGTACTTAAGTGACAAATATCATGTAACTTAAAGAAGGTTAGGTTAGGTCATATACATAAAACAAATATTATTTTTTAGTAACTTTGGTACTAAAAAACTAAATGTTATTGGTAAAACGATCACTTAAAATTATTCGGTACATATTTTCGTAAAAAAAATTGTTTAATACGAAATTTTCCTTGTCACTTTGAAATCTATCCTGTCAATGGTCAATTTTATTTTAAATTGGTAAAGTCTGAATCTAGGCACATTCCAAAAAAGTTCATAGAACACTTTACGCTATAAATATACAAAGTTATGATCAGGAATACACTGTTAAATTCTGTCGGCCACCGTGTAGGTATTACGTATATTAAAGCGACATGCTACTGCATATTAACCCCTTTTATTCAATTACAAATGAAACTCGACCCGTTATATATTAATTTGACTTACATTTGACCGGGTCATTTATCATGTATAACAATATATTACTGGACGGAAGACTAAATATAAAGCCACTGCAATCGAGCCAATCCATTCTAAAATGATGTAACTACATTGTTTAAATACTCAAAACGTATTCCTGATAATATAATATTGTTTTTTTTACATTAAGGTACATTTACATTTATATTCGTTTAGTAGCTAATTGAAAATAGCGTTATATAAGGAATAAAAGAAACGGTTAACTGGAATCTTATTCTTAAACGGAAGAAGTCGGTTGGGTCATTCAGTAGTCACCCTGTATACATACAGGACTAAAAATGTATCAAAAATACTGGTGATCCGTATAAGGGCATAATTGGTATCGTATTGCGAGTATGAAAAAGTAAGAGAATTTTTTTTTGGGCGCAAATAAAATATTTTGGTATGGTGTACCTACATCGTCACAGCTGGCGAACCCTTCCATACAAAACCATTTTTTTTCGCGAGATTTTTTTTTCTTACTTTTGCATAATAGTAATACGAAACCAATTATGCTCTAAGGATCCTGTATTTTTAATACTCCTTGTATATTACATGGAAGAGATGAAAACGTATCATACATATTTCCCATAGCACATAAATTATATCATCCGTTATAAAGCGGATGATTTTTATAGAGCTCGCCAGCGTAGTAAGCTCATAAGCTGCGCAGCCATGTGTTTTTTACGCCAGTCCCTTTCTAGCGTTCTCTTTGCTTGCGAGTGTGCGCCGCAAACAAAAGCATAACTTTTGTACATACATACATATATACATATAATCACGCCTGTTTCCCAGAGGTAAGCAGAGATCACGGATTTCCATTTGCTACGATCCTGACAGACCACTTTCGCTTCACTCACTCCTCAGTCCTCACTCTGATAACGTTCTTCATACATGCTCGTCAGTTAGGGAACTTCTGACCTGGCCTGTAATATTTCTCCGATTTGGTAGAGGAAAGTTCGCCTAGGTCTTCCAAATCCAACTGATCCTTCCACTCTTTTGTAGTACAACAGTAAAAGTAGCTAAGCGGGTAGGGTGTTCAAAATGAGCTGGACACGCCTTTATTGTTTAGAGAATAAGAACGTGCGTAGGTCATTTTGAACACCCCACCCGTTTAGCTACTTCTCATCATCATTATTATCATCATAATTGGCATTTGCGTCTATTGCAGTCATTAAACTCATCATAGAATTTACAGGACGCAAAACTGGCACTGAAAAAAGGGTATTTGTACGACTTCCGTGCCGAAGAGAGCCACGAAAATGTTGACGGTAATTAAATGTACATTCGCCATCAGGTATATCGGAGCAGCCAAGGTGGTCCCAAATATCTCAACAACGCCTCTACCTTGGAAGCTCCGATGAAGGTATTTGATGGCAATTTTAGTAGTAGTACTATAAGTACTTGTAGAAGTATGAGTTCAATGATTGCAGACATTGCAGACAATATATGGTGTACTAACATTTGGGAGAGCGTCTTTGCTGGCTCAATTGTCAAAAAGATAAAGAACTTTGAGGCTGATATTGTCTATTTATTTGCGAACTGTCCTTCATGGCGCAGTCTTTAAATGGAATCCTCCCAAGTTTTATACTTACTATAAGTGGAAATTTTTAGTATGCGGCAATGTGGAGATTATTGTACAGTCGACGTCCAGCAGTGGACAACATTAAGTTGATATGACGATAAAGATGACGTTTTACTAGTACGCTAGAGTTGACGTGTGGGAGCTATGCGATGGGAATAACAGCGCTGCAGTCAAAAATATTTCTGTATCAATCATTCATGATGCCCGAATTGCAATTTGGTGAAGTATTTTTTATTGAAACAGATCGAGATGATATTGAAATTTCAGTACATGGCTATATTAACAATTTGGTTTTAAAGGCTTAATGGTACGCTACTACTGAAATTGAACTTAGGTAAGTAATTAGAGTCATAGATTTTAATTAGGTTTCGTTTAAAATACACATTAATAAACGAAAAATCTACGAAATAGAAGATTATTTTTATGCGGATGTATTTAAATGCCAAAAAAGTTAAAATAAGTAATAATAAGTCCTCGTTTATTTGAAGCTCACCGGGGCTACCGGACTTTGGTTTTTATCTACAATATACTAGACGTTGTGATAGTGAAGGCTCAATTTATAGTGCAAGTAAGTATAACGTCCCCCTAGATCTCGTATGAGCCCACCGTAATATACCGTCAGAGATACGACGAGCGTTCGCAGCTCATATAGCGGATAAAGATCGTTTATTGAACAATCAAATCCAATTATGCATAGATCACTTGTGTCGGTGGCTGTTAGTCAGCTTAAAGTACAACATGCAAAAAATGCACGATTCACTAAGTGTTTGGGCTCGTAAATATCATTTTCGTATTCAGTAGAGGGTTAGGTAGGTACCAGTGACGGCGCTTCGATAAAACACGATTCCCGTCGGCTTTCCTAAGTTTCAAGTGAGCAGATTTTCTACAAATCATGAAGAAAATTTAAGCCAAATTCAGCGACGGCTTGCCTAAGAACAATTTTGACCTACCGCCACTGGTAGGTACTAAAGAAAATAATGTATATAGGCAAGTGCCTACATCGGATAGTAGCTTGCATCAATTAAAATTTAAATGTCTCAGTTAAGTGTTTTAAGTAAATTGTACATACGTGCTACTTATACACTACGCTCGGCCGCTCGTGGTCTCGCACTTGGCATTGGCACAGACTCGTTATGAAACTGTAGTCATCCTTCAGTCGTGTAGCTAGGTGGTGCGATCTATCTCTGTCTAGTGAGGGGTAATCTAGTGCAAGCAAGTGAACTGCTCGAGGCGGCACTATGCACTATTAAAAAGGCTTGTCGGGAACGTCTTTTAATTTAAAACTACCCGGAGTTTACTCTATTTTTTATCTCATGATTTCATGCTTTGTTTATGGTTGTGCATTAGAGTTTAAAGTGGCGTGGGTAAATACTTCAAATAGCATTATTTTATCTCGCATATGTTATGACTTTAATATTAAACCACAAAAAATACAAATAGAAGATAAAAACCGTTCATCTCATCTCTTGCAAAAAATAGGCTAATGTTACTCTTTCCTCTCATAATCAAGGCAAATCAAATTATTTTAATTCCGTTAAACTTATATAGATTTAGCAATGTCTTGCCAATAATCTAAAAAACATAAGTATCGAAAATTATTGACATCTTAATCATTTATATTTCATAGGAGTATTCCTAACGCGTACTCGTACAGTCAGTATCAATCTTCCTACACGAAGGCCACAAAAATATGTGACACGCTCTTATTTGTAGAGCCATAGGAGCGTGTCACATATTTTGCGGCCTTCGTGAAGGAAGATAGGTACTATTGATGCTGACGGTACCTATGCGTGAACTAATAATACTGACAATAAGGACCAATTTGTGCAGTGCTACTTTGAAACCTTTCGAGAAGTCTGTTTGAGCCCGTATGTTGCATCAGAGTCCCATAATGGCGGCGTGCGAGTGACGGCTGAATCGGCCTGTCACCCGTCGAGGCACCCACAATGGCCTTTTCAAACTGCTACAGTACCTGTACCATGGGTAGCTAGCGAGAATTTTAACTGCGGAGTCAACAACGAATTTTAGGTAAGGTTTCGAAATATATTTTGGTTTTAGTTTCTGACAATATCTGGAGTATGTGGACCCATCTACTCGGTTGCGTTGCCTTTATTGCTGTCGCCATCTATTTCCTCACGAGACCATCAATCGAAATTCAAATGCAAGAGAAAATGATATTTGGTGAGTTCTTTATAGGAGCTATTGTCTGCCTTAGCTTCTCTTTTGCGTACCACACGCTCTACCACTCTGAAATTGTTGTAATTGTTTTAGAAGCTTGATTATTGTGAAATAGCACTGCTCATAATGGGGTCAATTTGTTCCTTGGCTGTACTACAGTTTCTACTGCCACTACAGACCAAAGATGACTTATCTACTTAAAAACTGTGTACCTAGAGATGTTTTACGGGACAATGTTTCACGGGGACAACGATGCCTATTTTAGTTTTACTATAGTAATTAACTGCTGGATTTCTACTACGAGTATACTATGTACCTATATTTAATGCGCTGCTGCACAAAATTCCATATAAATCGTTTACATCAACGTTAGTAATAATAGCAAGTACAGCCATTGTAAACTCATGGTAAGGGTACTAAGGCTGCAGTATCTCCTCGACATTCACGTGATGTTACCTTTATTTAAAGTTTGTTCGTGTTTCCTTTACGAATTCAAGTGGGAAAAGTTAATGACAAAATCTTTGTGTGTTTGACATTAACATCCGATTTCCCTGTACCACATACACCGTCAGAAGTATTCGGATTCCTTTATACCTCTATTAGGTACTTACAAGTATATGCCATATTACCAGTGATGGGGTGTCATAAAAAATCCGATGGCAAGCAAGGAGGGCTTTTCCATTTGGAGAATAAAGTGCTTAATTTCCTCAAAATAGGCAAGCGAGTGGTAATCAACTTCTTAGGGCGCCCTGATAATGTTGTGCAATGAAAATACAACAATTGCGCTAACAAATACAATCAGTTTTTTTGCCATCATCTGCCAGGATCCATGTTCTACCTTTATAAACGCCTTTATTGTAAATGTAGTGCAAATCCTTTTGAATTTGAAGGATTAGAATTCATATGTATTACCTATAAATCTATTTTAAAAGCAAAGGAGTACTTAAGAAATGCCCACATCGTTACCGTCAATTAACTTGCTGACACATACCAAGAAACCTTATTACTTACTGCAATAGGTTGTTGGTACTTACAATTGGCGCTAAACTGTTGCCAACACGTCAAGAACTCCAAATGAGTAATTGCCTCAGTACGAAGCTCCTAAATTAACAAAGCCAACTTCCACAGCTGTTTATGCACTTTGGCATGGCATACCTAGTGAAATATTGTAGAAAGAAATTTATTAATAAAAGACGCTTCGACTTAACAATTATTTAGGGTCACTAAAAGGGTATTCAGTATCTTGATGGTGTGATGACAACAACATGTCAAAATCTCGCTCGAATTGTGGGTCTACCACGAACACTGTAAATCGATATGTCGTTATCGCCGTCTCTATTGCTCTTGCCCATTTGAATGAGAGTGATGCAAACAGTGTAGCCTGAAGAAGCCCGATTGCAGAACTCTCTCCGTCTTACAGTATATTACAGACAAAAACTTCTAGTACGTAATAAAGTAGGTACCTAGGTAGGTTGTGTTCGTGATACTCCTAAGGCTATTAGATCTCTCGAGGATGCGCTATACAAGTTTCGTAGATACAACACTTCCGAATTCCGATTACCTTTTATTGGAGTTTGATTCCAAGACAACACGAATAGGATCTCTCTATGTTCGGGGTCCAAAAATAACACCACAACCTCACTACTACCACTTTATTAACTTGACTATTCTACTACACACTGTATATAATAATAATAACACTTACTGGATTTTTGATTAATGACAACTAATTCTCCGACCTCATATATATACGTTGAAAACTTTTAATAGCGCGAGTTAGGAATGATGCTGTGTTTGTGATGCTCTAAAATAAAGTGCCATCTATTAACTAATTTGGTAAACTAATTTTATAACTAGAACACTCAATACAATATTGTGTTTACGTAAAAAACATAAAATAATTATATATATTGGGTTATGTCGGGGTTTTTTGCTTTTAAGGGTTACGAGCCCTGTTTTCATAACACTCAGGTGTAAGTAAACAGAAGCATGTAATAATGTCGAAATGAGATCGCTACGTATATAATGTATACATGTACCTGTCCGACGGCTGACGGATCGCCCAGTTTATTGGAGACGTGAATAGACCTGCGTCAAACCAAGTGTCAGTACAAAGACGTTGCTAGCTCATAATAGAACAGAAGCTGACTCACCTTACATTTGGCTAATCGAAGGTTAAATATAACATCAATATTACGTTACGTTTATAAAAGAACGCGAGCCAGTTTTAAACTTGCATCATACGGAATGAATTCCAAACATTTCGCGGTTCAATGTTAATTTTCACGGAATCGATGTTTTATGGATGGAAAATGTTTCTGGCATATTGAAGTGGTTCGAATTGGGAACCAAAGGGAAATACAGACAGAAATATAGCTTAGCTTTAAATTAAATAGGATTACTTATACGACAATCTATCGCGTGGGATTACATATATAGCTTTATGGTTATATGTGATCAACAGTAAATTGTTTTATGTTTACCAAGGGATGATAGGTATCCATTTCCGACGGGATATTTTGGCGCTAGATGGGATTGAAATGGTACACATTATACCAGACTAAAACACTCAGGTTTCATTTCAATGACGAAGAAGTACGATACAATACCGTCGATTAATTACGTATCGGAATCCATGTTGCAAATCCATGTGGCGAATTTGATCGGTAATCGTGAAAAAAGTACATAATTGAAACATCTCTCTCACTGGGGCAGAAATTGAATAGTCCCCACACGCCTCATAGATAAAACAACGACTGAAGTTCAGAGCCAAAAAGATGAAAAATAAAATAAGCATCGCAGTAGTTGACTTGTCTTTGTAGAGGCATAAATATTCTCATTCAAAGAGTATGATTCCAATGGGTAATTTCAAAAGGCCCCAGGCGATACAAATGCCAATTTTTGAGGTAGTAATTAAGGAAGATCCAAGCTGTTATCGTTTGCTCCGCAATACGCAATAACAATAAGAGCTTATTGGTAACAGAGGGCAAAATAATACTGCATAACAAAGGTTTAATAGGAGCCATGTCGTGGTTCCTGTAATTAATTAAATTGACCCTTACCCGCGGGCGCAGAAAGCATCTATAAACAGACAACACCCAGTCTAATTTCACCCTTATTACCCTCACTTTAGTCGTTACTTTTGTACGAAATTGTATTGGATTTGTCAAGAATTTGGTATTTTATTGGTCGGTTCACCTAGTGTTCTGGCAAAGGGTCGCTATAAAGGGACCGAGTTATCCCCTGTTCTTGGTAATAAGTTTATGAAGAAGACGGAGATACAGTCGCCATCAGATATATCGGAGCGGCCAAGGTGGTCACAAATATCTGAACAACGCCTCTATTGTCAAGGCGATAAAGTGCATACCTATTCAGATATTTTTGAGTACCTTGGCCGCTCCGATATATCTGATGGCGACTGTACTTTGATTTGCTTTCAGTGTGCCTTTAACGATATCTGTCAGTAGAGTTTCTGAAGTTCTGGAAGGAAATAAACCGTATTGTGATATAACAATGCGGTAAGAAGTTCTGTAAACTTAAGATTTTTGCATTGAGCAATTATAAAGGTCTTAGTCGACTGATCTATGCTGGCCGTTGTTCATTTAAAGGTGAATTATTTTAAAAGGTTCAAGGCTGGGTGGATACGTAAGAGGGGAAAATCGCTAGTTATAAACGCTGAAAAATCCTCAATATAATTTTACTTAAATATGATCACTTCTTCAAAAGTGAACCTGCATAATAAAGAAGACCGCTACTTATAAATTTATGACTAACCGACAACCAGAAGAATCATTTGCTTAAAATATTGCTATACAGGGTTACTGTAGACAAATTTGGGCTTTCTTTGATGAATCTAGAACGGTTATACGGAGAGAACCCTTTTAACTTAATTTCTTTTTGCGAGGGCTTTCAATTGCAACCCCCGTGCCCGTGCCCCGTGCCGAGCTGTTATCGACTGACATACTGACTGACAAAATATAAATATAATGGAACGAAGGACTTGAATTTGAAAACAACCAGATGATAGGAATGACAGTACAAGCAGACGACGAAGACATCACTCAGACGATTAAAACCACATTAAAACGGTTCACTTTTCGTGAACTTTGGGTCACGTCGACTCTTACTAATTACCAAAAATGTTTCTATATAACTAAAATACAAAATCTACCAAAATGTACCGCCTTCCAGTGACGTTCTGTATTACGTACTTTGGATGCACTTTAAATAATAACTACGTATGTGGTAATCGAATATATGGCCAGTATAAATCAGGCTGACAGCGTCGAATTACCGCAAAATATATATAGATTACCTCACACTAGACTGTTAGCAAAACAAAACTAAGTCTGATACAATTATGTAATTATTATTTTCACGCGTATAATCCTCACTAAATGAGGATATTTAACTTACTGAATATTATATTAGGTATGTTAAAAATTTTATTTGTTATATAATTTCTTACCTAATGTTCTTTATGTTCTAATTAGATATTCTTTTTCAAACCCCGTTTGCTTGGTAAACTTATCTCCGTGGTTACTATAAGTATCGCTGCGTCACTATATCTATGTGTAATTAATTGTTCTTTGCGTCCTTGATGATAAATGATGCAAACCCGATAAATATAACCATGCATTTAGAATGTTGTTGGGACTACCTAGTGCAGTGCTTCGGGTATGTTCGCCGAGGCACGCACGGACGATTTTCACGCCATTTTGTGGAAAAAAATCGGTTCGATGCTTTGCCGATACCGCAACAGTGCCAACAGCATTCTAAATGTCATTGGGTCTCGCCTACCTCGGGTACCCACACGAAACTCTAGAGAACCCGAGTACTCCATCTAGTAATAAGAATTGATTTCCCCAGAAGCTCCCCGTTCGCCTGTTCAAACCGTTTCACATAATCTGACACGATATCGGTATCGGAGCGGACAGACTTTATCCCATATACAATGACATTTTACGTGCTTTCGATATCAATACAGGCATTTATTTAGATACGATACGAACCTAAACTAATATTATCGTGTGATATCAACAGGTGCCCGCGAGCAAACGGAAAAAAAATAGCCACGAATTTAAGGTCATAAGAAGGAAAACACCTTACTTATGCAAGTAGGTACCTACAATTTCGCCAAAAAATTTTTTTTTGTCTTTTTGTATGTTTCTATACCTACATAATAAGTAAATGTTTTTGGGCAAAATATCGATTAATATGAATTTGTGCATATATGTCATTTGGTAAACATCGGTATGCTAACTAAACGGTATGCGATAAGTTGTTTGGGCAATGAAACTAATGAAATTAGGCGAAATGACAGTACCTATACTTATTCAAGCCCCACATAGTTTCAGCACGGAACACGTGCGGAGCGGCCCATATTTGCTATTGGGTCAGTATGAACGGGCCGTTGTACGTAAATACTGGCCGGCTGTGAATCATGCTGCAATTGCTTTATAACCGCATCCGATCGTAGCAACATCGGAACGGGATCAGACCTTAAAATAGTCCTGATACTATAAAAAAATTACAACGTTAATTAAACCTGATTAAACTATCTAACTAAAAAAAAAGACTACCGTTTAGACTATCGGCTAAAATGTGACGTTTTGAAGTCAAAGTAAATCATTGTCGGTTGTTAATAAAGTTTATTTCTAAATCATTTTTATGGCAGTAACGTCTTATTGATAACCGATAATGATGACCTTTGACTTGAAAACGTCACAAATATACATGAGTAACAAAGTCCTAAAAATGAATTGAATTTAACAGTAGCATTTTTTTGGATTTGATGACAGTAAAAACAACACAATACCTAAGAACAAATTAACGGAATGCTCAAAGCCCACTAAACCACACCAGTACGCTTACCGTGAGTTATGACATTCACGTTTTCGAGAACGAGTATCGAGTGTTCTATCGGTGCATCTTGCTTGTAACATATTAGTGTAAACGAGATGCATAGATAGAAAATTCGTTACTCGTTAACGAAAAATGTCAATTCAAACTCATGGTAGCCGTACAGTATGATAGACGTAACTTACCTACCTATAGTTCAGAAATGACTGGCAAATCTATACATATAATAAAGCTGAAGAGGGTCGAAAGTCTGTACATGGAAGATATTCGAAAAAAAATTGGCTGAGGATACTAAGAATCGATAACAGAACACGTTCCAACAGTTTTTAGAATTTTTGTCTGTTTATCTGTTTGTCTGTTTATCTGTTTGTCTGTTTATTTGACCGCGCATCACGTGAAAACGCATGAACGGATTTTGATGAAATTTTGTGTAAAGATAGCTTGAGTCACGGGAAAGGACATAGGATAGTTTTCATCCCGAAAATCAACCCTGGAGGGGGTGAAAAGGGGGTTGAAAGTTTGTATGGAGAATTTTTAACCGCTGAACCAATTTAGATGAAAATTAGTATGGAGATAATTTTAGTCCCGGGAAACGACATAGGATAGTTTTCATCCCAAAAGTCAACCTTAGAGGGGGTGAAAAGGGGGTTGGAAGTTTGTATGGCGAATTATTAACCGCTGAACCGACGATTAAGATGAAACTTGGTACACAGATAGTTTGAGTCCCGGAAATAATATACTATAGTTTATAGGTATCCCGAAAATCAACCCTTTAGGGGATAAAAACGAGGTTGAAAGTTTGTATCGGGAATCAATAACCGTTGAACGCTGGAGATAGTTTGAGTTCTGGGGAAGGGTATACAATAGTTGATATCCAGAATTCATTACTTAACGGGGGATTACTAATTCCACGCAGACGAAGTCGCGGGCAAAAGCTAGTGATCAATATCTACCTACTAACTGTGATTAGCTTCAACTTTCTACGCAACCGCATTTGGTCCTTCTGTTAATAACAGCTGAGTCCGATGCAGAAATAAAGACCATACACACTGAAAATTATTGAAGTGAAAAATTCCATTTGCCGCGTTGGGCACTTTTTGGTAGGGGAAAATCTTTGGGTTCGCGTCACCGATACTGTCACAAGCCATACGATTGAGAAACATGCACTGAAAAAAAAATCTCGTACTGGGAACCAGAATCCTGTTATCTCTACAGTATTGTCTTGCTGTATATGTGACGACTAAACACTTTGTAAACATAACAAAACTATTCTGGTTATATCAAAATCGTTAGTACTACAATATGAATTGTACTGATAACTATAAAATATTGTAATTACCATGTATACCCTAGGCAAAAGCTAGGAGTGTATATATAGTTTTCATTTTTTTTTTCTTTTTTTTTTGGTCGCTCTGCAACCGAAACCCAAGATTTTCCGTGGGTTAACTCAGTGGTACCCCAGCCGGGATTTGAACCCGAGACCTCCCGATTGAAAGTCTAATGTTCTACCCGCCAGGCCACGAGCGCCTTAGCAGTGCTACGTGAAAATATCAATCAGTATTTCAAATTGTAATACAATGCGTCAATTGTTCAGATTACGATATATATTGTACATAACACAAATATTTTGTATTTATTACGCTTGCATCTCTATTTATACAATGCAATTGTTAATTTTGCTAAATTGCGTTTAACTAGACTCGTCCAGTAACGTTTCCAAACAATATTTTACAAAATACAATATTTTTTGTAATCACCACCAGATTCTAGTAACAACAACTAAATTTTTCACAACAACACATTCTTGTAGTATTGTAGAAAAATATTTTTTTCGGTGTGTAATGAGATTTAAAGTGGCAATGTAAAATAAAGTGAAGTCAAGTCCACTAGACTGTTATGATAGCCAAAGTTAATAATGAAAATTTAAATCATTTATTTTTTTAAATAAAAAATATTAAATTTTCACTTCTATCGGCAGTTTTTGTTATCTATACGTAAACTTTGAGTTATTACCAAATTTTGGTTATTGATGAAATAGCCGAAGTACTGCGCTTGTCCTTTTTTCCCAGTGCAATTATTCAGGCCATATTCTATTAAAAATCTCCAACGTATCGTCGAGCGAATAACTCTCGGAATCCCTCGCGAAGCTGCGAAGCATACATTTAGGATTTTTCTTTGCATACGTTTCTTTTGCTTAAGTCGGGAAGTCATATATTACATTGGCAACATTCCTTATTTATTCAATTTAAATACGTCACGAAATCGTAATCTATTTCAAACTGCATAGAACCGAAAATAACTTCAATAAGTAGGTACCTACATAGTACGTACAATTATTCCAGAATGTAGTAATAACCTATATATATTTGCTATTATACAAGGTGTAACAAAAATACTGGTGATCCTTTTAAGGGCATAATTGGTATCGTATTGTTATTGTGAAAAACTAAGAAAAAAAATTTTTGGGTTTTGTATGGAGGGTTGGCCAGCTGGGACGACTCGCCCCATACAAAATAATTTTTTTCGCGTCCAAAAAAATGTTTCTCCTACTTTTTCCTACTCACAATACGATACCAATTATGCCCTTAAACGGATCACCAGTATTTTTGTTACACCCTGTAGAATACAGCTGGCCTGATAATGTATCCGGAATGCAGCTATTGGAATCCAAATATTATAAACGTGTTAGTCGTCGGTTGTAATATGAATTAATGTAACCGCCAAATGACGATTTTTCAGGAGAGGCAAAAAACTAATTTAGCAATCATAAAGTAAGTTGTAACTTTTTAGTTACTTATCCTATTACAATGATGTTTATGCTATTTGTCTTGTATTTGTGAGATCTATTTGATAATTAGTAACTCACTGAGACCACTGCTATAGTTTAGGAAATGGCAGGCGCTTACGCTAATTATTTTTTTATTTTTATGGAGTTACGTTAAGAATTTTATGAAAAAAATTCAAAGTGGTACTAGTATTTTAAGGTAACTCACAAAAAAAGTTATAATGCATAACGTAAGTCACAAGGTTTACAGAATATGGACTTACGCTACAAGGAGTCGAATATTGAAAATTCACACTTATTTACTTGAAATAAGGTTGAATTAAAAAAAATGAAACATTTAGTAGTAGTACAATACGATCAAAGTAAGTTTGGACCTGACAGATGATATTCATCCATTTGATATTCTACCTTTACAAAACGGAAATAAAGTCTACGTTCAAAACACGGCACCAAATGGTGTGATGCTTGTAAAGTTGACTTTATGATTATGACAACAAAATGGAGATTCAAGCGTATGAAACTCATCTGTCAATCGCAAACCGACTTTAATACACCTGTATAAGGTTAATAAAAAACACTTTTTGAGTAAGAAATGTAGTTTAATCAAAACAAAAGCTTAAAAGAAATATTTTTCTTAGTCTTCTGACATTTTACAACGCAATATATATATTTTTTTAAGAAACGAACATTTTCCCCTTGAAACAATACAAAATAAACAAAACAAAATTATCTGCTCAATTCGTAACAATCTCTTAATTGAGATGACGTTTTCAAACTAAAGGTATCAACCACATTGTCGGTCGGTTATGAGGTGCTAATGTCATAAATATTTATTCGTAAAAGATCATTATCAACAACCGATAGAGCGGTATTTTTAATCTGAAAACGTTACACAGTTTTTACTTATCTACTCGTATACTGGTTAAAATATAAATAGCAAACAATATTACGCAGAAAAATCAAAAGTAACTGCAACATTTCTTAATCCTCATGATCGTCTTACATTTGAGTCAATTGACTACAGTAAAACAAGAAACGCCTACTTATTAATTATAATTATCTCACGTTTATTTACTGCTTACTATATAAAAATACTAAGACAATATAAAAAAAAATCTTAATTCTCTGCAGATCAGCTTCCTTTCTCTAAAGTAAAACAAACAATTTGTATATTTTTATCTTATTTCTTACTTTTTCTTTATTGATTTTATTATTTTTCCCTTTTCTTGCTTCTCCTCACATTTTCCTGTCGTTATTTTTGCTGCAGTCCGAGTGTTTGTTTTTTTTCTGTTTTTTTCCTTCTGCTGTTAGTGTGTGTTCTGTTTTAGTGGTCACAGTAGCCTTCTCTTGTCTTTCGTTTTTGGGTTTAGTTCCATTAACTTCTCTGCTCTTTCCTTCGATGACACCATCGTTTGTGTCATTGCTCTGGATAATAATTGGCAGACGTTGTGTGTAAAGTTTGGTAGAGTATTTAACTTGTTTGAGTTTCAACCCTGTGGCGTAAATTTGACTGACCTTTTCCTTTTCCCTTTTCTTTCCGTGTCACCTGCGTTGTTTCTTATCCCAACCGTATTTTATAAACTTCTCCATCATCCTTCATTGTGTATTTCACTTCCATTTCATTAACATCTGGTTTCTTGAACGTAACAATCCTTACATCTTTTAGTACTAGTGGTTCCGTGAACCGTAGACTTCGGAGCATTTCCCCCCTTTTTCCCCTCTTTCCCTCTCCCTCGAAACTTTTTTTTTACAACAACCTCTAAGGAAGTGTGGGCTTGACCTTTTTCCCGAAAATGATAAAATGAATAATGATATGATAAATAACGTGACAGCAAACTTCCCCCCTTCTCTCCCTCATTTCCCCCCCAATCAAATAATGGCTCGACAATTTTTGGCAAATAAATCAAGAAACGTACATGCCAAGTTTCATCGAAATCAGATGAAAAATGCGACCTCTAGACCGACACTGACCAACCAATACACACACATCAATCTGTCAAATCGTTTTACCAGTGAAAGCTGACTCAACATGCACCCGCGCGGCCATACGGCCTATCCTTGTGAGTTAAAACGGAGACGTTCGTCGCCTCGCTACGCTCGGCTCCTCAGTCAATTAGCTGCGGGTGATAGGGAAAAGAAAGGGAAAAGGAAAAGGTCAGTCAAATTTATGTATCAGGGTTGAATCTCAAACAAGTTATACTCTACCAAAACTTTACACACAACATCTGCCAATTTCTACAAAAAAAATCAAGGACCTTAAAAATTGTGTGACCAAGAGGTAATACCTAAATCGTTCGTACAGTATTATCTACAACTACCTTATAAAGACAAAGTTGATTATTTGGACGACATTATCAGACACAAACGATGGTGACATCGAAGAAAAAAGCAGAGAAGTTAATGGAGCTAAACCCAAAAACCAAAGAAAAGAGAAGGCTACTGTGACCACTAAAACAGAACACACACTAACAGCAGAAGAAAAAAAAACAGAAAATAAACAAACACTCGGACTGCAGCAAAAATAACGACAGAAAAAGATGAGAAGAAGCAAGGAAAGGGAAAAATAGTAAAAGCAATAAATAAAAGTAAGAAATAAGATAAAAAAAAAACAAATTGTTTGTTTTACTTTAGAGAAAGGAATTAAGATTTTTTTATATTGTCATAGTATTTTTACATAGTAAGCAGTAAATAAACGTGAGATAATTATAATTAATAAGTAGGCGTTTCTTGTTTTACTGTAGTCAATTGACTCAAATGTAAGACGATCATGAGGATTAAGAAATGTTGCAGTTACTTTTGATTTTTCTGCGTAATATTGTTTGTTATTTATATTTTTACCAGTATACGAGTAGATAAGTAAAAACTGTGTAACGTTTTCAGATTAAAAATACCGCACTATCGTTTGTTGATAATGATCTTTTGCGAATGAATATTTATGACATTAGCACCTCATAACCGACCGACAATGTGGTTGATACCTTTAGTTTGAAAACGTCATCTCAATTAAGAGATTGTTATGAATTGAGCAGATCATTTTGTTTGTTTATTTTGTATTGTTTAAGGGAAAAATGTTCGTTTCTTTAAAAAAAAATATTGCGTTATTAAATGTCAGAAGACTAAGAAAAATATTTCTTGTAAGCTTTTGTTTTGATTAAACTAAATTTCTAACTCAAAAACTGTTTTTTTTATTAACCTTATACTTTCAAGCTACATGTTCCATTTTTTTAATTCAACCTTATTACAAGTAAATAAGTGTGAATTTTCAATATTCGACTCCTTGTAGCGTAAGTCCATATTCTGTAAACCTTGTGATGCATAACGTAAGCATTGTTACTTTTTTTGTAAGTTACCTTAAAATACGAGAACCACTTGTGATATTTTTCATAAAATTCTTAACGTAACTCCATAAAAATAAAAAATAAATTAGCGTAAGCGCCTGCCATTTCCTAAACTATAGCAGTGGTCTCAGTGAGTTACTAATTATCAAATAGACCTCACTTATACTAGACAAATAGCATAAACATCATTGCAATAGAATAAGTAACTAAAAAGTTACAACATACTTTATGATTGCTCAGTTAGTTTTTTGCCTCTCCTGAAAAAATCGTCATTTGGCGGTAACATTAATTCATATTACAACCGACGATAACAGCAAATCGTAAACAAATGCATGCGCTTATGCGAACAAACATACATTTGTCTCGCTTACGCTCGCCGTCTAAACGTTTTAAAAGAAAGAGATACAATACCAGCTTCTAATCAGTGACTTAGCGTAAGCACAACATTCACTGAAATTGGTAATACAAGCTTAGCGTAATCACCAAAACGTGAGGAATTCGAAACAAAATGATAAGGTAAGAGTCATTAGTTTTACTCCAAGTACGAGAAAGTTAGCGTTACCGCCAAATTTGAGCATTAAGGTAACGTTCCCTTGCAGTAAAGACACTTGAGACAATTATTTCGTTGTTTTCGTAATATTTCCATGTAATGTATATTATACATAATTTGAAAAATTGTTTTAAACCTGATTTGCTTGAAGACCTGTAAATTATAGTCACAAATCCCGGGTATGCGGCGTTTGATGTAAAAGTCATTTCTATTTTTTATTTATTGTTAACGTTAGCGTAACAGTCAAAAATGAAATATATTTTAGAAATCGAATAGCGTAAGAGTCATTGTAATGCAAATGACTCTTACATCATTGGCATTTAATAAATTAAGGTGAATACATTAGAAACGAATTACAAATTTATGTTTACGTTAAGATAACTGTCGATGATATTTTGAAACCTTGACATACATTAAAAAGAAAGGTGAAACTGGATAAAATTGCTGAATTTTTGTTAACGTACTCGACATTTTTTTCGAGATATCAAAATTTTATATACAGCATTCGACAGAGCGGGAAATTTGCAGTCGAACTGTATACTTAACTCAATTTCGTCATTTTGGCGGTTACATTAATTCATATTACAACCGACGTAGTGTGTCTGTCTCAGACGTCTCAGTCTGCCTATTTGTAACCACTTAAAGGTTAACCTACCTATTTATATGAAATTTATTATGAAGATAGTTTGAGTCCCGGGCAAGGACATAGGATCGTTTATATCCCAAAAATCATTCCTTAAAAGGGTAACTAAACGCAGACGATAGTCTGAAATGCCCATGTATTTATGTTTAGCTTTTTTTACTAAGCACCTGGGGCTCGTTTCTCAAAACCTTAAATTGTAATACAAGCGGATGCCGCTTTTAGACATCTTTTACTAGAAAGGGATTTCCGCTTGTATTACAAGTTACAAGCTTTTGAGAAATGGGGCCCCTGATATTACCCTTGTAGGTAACTAAAAGTTATTATAATAAAAATGATACCTAATCAATGTCTGTTATCAAATTATTCTACTTAGGAGCATACAAAGCCGCACTGTGGTACAGTGGTACAAAGGGGCTGCGGTCAATATCCTCTCAATAAGACTTTGAAGTGTGCACCTACTTGAAACAAAACGACGTTTCAAACTATTTTAATATTGAATGTAAGTGGTCTTTCCAGAACTTATCAATCATTTTCTTTGTGAAAGTTACCGAACTACAGTTAAAGAAAACAGCTTCGCGTTTTGAATACTTTAAGAGGATTTATGGGCTGTTTGGTGGTTTGCCTTTAAACTCCGTTTTGCATAAACCATTTGTTGAATAAAATTGGAATACTTTTGTAACAAATTCCTACGTTGTTTGTTATCAACAACCGTGTTACCAGTTACCATTTACATTTGTTAGGTTTCGTAATTTTCAGTATGACTAATTCGGAGCTATAATAATTTTGCTATACCGTAAAACTACACAACTATAGTCCAAAAGCTCCCAACTGTGGTCCAAAACTGACTCGAATATCTACGATTAACGATTAGGTGTTATTTTTATTTGAATGATGCGTTTAATTGTAAAAAAATGTTCATAAATGAATAATTAAAAAAAATTAAACTAAAATGAAGACTGGGATTGATATTTAGATTACGTATTGAAGCTGTGGACCATAGTTGCAGTACTGGACTATAGTTGTGTAGTTTTACGGTACCCAATATAGTATATCCGTTTGTCAATGCGTTATAGTACCTACTTATAGCCAATATTTTATTCTGAAAATCCTTTACTTTTTCTCCGTAAGACAGTGCGACCATCATTTATTAAGCATCATTTCTAATTATCCGTACTTTTTATAGATTTCCAGTTGGTATATGGCAGTGATAGTGGTTTTCCTGATCAGTTTAACACGATATTTAAACCATTCCGTAATTAATTGTTGCAGGATTTTTACGTTCGTCTGAAGCACGAAAATGCTTTTCTAACAAACTCTTTCAATCCAGAAAATCCACGGGCATTAAAACAGTTCCATCCCATTTTACTTAACCACTGATAGATACAATTTCGGTTATCAAAGAGCTCTGTAACGATCTCGATAAATGGACTATACAGACATTATGAAATACTTGCTGTATAAAATAAATTGTAAAACCATTTTTCAGTTGGCTCATTTAAGTCCAAAGGATCTGTAAATTCCAGCCAAAAAATTGACTGGCTCAGTGCCAACTGGAAATGCAGAATTCAATAGTGCAGTGAAAAATTAAAACAGATAAATACAGTGCTGCCGCTTAACGCTTGTTGCAATCTTCTTTCTCTATTTCAGAGCGAGACATGTTTGTTCAAAGATAAGTTAGTATTTTGAAGTACACTTAGTATTATACAACACGGCCTCCTAGTCCTAACCCAGTTTGGTAGTGACCCTGCCTACGAAGCAAGAGGTCCCAGGTTCGAATCCTGGTAAGGGCATTTATTTGTGTGTTTATCACGAATATTTGTTCCCGAGTAATGGGTGTTTTCTATGTATCTAAGTATATATTTATATATTAAGTACCTAGGTTTATCGTCGCCTATTATCCACAGTACAAGCTTTGATTAGTTTGAAACTAGATGGATTTGTGTACCTAATTAAAATTGTCCCGAAATATTTATTGAATAGTTAGTTGTTCGATTGAAGTTTGTGCGTTATTATAATCGTCCACTGTAAAAATCACTGACAAGCTTAGACCTTACTTAGAGTTTTATAACAGTTGAAAAAATAACCAACTAAGATTTAAAAGCTTATTTTATAGAAGGAAAAGAAATATCTTTCTAAGTAGATTCTTTAAGCACAACCATAAACTTTTGCGACATTGATACAAACATATCCTGAAAGTGTCGCTCAAGTAAAATGTTCCTGAGTAGATATCCTAATAAGAAAATTCGTGTTACGCTTTTAAAAGTTCGGTGAGAGACGTGTGAAAGAAAACGTCGCAAAACAAATACTTTTGGTAAGTTACCGAAACCTCATTGGCAAAAGTTCGAAGAGTTCGAAGACGTACAAGTCTAATTAATGTACCTACGTCAAACTTACTTTCTTACGTTTCCTTCGACATGTAGTGGTTGATTTTGGTTTGGTGAGTACCGGGGCGCAGCAAGGTTCAAGAACGAAGTTCGTTGTATCAAAAGGAATCGCATAAAAAAATACGTATTTCCATTCAAATATTCGAAATAATGTCTTCTGGCTATAGTATTTATCTTAGTGATCAGGTAAGATTTACGTCTGTAAATAAATTTTGTTAATAAATTTTGTTTATTTTTGAACGACTTGTTGGTACCCTACCCTACCTACTAGGTGATCCAGTACGTCTAGCATCACTTACGTTATCGCGCGACTCTCCATACTTCAGGCGCGACAACGTATGTCATGCTAAGCCGCCAGATCACTCAACTGAATTTGGTCAAAAGAACACATTACAGCAGTCACCGTTTGCCAATCATGGATTCAAAGCGTAAAAATTGCTAATTTCATCTTAATTGTCGAATTCAGATCTGCCGACAAACTACAAAGACATCGAAGATGAAAATTGCCGGTTTCCTTTTAACCCTCTCGTATCCCAACTAAGTGAGTCACAAATAAACGACAATGGCGTTCAAAGGGTTACGAGTAAAGTTATGAGGGCTATATGCCCTTATTTTCACTTATCTGTAGTTGACCGTGTAACAATACGACCCTCGGCGACCCGTTTGTTGGGTCCTATTTAACTACTTTCATGCTACTAATATAGTTATTTATAATTTCGTTCGTGGACACCGTCCAGCGTCGTATTCTCACTCTCTTTGGACATATCTAATGACACATATGTGGAACCATATAGCTTGTAGGAGGAGTACACGGAAATATTGAGGGCACAAAGCACGGTACTACAAAGCGATGCATTGGACCGGCCTAGTCAAAACTGCACCCAATGGTCCACTCCACGAATGTACAAGAGCTACCTTACGGGAGGAAAGGCGACGGATTGTAAGGTTTGCAACAAATTCAAACTCAAAATTAAAAAGTTGATGCAATGGATTTGACTCCAATTCAGCAAATCAATGATGGACATTTTACTACTAAATTTCCACGTGGAAATTCATGATAAATCTCGTTCAATGCCTCGACTAGGTTACTAATCAGGTCATTATTAAGTTGCTAGCTAACATTTCGCGAAGTGCTAATTCTACTCGCCTTACGGTCAGCAAACTTCATTTTGGACCGGCATAATTACTTCGTTTCGTTTTCCTGCAATGTTCCTACGTCTTGCAAGGAATATTCGCTGTTTCTGAGTTTTAAATTCATTCGATTATGCAACGTAATACGTGACAACAAGGTACATAATCGGGTGAGTTTTCAGATGCAGATACGTGGTATATGCTTTGTATAGCAGATTACTTGACTGCAGCGAAGCAAACGGCAAGAATTACGAGTTTCGGGGTTTATGTTCACGGTTCACGATAAGGACCTCCTATGGAGTACTGTTGTATTATCATGTTCTTACTTAAACTATTTGGAATATTACCTACTAATCCAAGTATTATTTGATCAGACTAGAGTTATGTAGAACAGAAATATTGTAAATAAATAAAAAAATGTTTAAAAGTCACGATTGATCTTTAATGTAACATAAGGTCTGTTTTCATTCTCCAGATACAGAAACGATATAACTCGTTTCAATTAGTCAGTACAACCTATCCATTTCAGTACAAAGCAATATCTGATTTTGTATAGAAACTAGCGACCCGCCCCAGCTTCGCAAGGGTGCAGTTATACATATACGGGTGCAGATATAAACCTTCCTCTTGGATCAATCTAAAAAAAACAGCATCAAAATCCGTTGCGTAGTTTTAAATATCTAAGCATACATAGGGACAGACAGCAGAAAGCGACTTTGTTTTATACTATGTAGTGATAGTGATGTGATGACCTATTCGAAAAATTTAATTGCCATTTCTGAGGAGTAAAAGGAGTGTATCACCTCTGTCAAAAGTTTGAAGTGGCTTCGTGTGTTCTACATTAAAAATATCTGTTCTAAATATTTCTGTCACCAAAAAATATCGGGACACTGAGGCGGCGACTGTTCATAATAGATAAGTGAAGTGCTAGGTACGGTACGTTTTAAATGAGTGGCAGTGAAAAGGGTTGGGAGAGATAAGGCCGGACGGTCGTCGACGGATCGTAAAGCTATCGCTGGAGCCGTTTATCGCAAATCTTTTGCATATTGAAATGATTTCCAAGAAGCTCAGAGATAATGCGGGGAAATGGGGCGTTTACTTCTCGGTTCTGTGGATATTGGAACTTGGGAGTAACTGGGTCACGTAGAATTATAGTCGTACTTTAACTAAGTCACAAACTAACTGACAAACGCTATGAGTTAGTAGGTAATAGACGGAAAGCTAGCCACATCAGATATGACACAATAAGCAGAGCAGCGAAAACCCTATAGTCAGATTGATATACTATGCTTATTTATAGATCTAGAAATATGGCAGCTGTAAAGTGGTGGAAGTAAAAAAATGCAAACCACTTCAAGAAAACACATCCTTGAGTTCTGGTTTGATGCCGTATTATGAGAAATTATATAAATAATTAGATTATATACCATTGCCAAAAGTTTCTGTTGGGGGAAAGTAGTGCCAAAAGACGTTTAATATAATTCATAGTTTTTCGCCTACCTACTGTTTCTGTTTCCGCAATAATATGCAAAATTTTTGTTCTTATGTGAAAATATAGGCTCTGTCCTCTGTAACTGAGACAATTCCGACAGTTTTTACCTATTTTGGTAGTACTATTTACCAATTTAAAAAAATTTGCTTGTTTGTAACCCTGACTTCCACCCATTAAAAGCTGCCAGATACCCGAATCTAGCAGTAAGGACAGTACAGCAATCTAACTAGACAGGTTTTGTTGCTCTCAATATATCTGACGATGCTAGCTCCTAGTCCATAAGTAAAACAATTTATTAATACAAACACAGTGATAGAACAGTTTACGCGGGTTGTCTAGTGGATTCCAAACTATTAGGCTAACCTTATAGAATAGATGCCTTAACCAGCAGATTAGCTTGTTGATCATTAAATCAAATGTGTTAACCATTGAACTCAGATAACACAAAGAAATACAGTCAGTACGCAAATGTGGTTCAAAAACCGGAGTCCTAAACATCCTAACATAATACATACGACCTCTTTCGTCGAAGAGATCCGTCCTAATAATGCTGAATCTAATTCCCGTTTGTACAGGTTCAATGTTCTTAATAAAATTAGCCTCTGCCCGCGATTTTGCACTCCTAAAAGTAGGTAGTTAAACTGACAGGCATGGTAAATGTATGTAGCTATACAGATTTATACGTAGGTACAATACTATGGATATGGGCGTACCTAATATAAAGTTCTGAGCGTCGAGTAATTGTTAAATAGGTAACTATTGAACTCATGCTCAGTGAATTTTAATGGAATCAAACGGGCATAATGCGCTAAGCTAGAACATACAGACGAGAAACACTGTAACCATGATATATTATTTCAGTTCAGTTTCAGTAAGCCCGTCGGAGAATAGATTCACAACACAACAAAGGCTGGTAGGTAATAGACAAAAACTATGACTACACAACTCTATTCAAATTTGCTTTTTGTTTTGAATAGAAAACGCAAAATGAACCTTGAAACAGACGTAGGAACTGTAGTTAACGATCGGTACTTCAATCCGTGATGCCCTTTAGTGATAGAGCACTTATGGAGGTACTTGAATAAAGAAATCTTTCTTGTTACGCCACGAGCGTCTTGCATTTCAACGTTTCTACGAATCAGGAAATAAGTAATCATTTAAAAGTATCTAAAAAAGGAAACAAGGTAGATGCATGTATCACTTAAATGATGCCTCGATAGGATAGTATAACGTCCAGAGTTTGGGATAGGTACAACATTCAGACCGAGTTTTTACTTTGGGCATGTCAGTGCTACATTTGCGTCATTTCTGGCAAACGGTACCATAGTTAGTCGGGTTAGATAGCATAGGTTCGTTTCCTAACAGAATCTGTAGCTATGGCAATACCGCTTTTTGACTAGGTACCAAGTACCTCCTAACAACAAGCACACTTGTGTTGTGTAAGTAAGGTACCTACCTACACGTTATCTATTTATGGCTTGAGCCAAAAGTGAGCAATTAGTAATTATTAGAGTCTATATCAGGTCGATGTACGGGCACTTGTTCATTGTTAGATTCATTTACGTCATTCTTCAGTTTATAGTTCATTTGATACCGGTCGTAAACTGTAAGGTTATTGTTCAGGGGAACCTTTATGAGTGCACGAAACCGACTTGGTAACAGTATCCAGAGGGGGCGCCGTTGTTTTTTCAATGGGCGATTGTCTTTTTATAAGATCATACGCACACGTTGACTTTTTGCAATGTTACGCAGTTCTTCTGAGCTGCCGCTGAAATGCAACTGTTTCAATGAGATTACGACATGTTTAGACTTCAAATCGATATCTTTTCGCGATAATTGAAAAGCGCATCCTCTTGAGGCAACTCTCACCAACAAATCGCCAGCGATAAAACTACACAGTTGGAACGCTACTAAGTTGTCGCAAAATTACAACGGCTTCAAATATAATCATAATTTTCTAAAAAAATATAATTAATTATACAGTTAGCATAGGTCTTCTAAAACCGCAGGATCTAGTAGCTGCCCTACAAACTGGATAAAAATACCCCTCTTAAATTCCTCACTTTAGACCCCTGTATATACGTAATTATGATATACAGGAGGAACCATTATCTTCACATGAAACCTGACTATATGTCCCTTCACATCATGCTACATCCTCGCTCCCAAATGCTTTGATTTTATAACAAAACTCACACATAAACATTTCAATTTTACGTGTTTGCACTGTTTGCGTATCCCGTCACCTTAAGTCTTGCCCAACATGAAAAGAAAACGAAAATACCCCAATCATTTCTTTTATCGCTAGACGACATGACTTCTAATCGATATCGTTTCGCGACAATTGAAAGCGCCTCCTCGTCGGACGTCTCACATCAACAAATCGTCAAAGATAAAACTACGTTGCAACGGGATCTAAGCTGAGAATGTAATCTTTGTTCTGCTGTAATGTTTATTTGTCTCCCATTGAAACTTGGTAAGAATGCTTACTTGAGATAATACAATGCAGCTGTATTTATCGCCATAAAGTCATGTGTGATAGCTTTTAAGAAGCCATATGGCCGCAATTCAAAGTGCATCAGTGCAAGATGATAAGACATATGCCCATATTATATTGCTTGCGAGGTGTCAGACACAACACGACGAGTATTGTTTGTCAGTTTGTTATCAGTAGGTAATAGTTGGTTGTGTTAATTAGTGGAGATCAACAGTATCAACGTGCCCGGAAATATTAAACATCTGCCACTTTATGCACTTTCTTTCAAATAACGTATATATTTAGGTATACCTATTTAAAATAGGTACATACATAATACCAACATAATTTCGTCTTAAATCGATTAAGCACGAATAAGTAACAGGCAAACAGACTAACTTTCACACACACACACATTCACTGCCATGCTACGCGCGTAGCGCTACGCCGTAGCCGATAACATGGGTTTCCCGCTATGTAGCGAAAATACTTCGTAGAGCCGTGATGACAACGTGTCGTCATTAGCAGTGAATGGATTAATGATAATACATTAGTAGGAATACGTGTTCTCCGTGTACATATTTGCTCCATAACAGAAACTATTTAATACGGGATATTTACCATGTGAGTTTGATTTTGTGAAAGAGGGTAGATCGCTATGGTGTGTAGACCACAACTGACACTCGCAGTAACTTCAGTTACTCTGTGATAATGGCAATGGCGCATGCAACTGTGCTGAAATATCGGAAGCTCACATAATCAAACTCACATGGTAAATATCCCGTATTATATAGTTTTTGTAATGTTCAGTGATCGGCACGACCCGTGCCACACCGCGGGACTCCAAAGAGATTTTTTTTAAATGTTATTATACACATGAACAGTCTATTAAATTTCAATTGAATATTTTTTGGGACAGGGTTGCGGAATAGAATTTTAATAATCACGTCTCAAAATTCAGCTCTGTGGTACGGGTCGTGCCGATCACTGGTAATGTTAATGACCATGTTAGCTTAAAGTTGTATATTTGCTCCATAATCTTGAGATAAATGACAGACGCATAAACTACACTGAAACGTAACGCCGTCAAAAATAAAACCCAGGGCCGAGGCATCAATCATAATTATTATAATTTAGACTGTTTTAATTGACCATGGAAACTAACTCTACTACTGTGTGAAACCGGAAGCTACACAGACGTAGTAATTTATTAAAAAGATATGTTTACTTCATCTTCATTAAACAATAGATAATCGTAAGAAGGAGAGCGTATGGCATTCTCTAATAGTAAATATCATATTAAAAATAGAGTAGAGAGAATATTAAAAAGAGTCTCAGTTAAAATTAGTAAATATCATGCGCGTGTACAGAATATTTTGATAAATTAGTCTGCGTAACTACTTTTCTGGTAAGTATAGTCCAGCTTAGGCTTCTTGTGTCAAGTAGAGGTTTTTATACCGATAAAATTTACAATTAAATTGTAGGTATGAAGGCGATACTTATTACCTGCCCAGTACCCAATCCAGTCCAGTTACCCATATTCAGTTTAGATAGGGCTATACATTTTGAACCATATAATATACCTATAGCTTGCCCAATATTACAGGGTTCTATGTTTCACTTTTATCAAGTTGAAATTTGGACATTGTCATAGTAACATAAAGTCTAATTTGAACTACCTAATATTGGGCTAGCGAGTAGACAATATTTTATGGGGTGAAAATATTCTGACTCTTTTCAGACCACCCATCAAGCGTATTGGAAATAATTCTACCACTCAACTACACATAAGTTCTCATCTATCCTTACCCTGAGAGATTAATAGACACACGCCAACGAGCTGAACATGAGAACTAATTGTTTGTGTTCCCCTTCAAGTTAATAAACGGTTGAGGCAAGTTCGGGAAAGGTTCTCTTTACATGCTGGGCGGAGTAAGGTTACATGTACGGACTTCACAAAACGCTTTCAGGGGGTGGGTTATAGGCAACTGGAGTCAGACGCAATAAATAAAATGTAATGGCTTCTCAGATTACGTACATTGCGATTTTTGAGATGTAGCTCACCGAAGGAAGCCCACTAACTGCTCGATAGGAGAAATAATTCGTGTATAGCTGAATTTTGGTGAAGTTGTAGATAAAGGTGTCTTACACAACATACTAAAAGTACTCATGGATAGGGGTGCCGCTAACGGGGAGAGGGGGGTGTAAAGGTCCCCTTTTTTGGCTTTTCGTAAATAACTCAGTAGCGGTGGCTCATACGAAAAAATGTTCTTCTACTTAATTAATCCACAAATGATTTTGTACAAAAAAGGTTCTTTACACTTTTTTGCTGAGATCAATGTATAATGAGATTTCGAAGAAATACGATAATCACTTTCAGAAACTTTCGGAGCTTTTATTTACGAAACTATTAGTTTTGTCTAAAAATTGTTTTAGAAAACCCATATTTATATTAAAAGACCTATCCAACGACACCCCACACATTAGGGGGGATTTAAAAAACATAATTTACCCCCCACTTCATGTGTTCGGGAGCTACCCTAAAAAAATATATTTTTTTAGATTTTGTTTTAAAACTTTGTCTGCGTGTTCAAAACACATACTCATACGAAGTTTAACTGTTCTAGTACTAACCATCACTGCGCAAAGCCGTGAACGGATAGACTGGGACAAACGGACAGCGAAACTATAAGGTTAGGAAATTGATTGCAGGCGTCCATAGGCTATGGGAACTGCTTACCATCAGACGGGTGGTATGCTTGTTTGCCACCGTCGTGGCATAAAAAATAAAAAGTAAAAAAATACCCTCTTCAACCTGCTCAGTGATGGTTAGTACTTGAATAGTTAAACTTCGTATGAGTATGTGTTTTGAACACGCAGACAAAGTTTTAAAACAAAATCTGAAAAAATATTATTTTTTAGGGTACCTCCCGAACACATGAAGTGGGGGGTAAATTCTGTTTTTTAATCCACCCCTAATGTGTGGGGTATCGTTGGATAGGTATTTTAATATAAATATGGGTTTTCTAAAACAATTTTTAGACAAAACTAATAGTTTCGTAAATAATAGCTCCGAAAGTGATTATCGTATTTCCTCGAAATCTCATTATACATTGATCCCAGCAAAAAAGTGTAAAGAACCTTTTTTGTAGAAAATTATTTGTGGATTAATTAAGTAGAAGAACATTTTTTCATATGAGCCACCGCTACTGAGTTATTTACGAAAAGCCAAAAAAGGGGACCTTTACACCCCCCTCTCCCCGTTAGCGGCACCCCTATCCATGAGTACTTTTAGTATGTTGTGTAAGACACCTTTATCTACAACTTCACCAAAATTCAGCTATACACGAATTATTTCCCCTAAGTTTTCCTTCGTTTGGAGGGCTAATGTGTTTATTTTAATTTTGATGTCAGCAGAAGGTTAGCAGAGAAATAGAAGAAACATTAATTGGTAACGATGTCATGCAAAAAAATGTGATTTATCTCACAAGCAGGTACAGTCGCCATCAAATATATCGAAGTGGCCAGAGTACTCAAAAATATCTGAACATGTACTTTATCGCCTTGAGAATATGTTCAGATATTTGTGACCACCTTGATCACTCCGATGTACCTGATAGCGATTGTACAATACAACTTTGACGAATTATTAATGTTCGTAATTTCGACTACATTACCTACTGGTGAAATATCATAATGATAACATCGATAACCCTAATTAACTAAGTACTCTACCTTATTCTGTTTTTCACACGAAATATCAATACGTAAGATAGATTTTTTTAACGTAACTATTTTGTTTATAAAAATAAGACGCGTACAATATGTTAAGACGCATTTTCTTTACTTTTTACTTACGTTTTAAGATAACTATCTTACGATAAACACATTTCTTCTATAAGAAGCCAATTATTACTAAAGAACTTCTTTCCGATGAATAGTGCAAATTATTTACATACGTACTTTTACAACCGGCATGACCGCAGATATTGAACTTAAGTGTACAACAGCTGCCCTTTACACCGCATAGACAATTAAACCAACCCTTACCTGAATTCACAATATATCACACAGTCAACGTACACAGCACTGAGTCACAACACTATTCAGTTATAATTACACCGTAAACACATGGAATCGGAACATGTTTCATCCGTGGCTGGAGCCGGCGCGCTGTACCAATCTGTTGTCTTTCAATACATAAACAAACTCTGAGCGGACTGAAGCTAGCAACGCTTGCGGGGCGCTACCACGAAATCTGCGATCGAGAACTGTGTTTGAGGGGTACTGAGATGTTGATTGGGCATAGTATGCGGTCTTTATAAGGCATGCGCTTTTGATCATGTTTACCCAATTTACGCTACATTTTTTTTAACTTTTATTGTGCGATAATCCTCCTAAAAGTTGGACAAAAAGTTTACGCGTTTTTTTCGCAATTAGGTAAGTAAATAATGTATTATTAAAGGCTTGTTTTAAAAGTAGGTAAAATAAATCGCACGAAACACTTTCTTTTAACACGCACAAATGTGACGTCCGTAAAAAACAAACATAAATATTTATTTATTTCCTTCAGTAAAATGTATGCAATTTTAGCGACAGAAAAGCGATACTCGACCGGGACATTGGGTAGGCCCCAGATTAGCGCTACAGTGACGTCGCTTCCGCGTCTGCGCGATGCGCGTTGGGGTCGCCCGAAGCTTCCCGATTTTTGATACGCCAATTTATACCCTCCGTCTTTTCAATAAAGTCCGCGCAAAGCTTAGCGCCGCATGGTCACCCTATGTTTCAGCGCTAGAGATAAGATCGAATATAAAATTAGCTTTATGAAAGCGCGTTAAGGTTGAAACTAGCTTGGGGATTGAGAAAAAATGCTGCACCCGCATTTCATAGGTGTGTATATCACGTGCGTTAAAGAGGGGCGAGATGATTGCAGTGCAGAGCTTCATATAGCCCCCAAAAGTTTCGGATTGCTAACTAAATAAAATCTGTGCTCACTAGATGAGAGATATTGCATGCCATATGGTTGGCTTCAAAATAAATTGTACAGGGCTGCAAAGTTCCAATTGCAATCATGTGTTGGTTTGCGGAATTCTATTGGTTTCGAGGAAATTTTAACTTTGTAGTTAACCTACATAGGTTATGAATGAATGAATCTATATCGGTCTTTCGTTGAATGTTTAGGGCTTATTTGTATTTCGGCCCTTCAAGCAGAATGCCAAAACGTTACTTTTGAGTTAGAATGTTCAAGTTTACAATTAGAGTGTGTTAAAAAGTTTGTATTTAAAATTAAATTTGATTATCACTTGTACGTTCTAATCTAAGAAATTGGTTTAATTATTTGTGGCGTTTTTAATTAAGTAATAGAGCAGGCTCGCAATGAGATGTTCGTTTGCAAAAATTGCGGACCGCGAAATGTTTTGTGATTCGTCTATCTGCTACCCCCAACATTATGAAAAGCCATGTTTCCGCGCGCGCTCATGGTCCTTTGTCATTCAGTCCACCCCCGTCCCTTTTGTTGCTGTTGCTCTAGACTCGCCGCGCGCGCTTGTGACGTTGCCAGCCCGTCGATAGGGTAGAGACTAGAGAGTGCTTTGGAGACGAAGCAATATGCATTGGGCAGCTTTTATAATACTACCTAGAGTACTATATGGGGCGATAGTCTGGTGGCACAGAACCCATGTTAAAGAATACCAAAGAGATCTAATGAAGGTGCAGAGGCTGGCATGCCTGATCGATGATGACGGGGACAATGAGAACGACCCAGCCCATCATGCCCAGCATTACCTCCATTGCATGTGTTGGCAATGGAGGTAATGCTGGGCATGAAATCACTTCATATTGAGGTGGAAGAGAGAGCCACGGAGCATTGGTACAGAATAAAAGCAAAGAATGGAGGAGCTGCCGGGATAAAAGACATGCACTCATACAAAGAGAGGCGCTGTCAAGAATGGAAATGATACCTTCTTTCTCACAAAGGGGTTAATCAAATAACAATCTTTGTAATTTACTAATAAAATTTGTGAGGGCGGGGAGGGGAGAGGGGACCACAAAACTGGTTGGCAACATCTATTAATTGGATGTCTGGGATCCATACAATATATATCAGAAGTCAGAATGAGATCCGCAATTTTTGCAAACGGGACTCCACTGAGAGTCCGGTCTATACAGTGATGTACCTTTTTTTTTAAAGTGACACATTCAAGTCCTATTATACATATAGGTCTTGGTGTACCTTGGCCGCTGAGAAATTTTTGATGGCGACTGTAGAAGAAAATAAGTCATCGCCGTCACTAAGTCACAAACACCACTTTAATTCTCAATTTAAATGTTAGGGTAATTTTAACCAACTTAGTGGATCCACTTTGCAGATAACAGTTCAGTTTTATCAGAGTTACAAAGTGTGCAGAATTTACTAAGCCTCACTAATTTAGTTAAAATGACCCCAAAATTTAAAGTTCGAAAATCACAGTGGTAATTGTCGCCATACCTTGTTTTCTTATTCTACCGCTACTATTGATCGGGGGGATGGGGGGGGGGGGGGGGGGGGGGGGGGGGGGGTGCCATGGCACGTCCCAAATAGGGTAGGGTAGACGGTTGAAACTTACACAAAACATGTTAAGTGGCTAACTTCTTCAAATATCCAAAAGTACAGATGTTACCAAGAGACATTTTATTTCTGCCTAGTAACTATAGTTGTGTGGTAGTAAGATTGCGTTAGTAATATAACATCTGTACTTTTGGTTATTTCGCATGGTAGGTGCACTTGCCCCGTAGGCCCATTTGGCCTGAGTAATCTTACATAGATAAATAAATAATCCTAAGGAATCGAACTAAGTACTATTAAAAATAAGAACAAAACAGAGTTCCATTGCAAGTGAATTTAATCGGTAAATACAATGCTTATAAGCTCTCACAAATCCATTAGGCGTGCATAAAAATTTGCGCGTGATACAAAACAACATTATGATACGGCAGTTCAAGTTCCAACAACGACGCCCTCAGGCCACCAATTTCTTCTAAACAATGTTATTCTAATAGGTATACATGATATTTGACCTCCCTTTACCGGGAATTTATTCCAAGGAAGAATCGGAAACCGGGAATTTCTCGTTTTTAACATGGTTATTTTCATTCTTGCATTTAGGTACAGTCAACGCCTAAAATATGTGTACAGTTTTGAACCTTATTACAATGGAGTAAGGTGCAAAAGTGTACACATATTTACAGTGTTGACTGTTCTAGATATTTCATGTTTAATCGGGCAATCTAATAATAATCTATGGAGTCGTTGCCCAAATACATTATTGTGTAAATGCATAAAGAGCGTATTTCATGATACTGAGCTATTTGGGAGTTTTTGGCGCAAACCCGTTCCGATTCATGATCCAAAGTTGGATTATTTCCCGGTAAAATTAAGACAAGACACAAACAAATTAAAAAAAGGTACCAAATCAAAAAAGATATCGTTACGTCAAAACTACAAATTATTTAATAAATGCTGTTTAGTTTATATATCCTGAAGGTAGAATTATAGCAAAAAATACTAACGCTTTACAATTTTACTGTACATAATTAACAAAACATTTAATTTATATCATAATTCGTATTTAGTAAGCTAGTAACATTATTCCTTTGCAGTTGGATTCCTTTTCACGTTGTGCACTGCGATCGTTCACGTTACCCCCGCCATGTACAGTCGCCATCAGATATAGCGGAGCGGCCAAGGTGGTCACAAATATCTGAACAACGCCTCTATTGTCAAGGCGATAAAGTGCGTGTTCAGATATTTATGAGTACCCTGACCGCTCGGATATATTTGATGGCGACTGTACTTCGCACATAGCGATATTGTATCCGACATTTTTCTTTGCTATAAATAGTTCCATTTGGTACAACTTATGTACTAATCTAGTTGACTGGGCGCTTCACGAATAAATGCATATATGTGGAAGAGTTTAGTGCAAGGGACCACTTTGTCGCTTTACAAGGACACTTCATTCTTTAACTAAAAGATAGTGCATATTACGTAGTTTTAGAAAGTACTAGCAACTCCATATCGGCAAAGCGGTCCCTTTTTCCATGGATTGACACATTATCAAAATGTTTACAGAAATAAAAGCTCTTATACGTATAAATTAAGAACTTTCCTATAGTGCATTCTAACAAATAAGGATAAAATACAGCTTAAAGGCTAATATCTCAAAATGTATTTCTTATAACCTAGGCTAGGCATCCCAGCTTAAAAAATATGTATAGGTAGGCATACTTTTTCATTCATAAACATACGTATCAATATCCAATGGTACTTCATAATTTTATATTTTCATAGTTTTAGAAATACTTCAATGAGATCAGTCAACATACAGTAGGAATGTACAAAGGTTTCACAACATTTTCACTCAAATTACTAGGATAAAATACCTTAAAATAGGTAAATTCATATATGTTTTAACAATAAATTGTTATATAATACGTTAATTCAACTCACTATCTTGATATGGGCATTGATAAGTAATTAGTCATATTTAATGTTCATTTACCCTCATTTCAAAGTCATAATTCTACTAAAAATATAACGCGCCTTAGTATTTGCAAATAATATATTGCATATACATGAGAAGATTTAACTGGTGTCACTGTGACGATGGTAGCCTAGGGGTTGGGGCGTCTGCTGCGAAAGCAGAAGACGCTGGTTCTATCCCAGCCCTGAACACCGGAGGTCTGGGCCACTTTTTCCTTTGTATATGGCATCTCTTTAAGTTGATGAGAATATTATATAAAATAATACAGAAATATACTATAGTACTTTGAAATACATGCAATTTACGTGAATTATGTTGCTTACGTTCTATATATCTACAGTATAAGGTAAGTAAAATATTGTATTTATAGAAATATGTATAAAGAATTAAATTATGGACCTGTATATAGGCCAGACAAATTTTGAATAATTTGGTCGTAAATATGTTCTTTCAGTGATCGGCGAAAAGGATTCCACACGGGATGAATGACGTCAATCATTATGCTAGTATGGATATGCCGCGGCATTTGCGGGATAGAAAAATAAAATTACAGTAATTTTCACAAACATTTGTAATTAAGTATTTTAATGAAATTATTTATTTCGCATTTTTTTTTATTTGGTATCTATAGAATTAAAATAACAAACCATTATTTTACTGGTCAACGAGCGAGTTCTTAGTTCGGGGCGGACTACTAGTTATTACAAGTCGTAACCGACACTGATTCATTGTATTAAACATAATACAAACACGTATATTTTCGAGCAGTTTAATTGGTATCGCGGGCGAAACGACACATCCATAACACTACGTCTAGTTGAATTCCCGCGGTGTGGCATCCTTTTCGCCGATCACTGGTTCTTATAGAAAAAGACTATTAAAATCGACTAGCTTTTTTAGATATACAAAATAGTTCAAAGATCTTTAATTTAATACTTTTTTTTTATATTAATGTAGTATAAATTATGTTTCCGCGCCCCGATGCAAAAGATTTCATCTAGTATAAAACAACTACTTAAGGTCAATGTGGCTAATTCCGTCATAGGGACTATTCCGTCCATTGGCGTTTTTTCTCGAACAACGAACGAAATTTATAATTTCATCGACACCGATTGCTTTTATTTTCAGCAATCAAAAGCAAATGGTTTATTTTTGAAAGATTGAAAATCAAAGAAATATACGCTCGTAGACGGAATAGTCCCTATGACGAAATTAGCTACATTAACTTTATCACATTTAGACGAAACATACGCATCGGAGCACGTACATTGCGCATACAAACGTATGCACTCATAAAATATTGTGCAATATTTGGCAACAAAAAAACTCTGCCACTAAAAATAAACTAGGGTACCTAATAAATTGACTAGATATAATTGGTTCACAAAATCCCTGGTACCGTAATGATTGTAAATAACAATATTTATACAGGGTATCCAAAAAAGACCTAAAGAATATAAATTTTAAATCATGTCCTGGCTACCTGTTTGATTGAAAACTTTGTTATTTAAATTCAATCAATCATACCATATAACATTTCATTTTTTTATGTAATACTCGGCTAGTAAGTGGGTACCCAGGGACCGGAAAACCCCTTCAATTGATTAATATTTTCGATAGGGTTACCCAATGATAGGCTTACCCTATCGTTACGGTAACCGTTTTAATAGGGTTAACCATATTCAATGTGGTTTCCCTATTGAAACGTCTTAACGATAGAGTTTGCAATGGCTTGATCGCATTCTAAAAACACTTGACAGGGTAACCTCATTGGGGTTTTTCGATTCGGTAAGCGCTTACCTTTGGGTAAGCCAAATGACGTGCTTACCGAGTTGATAGGGTTTGTAAAAACAACCGTATCAAATACCCTATCTAAAACCCCTTTATTGGTAACCGATTCCGGTCCCTGTAGGTAGGTACCTATATTTCACAATATCTTCTTTTTAGTCCGCCGATAAATAATTCATTTGTACTATAAAAATAAAAATCAGTCTCACATACTGTATTTAGTCCCAATTTGATTATGGCTAACTAAACTTAAAAATATATCTCAATTAAAATACAGAAACTTAACTCTTTACGATAATTATGTCTTTGGCACTTTAAGACAAAAATCTAAACTCATTGTAAAATATTAGGAGTGTATAAAATCACAGTTAATAAAGCTGACAGCCCACTACGGCGCACAAGGCAGTATAATAAATATTAGTATTTCATACAGAATGGCCTCGCTACGCTATAATAATAATAGATATAGACAGGCGTTTGTACGGGACAGCTCGTGGAATGCCCCACATGAGCGCTCAAACGACTTTTGTAGTTTGGAGTTTCCGTGTGAATATGTAAAAAAACTGTTTCATATTAAAATAATGATTGCACGTCTTAATTTCCCGGTCCATCATGTTCATTTCATTATCATCCCAGGCCTCCCTGTCAATAGCGTGGCAAGCCTCACATGTGTGAGCGAGAGGGTAGCGTGCGCCGCAGTGGGTACTTGCTTAAGTCTAGCAGGAGCAGGGCTTGCTGTCCTGCTTGGCCTGCAGTCTCTGCAGCGACTGCCGCCGCCGACCCGAGGCGCACAGCATCGCGTACTCTACTGATGACTCCATTCTGAAACATGTGGTACAAATTGTTAAAACCTACTCGTAGTTTACAATGTCATATAATCACCGGACCAAGCGATACAGAGCAGAACCCGCAGATCAAGGAAGATAGCGCACTATAGTGGACAAATGTGTCTACTGCAGGCTAATCGTAGCTGCATTCTAAAAATTGGCTGTGTGATATTCCTTTTTAGCTGACACATTGTTAACATTTAAGCTGTCTCTTTGTATAATCGTCACCATAGCGCAATTGAATACAGGTCCCCTCTTTTAGAAGTGCTACGTACTTTCTGGTACATTAATAATCAACTTCACGTATGCCCACTTAATCATAAGATGTATGGCTTATAAAATAAATACCTTCACGCGTTCTTATTCTCTAAACAATAAGTTGTGCCAAGCACATTTTGAACACCTCACCCGCTTAAGTACTTCTGATGCTGACTGTACGTGCACCTACTTGAGCATTATTCACAAAACTGTTGACACAACTTACCTAATCATCACTTTATCTAGTAGTATCTCAATAGCCCGGTCTATGTTCTGGCCGGACTTGGCACTGGTCTCTAAGTAAGGCAGGTTGTAGTTTTTCGCGAACTCCCGAGCTCTGTTCTGGTTGACCAGGCGTTTCTCTTGGAGATCGCACTTGTGGCCGCAGAGGACGATGTCAGGGTCCTCGCTTAGGCTGTGAGTCTGAAATCATTTTTTTAATAGCTTACATTATATCCGAATAGCCCTGTTCCATTTTTTCTCATACTACAATTGAACCTTGTTACCAAGCAAAACAGTTGTTTTTTGAGGTCAAAGTTTTAGGGGCCAAATCACGGCAAATTAAGGACTATGAGCCATAAAAAGAGTAAAGCTAGTCGGGACAAGTGCGCCCAACAGAGTGAGACATGCACCTGTAAATTAAGAGTTACACTGTTTCGGTTGATGGCAGATTAGAGAAAATGTATCCATCTCTCTTCTTCTTTGTTCACATAGCAAACGTCACGGAACCAGGCGGAAATACTAAAAAAAATGTTTGATATAAATTGCTACTGTGTTTGTCGGATAACTTTAGACTTCAACTAGATATTTATAGTTTCTCACCTTCAACTGCTCAATCCAATTCCTGACTTCCAAGAACGAGGCCTCATTGGTCAAATCAAACAGCAGCAGGAAACCCATCGCGTCACGGTAGAAGGCTGTGGTTAGACTCCTGAACCTGGAATATCCATTGTAACATGACCTGCAATGTTGATTTTTGCAGATGCTCATGCAGAACAAAAAGTGCGGAAAATATTGGCAAAAATATACAGGCTTAGAAACATTCTCATGGCTGAAACGGACTATTGAATGATTAGCAGGAAAAAGGACCAGACATTGGCATCTGTTTTTGTAAGAATGTAGGCATGATGTAGGTATATGTCTGCCTGCATGCAAAAAATCAATCCTATATATCTTGATATCTTGGTCAGAAGCTAAACATGCTAACAACAGGCATTATGGGTATTTAAGAGATAAAGTACTTACCATTAATGTGTTATTATTATTAATTATATTAGTTTTTAACACATGCTACACAACACACAAGGCAGCTTACAAAATGCAGTAGATAAAAAAACAGCAGTGCTGCAGTGGATTGTGCAGTTCAAGTTTAAATAAAATATTTAAAGAACCACCAACATGTAACAACATATGTAAGATGAGACATTTAAAATTATGTAGGCATCCAAATTCTTTCAGACAGGCTGCTCCAGCTAAGTAGTCAACATTTAACTTGGAGTTCACTTAACTTTATGAGTGTTAAACAGAATATAGAATCATAAAATAAAAAAAATAATGTTGTAAATAATAAAATTATGAATCCAAAACAAGTCAATTAGTTTTCAAAGCTGATATGATTTTTTATTTAGGCTAAATGTATAAATATGTACATTGCTACCATTAAATTGGAAGGAAAGAATTCTATAATATGTACAATAATATTGATAGCTCTAGTGTACCCCAGATACTCAGGATATTCATGTTGGTATTTTTGTACTTCAATTTTCCAGCCCCAATCCAATACTATAAGGAATGAAGCTTGATATGTGTCTATCATTCTAATTTACAGCAGCATCCCTACTCACATAAGCAAAACATTAACAATTTCTCACTCAAAAACATTTCCCATACCTTTCTTGCCCTGCGGTGTCCCACAACTGTAGATGTATTCTGTGTTGCCTTCCATTCTGTTGATAAATCTGTAATTTCAACAAAAGAAAATGTAGGATATTGAATGCTATAGCATTTTAATTATGAGTAAAATCAAATGGAATCAGTTTCACCTGCTCTGTTGTCTGTAATCAAAACTTGAAAGTAATATTTGAACAACTACCCGGTTTCTGATTGAGCAAAAATTTTGCATGCATACGTATATTGCATGACAATGCAATATTATGATGAGCTGGTCTGATTATGGTGACTGAAAGTAGTCATAAGAATTATAAAATATATACTTACAAACAGCAATATATTTGGGCAATGACTGCAATGAGCAATATTAATCAAAAATAGTATCATGGTCTTAGGTCCATTAATGACTTTAATAAGCATTATAGATCAAAGTCATAAAAGTGCCAACTCTGGCTGTTCTGTTCCTATAGATATCCGAACGGTTTAAAAATTCATATAATATACTTACCACAGACTTTTCCCGAAAATCAATACCAACTGTCGAGATGAACTGAGTGTGGAAAACGCCATCGGTATATTTATACAGAAAACTGGTCTTTCCGACTCCCGAGTCGCCAACGCAAAGTAATTTTATAAGATAATCGTAATCCATATTGAATGAATTTTTAATGATATCGGACGTAAATTCAGGGTATTGTTTACCACTGGTTTTGACTCATAATATTATATTTACCGAATTACTGTGAAACTGTCTGTATGTTTTTAACGTGCAATGCAATAAAATTGAAAGTTTAATGATAAACTGAAAACAGTGAAAACAACACAATCAAGTATCAACACACCCAGTTGAAATGTCTTTTACTTTACGTCACATTGACAGTTGTGATAAGCTATCGATATGCTATTTGCTGCAGCAAAATAAACGCCGCATTTCTGAAACCCTTTCACAAGTACAAATTAAGACATCAAAATTGCATCAGTATGATTTAAATACAAGCTTTATAACAATACTAATGATTATTTTTATTTTGAGTATAAAATAACGTTTTATTCTTTAATAAAATAATTAGTAAAATTTTTGGTCCTCAACGTTTATTTATACTACTGGAATAATTTGCCGGCCCTCATGCATAGACATACCACCCATAGATCTAACACGGAAATAACAATACCAAGATTGAACGGGATGGGTTTATTACACTTTCCATAGATATGACAGAGAAGGCGCTATTATCGTTGGTCCTTATCATAGATTCACCCTTGTGTTTATTGCTTACTTCCAAAAGGCCCTAAGTACAATAGAAGCGTTTATTACCCACCACCACTCTTTGAAGGGTAACAATGAAACCGACTAAATTGTGTAGGTTAGTTACGGTATGCTATCAGCCATCTTGAAGCGAGTTTTAAAATCAGTCGCGTTGTATATGTTCTGTCCTTTAGGGTGTGTCACTTATGCGGTCTCTAGTTAAATCCTTGCTTTGAGCCCTCATGTCAATGTCGTTTTGACATCATAGATACATGTGGATACATTCAAAAACTAGTGTTTGTTGTTTAGTTTGCGAAATTGCTTAATGTTTTAATAAAGTATAGGAATGATCAGCATACCCTTATTATAATTACAATGTTTTTGTACTTTTTGTTAATTATAAAACGGTTACATTTGTGATTTTTGATTTCAGCAGAATCAACTAATCATGCAACCAACCATAAATAAGATTAATTTCCGAACGCGCACAAAATGACAGTACTTTAAAAAATATTGTAAGTTTGTTTTGGTTACAATTAATTATTTTCAAAAATTAATGCTTTGTATCATGTAATTGAAATTGTTGTAATAATGACTGAATTAGCAAAGGAGGAGCTCCCAAATACTGCACACAGTGTAAATGTCCATGTAGAATATTGGTAATTACTTTAAATTACAGTTCAAATACTTAGTTAATTTTGATAATAATACGTGTTTATTTAATGTTATTAATATTTTGTTTTAGCGGTGCCTGCGATTATGGAGGACATTGCCTTGCGCTAGCTCAGACTATTCGACAAAGTACCCCTAATGCTACAGTGGCCTGCAAACGCGGACGACAAGGTTTGTACTGAAATCATGCATTTATGTAATCATCACAGACCATCAGCAACTCGCGATTACTACTGTAAAATACCTATTCCAGGATATTAAATAAATAGCCATGTAGATCATGAGAACATAATATATTGACCACTTCAGAACTGACATAGAACATATTTCTTTATTATAGACAGCCTACACTACAACTACTAAGTCTGTCCTCTTATTCTAAAGGGTTTTAGTCATGCCTCAGGTTTTTCACTTATTACTTACATCATGAAATGCATTTTTTAGTTTGACCCCCCTCCCCCCTCGGTGACCATCCATAGTAATTGCCAAGCATCCCTGTGCAGACCAAATGTCCAGTCACCATCCAATATAATCGGAAGAAAACCCTGGCCTTCTAAAATATCTGAACATGCACGTTTTCGCCCTGACAATAGAAACATTCAGATATTTGTGACCACCTTGGCTGCTCCGATATCTCCGATGACGACTGTCCAATGTACTGTTTTACTTGTTCATACTGATTTAAATTACATTTCTATTTTTCCAGGGAGTTTCGAGGTAGTAATAAATGACAAATTGGTTTATTCAAAACTCCAAACCATGGCATTACCAGATTACAATGAGGTTTCTCAAGTAGTGAATGATGTGTCACAAGGAAATGCACCAAGGGAAATCAAAAGACAACAACCAATCGACTGTGTAATATCTTAATATAATATATTTATAAAATATAATGTAAGCTATAACATGAAAAATTAAACTAGTCTTAAACACATCTTAACAATAAGGCAAGTTTCACACTAGTCAAAAAATAATAGATGAATTTCATTTCATAATCATCCTTCCTTGCTTAGTATATAGATATTCCAAAATAACTCCATAGAAAAAATATCCTATGAAAGACATAGTAATGTATGTATTGATCTGTGAACAAAAAGCAAAATTCAGCTCGTACTTTGAAATTTCCCTTTGACATGTCTGTCTCTCAAACTGTTTTGATATGCCTTCTTGAAGAACTACGCATTATTGTATATAGTATCCTTAATGTATTAGTAGTACTGTTTTGAAAAATAAGTCCCGCCGAGTTTCTTGCCGGTAATAAGTAATACTTCTCGGGTCAGAGGTGTAGGGTTAGAACCGGTGGTAGTTTCTTTTCTCTCTGACGTTCATAAGTGCATTGTAAAGTGCCTAAATTGAAGAAAAAATATCTTTTATCTTTTTTTTGTGACCACCATAGAAGTCAAATCAAGCGCACGGAAAGTCATGACCTCAGTGCCAGCGCGTCATATCACGTCCAAAATATAGGGTGCTGACGTTTTTTCTGTCTGATGCTTGGCCGTCAAAGGATAAGAAATAAATTCACAATATTGTGCTGCAAGATACCATTCTGTGCCATCTTATATTCCTTCTATAACTAAGGTGGTTGGTAAAGATATTATGATAAACAGCAGTCTAGTTTGGTAGTACAGTCATCAGATATATCGGAGCGGCCAAGGTGGTCACAAATGTCTGAACAATGCTTCTTTTGTCAAGGCGTTAAAGTGCATGTTCAGACATTTTTGAGTACCTTGGCTGCTTGGATATATTTGATGGCGACTGTACAAAGCTGACTAGTAATATGTTAAGTAATTGTACATTACAGCAGAGGCTGGAAAAATAGGGATTTCTGGTCAAGTAGGCATATAGGGATACGAGGCCGGGAATCCGTTTTCACGCCAAGGTATGTATAGTGTTTTTCAAAAAAAATGCGTGGAAATAAGACCTAAAACCTAAAAGTCTACCGCACTCGCGGCCGGCGCCCGGCCACCCGCGGGGCGAGCGCGTGGCGGGCGCAGGCCTAGGCCTGCAAAGTAGTATGAAAATCCTTTTCATATCAAGTGTCACTACGGCGCCTGAAACATGATACTTCTGAGTCTATTTTCACGAACGTAACGACTACATTTCCGCGCATGTTTGAGAATAGTACATTACACAACTAGGGTGGTAAAACAAAGAAAGGCCGAGATTGCAGAAGTTTGTGGCCCGAGCTGCAAGCGAGGGACGTAAATATGTTATCGAGGGCTTTCTTTATTACCTCCCGTGTTGTGTACATCATTTTATGTCTACACTTGGCCAGAAAGCGTCTTTGCTGCGCGTACGGAAAAAGTCACTTTATGGCCAGGTGTGGCATAAAAAATATAATACTGACTAGGTCAAGTGCCAAAACTAAGTTTCTATTTGTAAATCACCTGTGCTGTGCAACTTCTTGACCAACCACCATTGATCAGATCATGTGTTTAAGAAAAGATAATACAGCCTCAAAGGTTATTGACTTGTAATAAATACAGTACAATACAAAGTATGTTGTGACTTGACAGATGTTGTTTTGTGTGTGTCAGCAGCCAATCGTAAAATCAGGCATATTGTGAAATTCCTAGGCATATCGTGAAAAGTGAAAATTGTTGACCCGTTCCCTGAGTATTTCTGGACAGTTTGCCCTTCGGGCATTTGAAGCAACCTAACGAACCTAACCTACCTGTACATTGGTTTAATGTGACTATCGTTAAAACATTATGATCATTACGATCAAACATAGGAACATTACGATCTGCCTGATTTTACGATCGGCCACCGACATAGCATTTGATATTAAAATAAATGATGTGTTTGATATATTATAACCTTTAACACACACGAAATAAAGTCAATATTTGAAATGGCAGTGGCACCAAATGGATGTTTCTTGTAATGTTGACTCTAACTTAAGACAACAAGGTTGAAATTCAGAAATATAAAAATCATCTGTCAATCGCAAAATGACTTAAAAGTATACAGGCCCAGAGTATATACATAAAAATATAATTGGTAAGGGTTAAAATGATGCAATCCAACTATTAATTCTACATATGCGGAGAAAAGGCGGTTTCAATGGTCGAAATGAAAAAATATCACTTACAACATTCTAAGCCTCCAATATCCATACTTATTGAGCTAAACATCAGGAATCTTAACTACCAATATAGGTACCTTCGTAATAGGCATGTGACATTATTTTGGTATAGGTACTTATTTGACAGCTGGCGCTTATCTCGTAGGTACTGTTTTCAGCAATGAAGCGAAAGCTATATGGTACCTTTACCAAAATAATGTCACATATACAGGTGTTCCTAAAACTAACACCAAGAAAAGGGCTGATGGGCTATCGGAATAAGCAAATATGACTCTAATGAAAATTGGCATTGTTTTCGAGGTATTGGCACTTTAACCTTTTACCTAAAACAAAACTTAAAAAAAAAATATTGTTTAATTCAGACCAAACAAACGATCCATATTTTGTTAGTAACATTTAAAAGTTTACTACTCATTTTACCAAAATCTCGAAAAAAAAACTATTTTTCATCTAGGGCCAAATTTGCTTAATCTGATAAGTTGATAACTCTCATTTGTTTTATCATCCTTTTAAGTCATGACGTTGGTTCAATAGACACCCAGTATATGGAAATAATTTCTAGTGCATACCACATGTGTTTTTCACCGGTAAACTACAGTGCATACAAACATTTCTATCTAATAATTGGCGTTCTAATTGACATAAATTTGTATTAATTTCACCTGCTTATATTACCATCATTGATTATCGGTTGGACTGGTGACTTTGTTTTCAACATCATGTCATTAGAATCATCTGTGGGGCCCATGTATGTTAAATATATTCCGAATCGCAGTTTCCCGCCAAATTCTTCTGAGATTGTTCGAAGAGGCTCTACAGTTTTTTCGCCGGTAGACTGGTCTATGCAGACCATTTGACAGCGATTACATTGGCCTTCAACCTGAAATTTCAAGTTTCAATGTTATGGCGACAAACGAAAGTACAAAAATTACTAATGATCCTACTATCAAAATTGCAGTAGATAACCACACTTTAGCCAAGCCGGTCACGTTGTAACTAGTAGTTCGCCCCGAACTGTGAACTCGCGAATCCTGTGTTTCGCCATAAATGTGCAATAGTAGAATTATTACAAATACCAAAAATAGGTATCGGGTATTTTTTTCTCAACTAACCATCACGGTGAAACTAAACGTCCATATTAAATTGTGCGGCTAGCAGCCAAAGCTCTAATAAATTAAAAAAAAGTCAGTTGTCAAAATATTTAAACCAATATCAAAATATAATTGAAAATAGTTTTGAAATCAATTTTATGTTGCTAAATTGTTATGAAACAGTAAGCAGTTAATAAGGATTTGACGAGAGTGTTAATCAATACCTTTCGTTTGATACCAAACTCAACCATACTTGCTCATAAAAGTAGCAAATAAGATGACCAATGTAACAGGACCCCTTTACAAAACCTTTTTAGGCCTTCTAATTTCAGAACCCCCGTCTCAATCCAGCTCATATACGAACTCGCAAATTTTGTTGGTCTCTGCTACAACCCCAACAAATTTCATAAAGATCGGAAAATCGTTACTAAAGTTATCGTCGGACAAACTATCTAAATCAAAAAGCCATCCAAATGCCGAGACGTCCCAGTAGCCAGGTGACAGTTGTTGTTTGTAAGAACGATCTTCGCTTACGCTCCGCTCGTTCGATAATTTGCTTCTTAAAAATCGAGTTTCGGGCTAATAGGCAGTTTTACACCAGAAGAGCCGCCTCGCGATGAAATTGCCGCACGAGGCAACTCGGCTAGCGTGGACGTGCCTCGCCCGAAGCATTGCAGCCGCGCGTGCGTTCGCCTCGGCCGAGACACCCCCACACTAGCCGAGCTGCCTGGCTCGGCAATTTCCTAGCGGCTCGTCTGGTGTGGACCTGCCTATTAGCCCTAAGCTCGATTTTTAAAACAAGCAAATTATTATAATGTGACCGGCCTAATAACTACTAAGTCATTTTTTTTAGAAAGGCGTAAGTTACAATGTCCTTTGTACAGAACATACAAAAATGCTTGTCAGAAATTTAGGAAAACAGCTATATTGCAAAACTACTTTAGCGTCGATTAGTTGAGACTTGCGAATCTTCGCATTAGTATTGCACTGTCGTTAGCAATAGCTACAACGCCAACCGCTGTAAGGTACCTTTACCCGCGGAACGCCACAATTCATTTATTAAGTACAGCTAGTAAATAATGAATTACCTTAAATTCTTGTTTCCCAATTATCACTCGCTTCCACTCCCTTTCAACAAGCTCTTCATCCATATCAATAATCAGATTCCCTCGAAAACGATCAGTTAATCGCTCCACGTCATCAGTGAAAAACGGATCGTCAATCTTGCTCTTCAACCATCTCACAGTAGCCTTGTTTATCAAAAGAAACTGCGCTTGGTTGCTCAGAGATAGCAGCTTGGTTTCAGTTTCACCTTTCTTTTTTACTTTTCTATCATTTATTTGTCTCACTAGTCGCAAATAGGACACTTCTAGGGCTTCTGATATCCAGTCTGCGACCTCGTCGCCGCAGTCTATGCCTTTGACGATGTCTGTGCAAACTTTAGAACTGCATATTTTGGATTCTTTTAGTTTGTATTGAGGTGTGTAGGATAGAGGTACCGAAATCGGATCTTTGCCTGGAATATAAATTTAACAAGGTACAATACTGTCCGTGAGCTTTAAAAAAAGACCTTCGGGAATCCACGATGACGCACAAATATTGCTGTTCTGCTTTTTCATGTGTCACTGTGGATTGATACTCGACGTCTCTTTCTAAAACCCGAAGGTTCTTTTGAGAGCTCACGGACTGTACTTCAGTTACAGTTCTTAATTTTTACAGCTTATTGCAAAAGATATAAGTGCTATAACCTTATAATTAAACTTATTTAATACAGAGTGTTAAGAGTAGAGGGAACTTTTTAAATAAAAAAGTTTTAAATACTGTAACCCGACTACGGAAACTGTTAAAGTCGATTAAAATGTTTGACACCTTATCATCAAAACCGGATGAATAGAAGGAACATTCGTATATAGGTACAAACATACATAGACTGCTATAATAATAACCCTTTCTTTTGGCTTCGCCTTAGTCGGTATGTATTAATGAAAATAAGAGAGAATATAGTCAAAAGAAATAGTTACCTTTAAAATATAATATCAATAATTTATTCTTCAAGTCAATAAATGGTTTAATCATGCACATCAGCATATTCTGTTTCTGGGTCAAACAAACTCCGTTATCTTTCACGATCATCCATTCTCTGTCATATTCGAATCCCTTCGACCCCAATTTCCAGTTGCCCCTAATTTTGAATGCCCCACATGATTTTACGGGGAACACGTTCATTTCAGTTAGTTCAATTTTGGATTCAGTGAGAGAATTAGTAACATCACTTGTTTGTAAGAGATCAATAGGAATTCTATAAGTGTCTTCTTTGTAAAGCGTATTCTTTACAGTCAAGATATTGTTAATAGTGGTGCGCTTTGGTTTTCTGTATTTGTTTTTGAGATAACAGCGGCAAATCATGAGAACCAGCGTGTCGACGTCATTGTAGGTGTTGTAATAGGCGAATGACACGCGGATAGCCCCCGTCGGCTTGCCATGGAGTAAGTCAACTTGGTCTCCACATTTATGGCCTGCTTTGAACATGTCTTTCAAGTCCTTGTTGGACGCTTGCAAGTGCCGTTGGCAGGTGCCCGAGTTGCAGAAACATCCCGTTCTTACGTTTATGTTGAAAAGCTCCGCCATATGTTGGAACTGAAATATTTATAGGAGATACAATTAGTGACGTCAATGGGACCAAGTGCGCTCGCAGCGGCAACCGAGTAAAGAAATAGATGGTAAACCCTTCCACTGTGGTATAGTACTTTTCCCACCAATAAAAACTAAAATCTGCCTTCAACTTTTAGGCGTAAGTGAGGCGCAGTATATAGACTATACTTCATGAGACGAAAGTCCTCTGTGGGTCTGTTACTTTTTTGATATGGCATACTTTTAGGTCTGTGAATTTGTGTAAATCGTCAAACTCTATGTGATTAAGTCCACGGGGGAGGGAGACACAACAGAGCCAGGGGCTAAAAGAATTTTTAGAATATCAATTCTGTAGAACTTGTCTATTTTAGGTACTTAAGTCTGAAATAATGATGCGATTTATTGGAACTCTCTTATATCTTGCACAACTAAGCCGTAAGAAAATATTTACGCCTTTATGGCCGCATATGTAAAATCGTGTCAAATATTTTTTGCGCACATCGATGTGCAAGATACTGGTAGTAATATTTTAGACCGGATCGGAAAGCGTGCCGTCAGCGCCAGAACATGATATCACGTCCAAAATATAACCAAGTGCGCTCGCACGCTCTGGCGTCAGTGGCACGATTTTTCTGTCCGCCTTGGCGGTCAAAGGGTTGTCCGCCTTGGCGGTCAAAGGGTTGTCCGCCTTCTTGGCGGTGAAAGGGTGTAAACTGTACTTACTTACTATTCATAAAGCATGCTTAGAATTTGGTCTTACCTCTGCATAACCAATGTACGTTCCATTTTCTCTCAACAAATTGAACGTAACAATTGCTCCCTGTTTTTTAATATCAGTAAACTGATCATCCATGTACAAGACAGCAGCGGCTGCTCCATTAGGGTGCCTGAGATTCTTCAGTTGCTCGTACAAGTCTTGGGCCAAGGAATATGTGTGAAGTGCTATTGAATCCATTATGTCATCATTTATTACCTTCGGTATTAATCTTTTCATTGTATCAAAACAATGTTTCAGAGCCAGAATTGATAGGAAGTTTACTGTACCATCTTCAAATCTGTGAAAAGGAAAGTTATAAGTCCTATTTTTTGAACTAGTATACAACTAAAAACTATTTGAGATAAATATAATTTACTATAAACAATGAGAATGTATATATAGAGAGGCACAGTCTAAGAAACTTTTGTGTTCCAAGTTTGATTGCTTTACTAGATGGCGCTGTACGGGGGGCCGTAATGTATAGGGATACATTATGCGGTAACTCTGGTCTGGGCCGTACGGCGCTATCTAGTAAACTATCAATCTTGGAGTATAAAAATTTCTTACGCGATATCACACTGGCGCCGCAACCGCATGCGGCAACGATGTGCAAGCGTGACAGTGGTATACACATGCAGAGTGCTATCTGATATCTCACTCGCGCACCGGCGCCGCAGCAGTGTGAAAGACGCCTTAGACTGTGCCCCTCTATTTATACAATCTCTTTACTATAAGTGTCACAACAAAATAGTTCATTCAAAAAGTTTCAATAATACATTGTACTATGAAGAATACCTTTCATGCAGGACAGTCCTTTTAACATGGAAATCTTCAGTACTCAAGACAATATCCACTGTACCACCGCCAAAGTATTGTTTATCATTTAAAATATTTGCACTACTATTTTTTATCAAGAGTGCTCCTAAGCCAGTTGGGTAGCCAAATATTTTGTAAAAAGATAGGCACACATAATCTGGCTGTGTCTTAGATAAGTCTAATTTATTTGCAGAAACATATGATGCTGCATCTAGTAGCACATACCAGTTCGTATTTATAGAGCATAATTGTTTCTTTAAGCATACATTCAGGCAGCCATTTTTTATATTATCAATGCAGTCTATGGCATATTTGTATCCGTTAAAATTGCTTTGTGCCGGGTATGCCAGAAGAGTGTTGCCATTATTTTTGTTATGCTTTTTGTTGACCAGTGATTTTGTGGCGGTAGCATTTAAAAAGCATTCATGTGAAATGTGAAGAACTTCTGCATTTTTACTCTTTGCTATTTCTCTTAGTCCCAGGACAGATGTGTGGTTTTCTTGGAGGTATACAAATGAGCCAGGTTTGTTTCCATCGTCACTAGCAAATTGGAATGATTCTGCAGTTATTTTGAGTGACTCGGTGGCACCTGACGTAAAAACACAGGTGTATTCTGACGGATCTGTGTTGAAATGCTTTAACACCATACATCTAACTTGTTCAACACAGTCTGCGGTATACTTGTCTGTATGGGTGTTCATGTACAAATTGCTTAGTAAGTCATCGTTGACATGCCGTAGAAGGCTCTCTGGGAACAATGCCGCCCCAGCATTGTCAAGGTAGCATCTGTCTGAAATTAGCATAATAATAGTCATAAGTAAACAGAAAAACATTAATAGTTATTATTTACACAAGTGAACCTAGACATATGAGTTAGGTAAATTGTAAGTGTTGTTTTTTAATTGAAAATAGGTTACAGAGTAAACGGAATATTCATAAACATCTTACAAGCCTTACTTACTTACTTACTTAATTGGTGCAACAACCCAAAATGAGTCTTGGCATCCGACACAAGAGCACGCCAATTTGCTTGGTCCTGCGCTATTTCACGCCAGGTTTCACGAAGATCAGCCCCTACTGTACAGCAATACTAAGGATGACCGACAGGACGGCGTCCAGTCGGTCGACCCAAATATACTCTTTTTACTGACAAACCTTACAAGCTTGTGGTAATTTATGGTTTGTCTGTTATAAACAAACATCAAAGTGACAATTAAGGGTGTTGTTTGTAAGCCCTACATTTTAGAATTACCCAGGTGAGAAAATATTTGTAGTTTACTTTAGAATGAAATTAACTGGTCAGTCTATAGGTAGATTAATTAGTAGCTAACAAAAACAAGTGAGTTAAGATACTTAGCCACTGAGCAATAAATAATCACATGGCATAATGCACCATAGTTATAGAAAATAACAACATGCTCACACACGTACGTACTTTTTAATCTCTTGAACTCTTCACAAATATTCTGCATTTGATCGTAACTAAACACTTGACTTAACGTCGTCATCTCGGCAGTGTTTTGGCATTGATTAACGGTTTCTGCAACAAAATAAAGTTATCTCAACTTTCCATAAAACTCGTTTCTTTCCACTATTTTTGTTTTTATTTAAAAAAAACTGACACACATACGATTGTCGGCGGCGGCGGCTCCTGCTTAACTGATGAAACCATTACAGATAATTTCTTGTTATTCTGCAACCTTGTACTTGCAGTAAACATTTAATTTTAATACAAGTAAATTATCTACTATTTCTATAAAGATGACATATGATACGTTACGTTACGTTAAGACCACTTTTGCATGTTTGTTTGTGACAATTTAACACAGAACTTTCCAAATAGACTTAGGTCAATGCAAACGAAAATAATTCCTCAGTAATGGCAATAAGGGATATTATTAGAGGAGTAAAAGTTGACAGTCCTTGAACGTATACAGCGACTGCCGCATTTACCGCAACGCTCTTAGCTACTGTCATTCGGTTTCGATTCGAGTGGTTCGGGTATTCCCGCGAAATTGAAAATATGGTGGCCATTCGAGTACTTAATAGAAATGAAAAATGAAAGCTAATTCTTATGCTCATGTATACATACATATGCAGTCAGTATTTTAAGATTAATCTATCTATCTAAACTTAGGGAATAAAATAACAGGCGTATAATATAGAACAGTTGATATAAACGTTCAAATGTTTTTTTTTTATCGGTACCTACCTATTTGATATAATACTTAAGTTAATGACGCAAAATTAAGTATAGTTTGGCCAGAGTTTGTTCCACTTCAAGCAAAGACAGGGAGAATCATACTGTCTTTTTCTAATGCTAGTACTCTCACTACTAAAAAAGGGATGGGTATAGCATGTTACTCTGACTGTTACTGCGCTTTTGGTTTGCCAGACTATACGTACATTTACCTACCTATCTATTTACAGTGCCGTAGGTTATTATTATTGTCATGGACAACGAGCCCGAACCCAGAATCTCGATAATTAGGCACCTAATAATATTTAATGGCCAGACAGGCTGTTACGGCAATTTTGTCAGTTTATAATTCGATTTGTAATGTAACCTACCTTTTCCATACCGACATGTAGGTATAGGTACCTAGCTACGTGTGTAGCCATTGTAGTATTGTTTTCTTCTAGAGTCAAGGGACTAATTGACGGCATTATTAGGTTATACACGTCGCGTCGCGTTTGGTCACACCAGTCACACTGCACCACGGCGAATTTTAAACCAATTAGGTACTTACTTTGATGGCATCTATGTATAAATCTCTTCAATTTTTATTTATTTATTGTGTTTTTGTACCTGATTTGTATTATTATTCTTTGAGTTAGGGTTGCTTAGCGCGCCGGTGCCTGCTTATAGTGCTTATATTCCCATAAGTAGGCTAGGCACCGGCGCGCGGCGCGCTACGCGCTAGTGCATCGCTACTAAAATTAGCAATGCGCGATCTCCCTTAATTTAAAATTATGACATTTGGTAAGTATGTTTTAATTGGGTATTTTGCTTTAACTTGTGATAGTTATTAAGTATGTGTTATTTTTTGTTATACTGTATTTTTGTTTAGTATTTTTATGTCTTTCCCGACCACGGAACAATTGTGTTCCGGGCCTTTGGGAGGCGTACCTATGCGGAGCCGAAGTCAACGCGCAGAGGCCCTTTCGACAATGGCCGGCTAAGGCAAACCAGAGGCAGGGGACTTGTCCCGCCCCTCCGACAGGGCAACCCAGCCCGGGCACTCAGGTATGCGGAGTCGATAGTCTCTAACAGCAGAGCTCGCCACAAGCTGCCCTGCGTTGACTGATTTTAATAACTACCAACTCAAAATAGGTAGGTATAGTTAGGTCAAATAGTACCTACCTAAATAGGTAATCGCGGATTTCAATAGAATATTTTTTCTGATGTCACGTCTTAGACTTGATGGACTTGCCTTAAACGATGTGTTTCATACTTTTAGAGGAAATGACGCAATGTAGTATAGTTAGTCAAATAGCGGATCTAAAGCCTCTAAAGGTATTCATTTACGATTTAGCTGCAGCGCACACATCCGTAGTACCTTCAGAGCATCGCCTTACTAAATTGCGTTACACCAATTTAATTATTGCTTTTATGGAGGGCTTTTAGTAGCTTTTAGTAGCAAGCGGTGGCGTGATCGACTCCCCTTAAGTGAATTGACGTCCTGGCTGCCCTAGCAGTTTGTGGAACAAGGGAGTATAGTATTTGGAAAATCGTTTCAGATGGGCCCTTTTGTGGACTTTGAGCATCTCTGACGACATTCGCTCTAAGTACCTACAATTCCTATGTACCTATACCTATGTAACAGTAATGTTTGCATGTGGCTGCTGAATGCATATTTTGAGAAATGTCGAGCTCATTTTCTAATACCCTGAAATTCTATTAAAAAAAAGTCTTCTTAAACGTGTAGGCTTAATACAGGATATGAATTTTAGGCAATGCATCTTGTTCTACACGCATAGATAACATAATAGTAGGTACATTGTGATACACGACGTGTGCTAAGTTGATCATTACACATGAGGCGATATTGTGCGCACGAACGAATGTGAGTTATTTATACTTTTTATGCCATACAATACAAACTCCTAATCAGTTCAAAAAATAAAAATAATACCCGACTATATTTAATCGCTCCGTCCGCGTACATAAGACTTGGTACTAGAGTACAAATGTCACTTGATCGGATTATTAAATTATTGCACTAGTTCGATAAGTATTGTGAAATGCACGCGTGTTTAATATCTAGGATTATGAGCCTAAAAGCGGTTGAATAAGAACCTCGTTACAAGCAAGTGTGTTTAAAATCAAATAATTTAATTAGCCAAATGTATGCTTATTTGTCGCTCTCACTCTCATGGCATATTTTTTTACGTAACTGAAAATTTACCAAGTAAAATCTTGAGGTTCAAATTAGCCAAAGTTATTTTCTTGTCTGATCATGTAAAATGAATACAGGTCACATTATGAAAATCTATATCGAAATTGCAATGTGATTAGTTTCCATTTCCTAATTTCAGTATCAATACGTGAGTAAGAAACTTACGAATGAATATAAAAAACTTACCACAATTAGGCACTAACTTCACAGTCGTACTATTAGGAAGTACAAACTTATTGTCGCAGGGTCAAGATTCCGTTCAGTCTCTTACAAGGAATGCGATTCAGCGTCAATGGCAGAAAAGTGGTAAGAAGTGGTTCACTGTATAATGCGCTGGTCACAACTCCGCGCTTCTCAAACTTCAAACACCACTCAATGATACACTAAGTTAGATCACTTAACGGCACTTGGCTTACAATTAACATCGTTTGTAAAGTTAACTTTGCACATGAAAATCCTTAAACAAATGAAAATTTATAAATTAGGTCTTTTTCTTCTTAAGAAATATTCAGATCAAATCAGTTTATAATTCTTCAGCAACTATTTCACCATATTAACACATTTTATAAGTCAATTAACACGTCAACTTTCAACTATCGCACTCTCCTAGTCCGATGGCAAATGATTTACCCGTAACACCAGCATCCTACTTATAGTACACTGGTGGCATTGTGATCTAATAATCAGCTGGTATGTTATGTATGGATAATGCTAGCATATATGTATTGTCCATTCATTAACATACCGTCAATTGCCATCCAATCTGCTTTGCCGAGTTAACTCGATTGCATATCATTACTATTATTCATCGTTGCAACATGTTTGTATGGTTTTTACTATAATAAATAATGCAGTTGTATACAAACAAAATACATAATACAAATTACTAGGATGACTGGTTCCCGATATTTGTTATTGTTCCGGGTGTTGTGAAACAACATATTAACCTTGTTTAATAATGTTTGTGGTGTAGTAAAATAAATGCGTAAGTACAAATACTATATAATACGAATATATTTAATTCAGTAAATAAATATTACGGTACAATCGTACACAAATCAACCTAAATAGTCCATCAGTATGTTCAATAAGACTTAAATTGTGTTGTCGGTATTATACTTCGATATAATATTTATATATATAGATACAGATAATTACTTAAATACGTAGAAAACGTCCAATAATTCAGGAACATAATTTCCGTGATAAACGCACAAATAAATTCCCTTACCAGTATTTGAACCCGGGACCTCCAGCTTCGTAGATAGGGTCACTAGCGAATAAGCTAAATAGGAGGCCGTTAAAACCATTTACCGTTAAATAGTAGTCTTAATATCTAATGGAAATAGTAGTTAAATCATAATTTAAATCATCATCTTCATCATCATCTCAGCCGTAAGACGTCCACTGCTGAACATAGGCCTCCCCTTTGGACATGGACAATGGAACTTATCATTAAAGGTTTGCCATACGCGCCACGCTTCGCAGGCGGGTTGGTGCGCGCAGTTTTTTTTTGTTTATTGTTGTTTAGGATTTCGGAAGATGCTGCTGCCCATCTCCCGGTATATTCCCTTAGCAGACTCCTACTGCAACCACGGGACGATATGGTGGGGGACAATTCTAAGGCCGGGCACCCCAAGGTGAATCATAAATATAGGGGTGCAAATCAAAATAGATTACATCATCTACTTTTTTCTAAAGAAGAAGCATCTTTCTTTAGTTCTTTCGAAACAGAAACTTTGTTATAAAATGATTTTCAAGATTTAGGTAGTTCTTCACTTGAATTAACCACATTTAAACCGTTGTTTCGAAATTTTAAGGTTACCAGATAAAAACAACTTCACAAGAGAATAAGTTCTGTAAGTCGTCTGTCTCTACCTTTAATTGATTTCTTTAATTTAGGTGTGCAATAAAATAGTAGGTATTATTTGTTAGTATTCGCTAATGCCAATGTTTTTACTAAAGTATTTGTTAATCAATATGTCTAAAGAAAACTATGGCATATGTGATCAGAGCAAATTCAAATTCGGTCGATACTCAAGCTCAACGATCTACGATTGCCCATGACGAAGGTTCTCTTAACAAGTTTACACAGACGCTATTCATAAACACTCATCTACTTCGCCTCAGACTGCCCAGCTTAAGTTTGATCCTCATCAATTTCTTGTTTACAGAGTTCTCGAGGCCAAGGAATACTAGTACAGGCTTGGAATCGTTTTATTAGTCAGATAGGTAACTGTTCTGTTTCGACATACAAAGGATGATTTCGGGGTTACAGAGCAAGAGAACATTATTTTTCACCCCTACTATTCGAAAAAGGGTAATTTGTTGCCCATTTAAAGGGAGCAAAAGTGACTTTTGAACCCTCTGTGTTTTTTTTTTTATTTTCCTTGACTTTGCAACCGATTAAAATGATCCAACACTACTTATCTTTCTAGCAGATAGCTAGTTTAGTACCTTTGTTTTCGTTTTTCTCATAGAAGGAGTGAAATGTAGAGTGTACTACGCGGTAGCAAAATTATTTCGATCTCGGGTCACTTGAATCCCTCACTACGCTCAGGATTCCACGTTAGAATCCCTCGCTACGCTCGGGATTCTATTCTGGAATTTATCGCTTTGTTCGGTATTTTAACACGCTACCCTCGACCGAAATAAGTCAGTTTGCTCCCTTGTAATACAATCTACTATTTCATTTTTTATCACCAACATAAAGGACAACTAAAAGCTTTCGTCTTATATATGACCACTACAAAAATACAAGAAAGTATAAAACACATATGTGTAAAACTATAAAACCTATAATCACATTACCTTATTAAATACCTATTATTAAATAAAAATATCCCAATAAAAAAAACCGTTTTGATCAAGCACATACTAAACATATGATAATACTGATCAGATTCAGAGTAACAAACCCGATAAGCAAAACATCCAGGTTTTCCCGTATTACCCTGGGTTTTCCACACTAAAAAATCCCGGGTTATATTCCCACCTCGTTCTGGATCACGACCTAGAAATCACCCTGTATTACCCAACGACGTCTACTTGTGGATACGGACGAATTCACAAGCAAACATGTCAGACAAGGAATGTCAGACGAGACGCAACGGATACGTGTAGGGCACGTTTACTTACCTCCAGTAGGCTTTTGCTCCATAATTGGGCCTGGATACCTACTGCTGCTGCAAACTTTGAAATGAAAAGATAACTGATTAAAACCCTAATAAAACTACTGAACGTAATAGGGCCAGCATTTTTAGGGTTCCGTACCTCAAAGGGAAGTAACTGAACCCTTCTAGGATCACTCACGTGTCTGTCTGTCACAAGCAATTTACTCCAAAACTACTGGTTTACTTTGGCGCAGGTACCTACCTACTTGGTTAAATAATGCGGGTTATTACCACTAAGGATTTTGCAAAATTAAACTCTGAACGGAGTCGCGGACGCACCTAAGTGATAGGTTTAGTTTTCTAAGTGATACTTACCTAATTATTAACAACACGTAAGATCTAATCAAAATACATATTCTCATTGCAATTCTGGATGGGTACGAAGGTGAGGTATGACTAAAACATGAACTCTAATAGCAACTTCTAACACAACTGTAAACCTTAAAATAGTGTGTTTAGAAAATAAAGTAAACCCAATAAAAAATAGGTACGGAGCAATATAAGCGCGTTATTCATTACCTATAAAACTATACGATTTTAAGCTAACATGGTCATTAACATTACAAATACTATTGAATACGGGATATTTACCATGTTTGTGAAATTACTCCGTGATAATGTCGCATGCAACTGTGCCAAAATATCGGATGCTAAAAAAAAACCTCACATGGTAAATATCCCGTATTAAATAGTAGTTGTAACCTATAAAACCTATAATTATAACAGATAACTTTATTCATTTACTAGGAGAGATAGAAAGAAACTTGTTTTTTGTTACACTCACAGTTTTCACTGGATACACAGAAGTGGAAGTAGTTATTACACTTATTTATTACCGACGAACTACCTAACTAGCAATGTTGAAATGCTGCTCCCTCATTAAAATGTAATTGGAGTCTACTTAGGTACCTACTCGTTTGCTTTATCAATTACCAGATAGTAGTAGATATTGGCTACCAACTACCATTCGTTTAATTTGTTAAAGGCAAGTTTTTAAAATGTTCCAAGTCGTGACAGGTGTGAAACTAACTAGGGTTTTCTTACCTTTGGCACTTAATTTCTGGGTTTTTTCTACGGTTTTGATTTTGATATTTAATAGAGATTGCGTAGTGCATGCACCACGTCAGCTTCCCTTATTAAGCAACGCATCACATTTTTTGGGCATCTAAGTACATTGTCGGTTTTTTAAAGGAGTGTATTGTATAGGTTTATAACACGAAGTGTGTTTCGAGTCTGTGTCCTATCTCGAGTAATCTCGACCATCCTGCAGCTCAGGCGGGCTAGTATATCTTACGTTATCGCCTCTGTCACTTCATACTTCGAGTCGCGCTTGAAGTATGTAGAGTCGCGCAACAACGTAAGATGTGCTAGCCGTGTTGTTTCGGTCTCTGTCGCTATGGTGTTTTAGACCTATGCAAAGCCTGGTCAGTCCTCTAAACCCTTCGGGGTCTTTAGTGCAAACCAACCCTTACACGATAACGCGTTTGGGTCCACACGAAGGGTTGTCTTCGGCCTCGCAAAGACTGAAAACTTACCGCTAAGTGTAACCAAGTTAGATACATGCCAATTATCAGGTATTTCAGACCACACGCAAATAGCTCCAGGCAATGACGATAGTCTAAGCGCCGGCCAAAGTTTGGTGCCTAGTGTAAATATTTCATGAGTGCCATTGCCCCGAGGGAAGGCTTTGGACCGGCCCGTTTAATTTGGACGCGATCGACTATGCTGCTGCAATCACCGGGTCATTGAACAATGAACACTATACCCCTAGTATGAATCTGACCATTAACGCTGAATAAATAGTGGTTCGAAGTAATACTAACGTACAAAAAAAAACTGCGTATTTATATCGAGGTTTGACGCCTAAGTAGTTAGTAGGCACTTCATCAATCAGATCAGAACTAAAATAACAATGAATCCAACTTGGAGGTAATATAGTACTAATAAAGAGCTATCTCTTTTCGCACACAAAAATATATTTTTCAAATCGGACGACGCAGCGGCGAACATACAAAACAACCTATACCGGAAATGACAACCAACGTATACCAGAATACGCTTACCCTCTCCTTTTATTGAAATCGTTTTAAAAGCCGATTTGGTCCTATCATTTAAGTGACGAAACCTTTCTATTTAGGATGATGTACCTATGTCGAGGAGAGGCGTCATAAAAATTATATAATTAACCAAATAAAACCTAATCATACTACCGTATCGTAGGTAATAATACTAATAATACCTACCACCTAGGTATAATTTGTATTGCTTTAGGTACTTAACTCAATTAGTAGGTATGCATTAACCTATTTCGGTTCAAAATACCGCAGGCTATCAAATATTATCATGTTTTGCTTTATAAAATAACGGTGAATTTAGTATGAGATCATAAACTAAATGAATATTTCACATTAGCTGCATGTGAATACTTAATAAGTGCATATATTATTTTAAGCTTGTGTTATATAACTGGGTTTATTACTGAAAATGCAAACAATCTGCCGAATCGACCGAATCGTTTCAAATTAATAAATTGATCAAAATGTTATTCTGTAGTAACTATGTCGCAATATTCCATAGATCTGTTTCTTGGAGATTCTGTTTCGTAAACGTTTATTAAAATAGATCTTTTAAACTTTTTATTTAAACTTTATTGCACACTATATAGAATATACAGTTACAAAAGGCGGACTGGTCCAGTCCAGTGGGGGAAGGTCCAGTAATTAAACTAATAGCGTATTTGTCAACCCTATACAGTCGAAATCCAAAAATGTATGGAGACGTCATGTGTCGCCCGTGTGTTCATCTGTCAAAGTTCTGTCAAACAATGATTTTGTATGGAAGAGAAATTTCTGTATGAAATACTATTATACTAATTCTGTTCCTGGGACCTACTGTTTCTTAGGTAGGGTCACTACCAACTAGGCTAGGAGGCCTTTCCAAATTATCAAATGTTTTATATCATTCGACACGTTTTTTAAAATTATATCAAACATTACACACTCCAAAGAAAATTATCTGAAAGCCGAGTGACCCCGAAAGTTTATTAAACTTGAGGAAAACAGAAAAATCGTTATCCTGCTTCTTTTGTCATTTTACCGGAAATTTGTATTTTCCTCTGGAACTGTTTACAATTTTTTTTATACGTTGCTTTTTAATTTCAGTAATTCAAGGTCTATCAAACTCATTGGTTCACCACTCCTGATGCAGCGTGCAATACTTACCTACCTACTAGTCTCAATGAATTTTGGCCCGAATAAGTTTAGAAGTGCATGCACCATAGAAATTAAAAAAGTTCATGGTTCATACTTAAATGGGTAGTATAGAGAATGCTGTTCTCTGAGTAGAATGATCCCAGAAAAGTCTAGATTTGGATCTGGATCTAGATTAGGTTTTCAGTTTCTATTTTTAAACCACTCATCTCACAGCTAATTGGAAAACGGGTTAGTCAACATATATTTCTGACCGGGTATGTGGAAAAGTAAAACAAACACAAGTTACCTGAGCCGGGCCAAAAATTAAAAACCCTGCTGTCGACCGGTGTCGCTAGCAGCCGTCCAGTTCAAATTCCACAGTTTACTGTGGCAACCTCATATATTACTCATACCTTTCGATGTAAAGACAACCTTGTTACATTCGTTTTAGGGTTAACTATTCCGAATCATATTAAATAGAAGTGAGGTTTTTTAGTATAGAGGTCGTATTGCCTCTCTACACTCAATTAAACGTGGAAAACACTCTGCTTTGTCCACATAATGAACGCGGCCGTAAGCCGGACAGGCCCTTCATTGCTGGATGGGACAGTAATGATCGCGTATAAAGGTCAAGTTTCAAAATAACCCCCTAATTGTGAAGGGGTTTAATTATTTACGACCCTTTACGACGGGATGACATTCAATGACAGTATCTCTGTACCCTCGAGTGAATAGGATCATTTATGAAATCTCTGGATGAAGCTCTCCGTATATACTTAATACAGACGGGTGTTATAAATCTACATACAAAAATAGTCACTTTACCCAAAGACAGACTCGCACAGCGTAGGTAAACCTTCACTTGGAAGGAATATATATAGGTAGTTTTACCTATTGCTCAAATTACTTTCAATCCCCTGTAGTCCTAATTAGGACATCCAGGATTAAATCACATCTAGAGTTTGTCCGGAAAGAAAAGTGTCGTAGAATGTAGCTTCCATATAAACCGCGACACTTTTCTTTCCGCACAAACTCTAACATAAATCTGGACTATATGTGGACGAGTTTCGTGAAAGGGCCCACTTTGTCGATTTAAATGGACACTTCAGTAGGAAGTAGGTACTATATAATATCTCCATGCCGACAAAGGGGACCTTTTTCTCTGGGCTGCACTATAATGTTGTAGGTACGTCACATGTGACGCTGGACGCCATAATATACCCAATATAGAAGAAACAGCTTACTCGTATACCAGCATATTTAAGTCATCTAATTGTACGGCCCCCTGCATACAAAGTTTGTGGGGTCTTTCTCTGCAGCTGACTGTACAATGCATAGGACACGTAGAACTCGTTGACGTAGTAAGTAAGTTATATACAGACTGTTTCCTGTAATAGGAGGAATAAATTAAAACGTAGATTCGCCTCCTCAAACAACAACTTTTGTTCAACAACTCTTAAAAATAATGTTCTTTTTAGATTGTCTCTTTTTCATACAAAATAAATAGTATTTTCAATGTACGTTAAAATCCGTCTATTTGACATTGGTTGTCAGTCATGTCACCCTAAAGACATAATAAATTTCGGAATACATTGCGTGATTGAAATAACTTTGAAGTGTACTAAAAATCAAACCATAAGTCATTTTTAAAAGTCGCTGAAGAAACGTTGTCTGGTTTGAGGAATAGAATCTATGTTTTAATTTATTGCTCCTATTACAGGAAACACCCGGTACATACGTATATATATTCGTACTAATACCGCAATATGGCTATGATCTTGGACGCGGTTTCACCTTAAACTGCAGTTGCTCAAGCATGACGCTTGAAATTAATGATACAACGCTCCTTATCAAGTACGTACTTAACTAACCGGTTCTAATTAAACATAATACTTACTGTGAACCTAGCGTCTACCCGCAAACTTGTCTGGTTGGCACGAAATGATCCCGTCAACTATACTCTAAGTAAATCTAGCCGTGTTTATTGTTGTACAGTCAGTCAAGAAAGTGGTCTACCTACTCTGTTACTTGATGAATAGAGTCGAAAAGTGGTAGACCACTTTTTTGGCTGACTGTAGGTACAAGCGTGCATTCTGAGGGTCTACCGCGAAGTTCGAGAATAGAGAGTGATGCAAATAGACGATTCGATGAACAAAGCGGTTCACGGTTATAGGCCAAATAGTTTTGAAATTTCGAATGTTTTGCGGGATTCTGATAGGAGGAGATTCTTTACGTTGGAATGTCAAATGACAGCCGAAAGCGAAAAAGAGCTATATAGCTACGCTTTTCGGATTGCGTTGGGAATATTCCCAACGCAATCCTAAAAGCGTAAACGTTTTTCAGCCACAAAGCTTCAAGCACAAACGGCTAATTCGATTCGCAGTCGCTATCAGATATATCGGAGCGGCCAAGGTGGTCACAAATATCTGAACAATGCCTCTATTATCAGGGCGTTAAAGTGCATGTTCAGATATTTTTGAGTACCCTGGCCGCTCTGATGGCGACTGAACAAAAGTCGGAAATCCGAAACACAAATTTTACAACATCATTCGCACGGCCCGAACACAATGGCGGCCGCGAAAGTTCGTTAGAAATAATAATAAAAGTGACCGATGGCAGTCCTTTATATTCCCGGCTTACTATTCTTATTGACCATTACACGTCGCAGCACTCGACTTCGTATATTGCTGGTACCACAGACGTATGTCTAAGTAGATGTTATAAGTTATAACTGTGTTAAGGGAGCTGCAGCCTGAGAGAAGTTGATCTATTTTTCTAAAATTAGAAATTAAAAAATCGTACTAGCTCTTTTATTTTAAATAAGCGAGGCAGAATTAGAGGATTTACAATCCAGCTAAATTATTAAAAATCCTCAAATTGTAATCTGATTAATTACAACTCTAGATTTGGCCATTTGTTATTTCATCTCGTTTCAACGGCATACTTATTTACTACACAAATCCTCAAATCCTATACGGGGCGAGAAGCGGCTCACGGAGAGCCGTTTTGTTGCATTGATCGTAGCAAATGGAAATCCGTGATCTCTGCCTACCCCTTTTTGAATATAGGCGTAATTGTCTGTATGTATGTATGTAATTATGGTAACAATGACAACTATGAAAGTAAACAATAGTCTCTGTAATCTGTATCATTTAAACATTTATGCAGGAGGGGTCAATCTTATCACAGCCAACTATGTATATGTGCCATTTTCAATTAAAAGGTACATGTACCTTTTGCTTGAAAACGACACATTTAATCCTTAGGAAATAATGAATATAATGATCACTGGCAAGCGAAGTATGTCTGTTTAAGTGGTCTACCCTCAACATGTCTGTGCAGCTACTGAAATGAATGGCCAACAAATGTCTATCATCATTTTTTCGACGCGTGCTTCGGGCTTGACTGAGCGCCGAATGAAGAAATGAAAATGTAATATTTATTCACCAACCCTTCTTAAATATTAAATATACATAACCTTTCAGGCGTTTTAGACAGACAGCCTAAGTAGCAATTGTTTTGACTATAATATTTATTTGCGACAGAATCTAAATAATAAGAGCTCCTAGTCTAGTTGGTAGTGACTCTGTCTATGAAGCAGGAGGTCCCGGGTTCGCATCCTGCACAGGACATTTATTTGTGTGTTAATTACAGATATTTGTCAATGTCTTATACCACTTAACATATACCCCGGATTTTTGGGGGCAGAAATTATCAACTACAATAATATTGGTATTCCGCGGTATATTAACGTGCCAGCTAATTAGGGACAACCCGTTACATTTATTTGCGCACTTTTTGCTTGCATCAAATCATACATTAATGGGCTCACCCTCCCACCGCAAAAATAAATACGCAAATAAATACAACAAAACACCACCAATACCAAAACTCAAACTTATTTGGCAGAAATTATTTACATTAGCCAAAAAACAGGTAAAAATTTAAAAAAAATTAACAATTTTAACATTTGCCAGCCCATTTGGATCTTAATACCTAATTTTTATTCATAGTTAACTATTTTACAATAAACAAAGTTATAAAGAAAAACCGGAGTATGTTTATCATCTGAAAAAAATAATTATTAATATAGGCGATAAAAAATACCATATCATTAGGTTCATATTTAAGTTCTGTATAATGCCTTGTCCTAATGTTCCGTCGCCGTCACATATATCGGAGCGGCCAATAGTGTGGTGAACGAGTGATTCTAGCTGGAAATGTAGAAAGCAGAAATTTTGACTTTGGAACTTTGTTAAGACTAGTTAGGAGACTAACATACTAAAAGTCCCCAGCCCCCGGAGGTTAGCCTGAGGAGAGGGGAGGCAAAGAAGGTCCCATTTTTTGGTTTTAGGCTTACATCTTTGAAACCATGCATCATAGACAATTTTGTTGTAGTACATAATTAAAGCTGATAAAATTCTCTACAACTCTCATATACTCACTTTTTACCTAACACTAATGGTTGTCCTGATATGAGCTCCGAAAAACGGACGATTTTGTAAGGTAGGGGGTATTATACACAATACTTGTCATACTAACTGGCAAAAGTTAATCTGGATAAAAAACACCCTAGAAATCTTATAATGAATTAAATTGTCTTTTAGAATATATGCACATATACTGATATACACCGTGTCCAATGATTTCGCATACAATTTAGAATACTTAAAAAAAATTAAACAAATAATGAATCTGTATTGATATTTATGCAAAATATATAACTCTAACTTTTTTTGCCAGTTGACTACATTTTTCGGCTCAGTGCCGCATGAGACTGAAAGATACTAAAATATACTATTCTAAAAGATAATTTAATTCTTTATAAGATTTGTAGGGTGGCTTTTCATCCAGCAGGCTTATGATGGCAGTAGTTGTCCGCCGATAACTTGATAAAAAGCTGACAACTTGACACATTCACACAGCAAAACATGACAATGTGTCAAGTTGTCAGCTTTTTATCAAGTTATCGGCGGACAACTACTGCCATCATAAGCCTGCAGATTAACTTTTGCCAGTTAGTATGGCAATAATTGTGGAGAATACCCCCCAGTCCCCCACTTTACAAAATCGACCGTTTTTCGGAGCTCATATCTGGACAACCATTAGTGTTAGGTAAATAGTAAGTTCATGAGAGTTGTAGAGAATTTTATCAGCTTTAATTATGTACTACAACAAAATTGTCTATGATGCATGGTTTTAAAGATATAAGTAAAAAACCAAAAAACGGGACCTTCTTTACCTCCCCCTCCTCGGGCTCACCTCCGGGGGCTGGGGACTTTTAGTATGTTAGTCTCCTAACTAGTCTTAACAAAGTTCCAAAGTCAAAATTTCTGCTTTCGACGTTTCCAGCTAGACCCGTTTTAGAGCATTAATTTACCAGGCTACAAGGTGGACACAAATATCTGAACAACGCCTTTATTGTCAAGGTGATAAAATGCTTGTTCAGATATTTTTGAGTACCTTGGCCGCTCCGATATATCTGTTGGCGACTGTTCCACGACTCCGAAATCACTTACTCGTACTGATGTATATTACCACCAAACGTTTGTTAACGTCTACGTCATAGTTAAAATACAGGGTGTAACAAAAATACTGGTCATCTGTTTAAGGGCATTATTGGTATCGTATTGCGAGTAAGAAAAAGTTGCACAAAATTTTTTTGACAGCGAAAAAACATTTTTTTGTATGGGACACGTCGTCCCGGCCGGCCAACTCTCCATGGCCTCCATCATCATCATCAATTATTTAAGAGCTGGGCTCTTGTCGGTGGAGCATTTTCCATGTATATCTATCCTTTGCCTTCTCCTTGATGGCCTGATATGACACGACGTTTATTTTTTCCTTGACTTGATCCATGTACGCTATTCTTGGCTTTCCTGGCTTCCTTTCAGCTTCAACTTTACCTTCTATGATGTTCTTAATAAATTCGTCATGTCGTAGCAGATGTCCAAGCATCCTTCCTCTCCTATTTTCTATGGTTCTCAACAAATTTCTCTTTTCTTTTATTCTACATAGAACTTCTTCATTGGTTTTCTTCTCCTTCCAACTGATCTTCTCCATACGACGCCAGCACCACATCTCAAACGCCTCCAACCTCTCTCTATCCCGTTGCTTCATTGTCCACGTTTCGCATCCGTACAGGGCTATGCTCCAGATGTATACTTTTATAAGTCTTTTACGAATATTGCCTGATATTCCGGCCTTGAATAGACATTTTTTTGAGTTAAAAGCTTTTTTTGCCATCGCTATTCTGGTAATAATATCTTGTGTACATCTGGAGTCATGCGTAATTATGCTGCCTAAATATTTAAAGGATTTTACCTGGTCTATTTATTATACAATTATTTACTATAACTGGTCTAGGGGGGGCCTTTGTGGATTTTTTTTTGGATTTCTTTGATGTACTTTTTGACGGTATTTTTGATGTTACAAGTATTTTAGTTTTAGAATTATTTATTTTAAGTCCAAACTGTTCAAAAGTTGTGCGCATTTCAGTGAGTAATTCTTCAATATCCTTTGATGTGTTTCCTAGTGCTGCAATGTCATCAGCGAAACGTATAAATTGTATGTTTTTTCCATTAAATTTTACCCCTCCCTTATCTGATTCTACTAGTTTCCTGATGGCACACTCTATAAACACGTTAAATATAAGTGGCGAAAGTGGACAACCTTGCCTAACCCCCTGTTGAATTTTGGCTTTTTGAGTCTCTTCTCCAATTTCTATTGTAGCCTCTTGATTTCTATAGAGTTCAAAAATTACTCTCCGGTCTTTGTAATCCAATCCAGCCTCTTTTAAAATTTTAAGCATTATTTTCCAATTTATCCTGGCTTAACTCCATTCTTCGATCAATCACCGTCCTTAAGGCAAATATTGCCTCTCTTGTCCCTCTATTTTGCCGAAATCCGTATTGGTCTGCGCCTAAATATTCTTCCGTTTTTGATCTTATTCGGTTCTGCATGATTTTCAACAATATCTTACTGGCCTGTGATATTAAACTTAAAGTCCTATGTTCTTCACATTTAAGTGTATTTGTTTTCTTGGGCAATGTAACAATTTTGGATGAGAAATAATCTGTAGGGATGATTCCGGTACTATACATTTCAGCAGTTAATTGAAATATTTCATCTTTGAGTTGATCACAATTTGCGTATTTTATGAACTCAATATAAATTTTATCATTCCCTGTAGCTTTGCCGGTTTGTAAACTGTTCAGTGCGTTATCAAATTCTCTCCGGATTATACTTGGCCCTAAAGAATCTAATTCTACCTCTTCTTCCCTTTCAATATTAGCGTCAATTAGCCCTTCTCCTTTGTATAATTCTTCAATATATCTTTTCCAGCGTTCTGCTACTTCCTTGTTGTCTAATAGTATATTGCCCATTTCATCCAGTACAGCTGCACTTTTTGTTTTGTATTTGTTTTCTAATTTGTGTATAATGTTATAGGCTTGGTTTATTTTCCCTCTTTTGATAAAGTATTCTATCTTATCACAGTTATTGACTATCTCTGACTCTTTCGCTTCTCTGCACATTGTAGTAATTTTATTGGTAAATTGCTTGTATTTATTTATGCTTTCACTATCTGTCTTGTTCCGATATTTTCTCCTCTGTATCATTATATCTATTATTTCGTCGGTTAGCCATGCTTTTCTGGGCACAATCTTCCCTTTTTCTAAACACTCCTCTGCAGTATTTCTAAGTATATCACGTATGTTATTCCATTTTGACTCTAAACTAATATTATTTCCATATTTAAGTATATTGCTCTTATATGTTTCTAATTTCTTACCTACTTTATTACTATATTGCACTGTCTTATCACAATTTGTATCTTTAAGTTTAATGAGATCTAACATCTTTGGTTTTCTCTTACGTTTGTTTTTCTTAACTTCAAAGTTGTGTGTGACGAACAATAAATTGTGGTCGGTGTTTAAGTCTGCCCCTGGTAGTGTTTTACATACTTGCACCTGGGATTTTTGTTTGTTTTTGCATAATATGTAATCTATTTGGTATCTACCAATGTCTCCTGGCATTTTCCATGTATACAATCTACGTTTTGGTTGTTGAAACATGGTATTACTAATAAATAAACTATTTTCTTTACAGAACTGCACTAATCTGTCACCTCTTTTGTTTCTTTTGCCTAGTCCAAATTTTCCCACAATGTCATCCTCCATTCCTTCTCCTACTACTGCGTTGAAATCTCCCATAATGATTAAATTGTCATTATCCTGCACAGTATCTAGAATTGTATCTATGTTGTCATACATTTTTTCAATTTCATCATCAGGATGACTACCGGTTGGCATATAAACTTGCACAATAACAAGGTTAGTAGGCTCCGATTTTATTTTAATAACTGTTATTCTATCGTTAAAGTGTATTGTGTTCTCTACTTGTTTTCCCCATTTCTTATTTAAAACTATAGCAGTACCGTTAGAACCTTGTTTTTCTCCTGTAAAAATTACTCTGTATTCGTCACTCCAGTAATCACCGCTATTGAGTAATTCGGCACTCCAGTAATCACCGCATGGCCTCCATGCAAAACCAAAAATCTTTTTTCGCCAAAAAAATAATTTATTCATGGTTTTTCATAATAAGAATGCGATACCAATTATGCCCTTAAAAGGATCACCAGTATTTTTGTTACACCTTGTATGCTTGCTTTAAAATTTTGACGTTCTCTATAGGATGACAGCTGCACCACCACATACAATGTTGATTATTTCGTTCATTGTGTTGGTGCTCTACAATCATGTTAAATAACATTACCTTTAAAACACGGTTGTAACGAGGGTGCCGTTATGTCATCATAAATAATTACATTTCATAACATGGGACCACCATGTGTGTAACCTACCCTTAATCTATTTAGGTAGTTACCAAAGTAGGGTAAGTTAAACCTAAGTGAGTCTGCCAAATGAGAATATAACTCCAAATAATGATGAAAGGTGAAAGGTAATGCGCATTAACCTAGCAGTCATGCAGCGCAGCGGATCGAAAATTATCGTCAGTTACCCGGAGCGGTATCCGAACTTCAAAATCAGGATCTGTTACAGATTTGGTATTAACATAACTTTTTGTCTTTATAATAACTAAATCAAATTGTGATTCTGACACAAGAACGTTTGATGTATCTTAAAATGGACGCGAAAGCAATCTTATATTGCTAATACATATGAAGTAGATAACTAATTGATAACAAAAAAGGTTACAAACTTAATAGGCCAAAACGTTACATCTGACAGCTTCAAATGCTTCAATTATGGATGGTAGAAGTTAAGGAAGACAATCTCTTTATTATAAAAGTGTCCGTCAAAAGGCGTCCAATTGGTGGCGCCACAATAGCTATATACATACAATAATATATGGTAGGTAGCGCATATGCAGCGCACTTCATTCCATCAATAAGTGCTAAGTTGCTATAGCTAATACTAGCGCCACTCGGAGAGATTTGGAACTTTTATTTACTGTTTACAACTGGACACTTTTTCGACCGTACCTGCTCCTATAAGAAATACTTATCCTCCTTATACCACCCATAGCTTCAATATTGTTAAAAATAAAATAAAAATTAAATCAATAACAAACTATGTTCTTCGAACAGGCATCTAGGTACAGTGCGTTTCACGTCACGTCGATGTCAGACAAATACTATTACCACAGATTAAATTTCACTATAGCAGATGCGACACTCACAAAACACTTTTTAAATTGTTATCACTTTTATACGAAACGGTTGGCTGCCACCTGCTACCACTTCTAATTCACATGTGCATGAATGCAGAGAAAATACTGCGTTTCTAGTAATGGTAATTACTTTATTATTTGCTCGTTGCTAATTGCAATTAATATACTTGCGCACCTATTAAATATGTACTTACAATACATTTACCTATGTTTGATTAATTGTCATACTACGCACACTACTATAGCCGAACAATTAGGGTTTCCGCAATCGAATTTTTCACTAGATGGCGGCATCGTGGCGAGAGGTCTTTTTGACAGCAGCTGTCCAAATCCACCAAGCAAAAAAGAAGGTTAATCATGATTGGTGGATTATGACAGTTAGACCTCTAGCCACGGTGCTTCCATCTAGTGAAAATCTTGATCGTGGAAACCCTCATTCTAATATTACAACTTGATCAATTTATTTTGATGTGCTAGATGTGTTGCAATAAATGGCTTGTTTGTCACCGATAAGCTAGAATAAATGAATTAATTTTAGGTAACAATCAAATCGACCTAATCCCACAGTAAGCTCAATAAGGCTTGTGTTGTGAAAATATAGATATAGATAAACACAAAAGTATTTAGAAAATATCCAGAACTCAGGAACAAACACTAACACAGGACTCCTGCTTCGTAGGTAAGGTAATATGTTCACATTTATCCATCTGTCTCCAAAACGGCTTATCCGATTTGGTTACGGTTTACGGCTAAGGTTAGTTGATAACCAGAATGGTTCATAGGTTTTAACTTGATAAATAGATGACGTTGATCCAATTTCTTCTTAATAAAAAAAAACATTTAATTCAGACCACAGGTGTCCATATAATGTACAAGCATACAATTATAAAATGAATTAGTAAAAAAGATTTAAAAAATAAAATTTTCGCGGTTTATCTTTTTCTTATTTAATCTGTGGTACGACTATAGGTGGGGTAGGTGTCACTGTGATTTGTCGGCGAGCGTTATTTCCGGCCGTCGCGTGAAACGCGATAGCGGTTATATTTTATTTCCAATATTTCAGTAATCGAAATAGAAACACGGCTCCGATTTGTGAAACGCATACGACGTATTTGTCGCCGTTGCGTTTATTGATAAAGTATGCTTTGGATCAAGGCGTTAAGTTAAAATAGTGAAAATAAAATTGCTAAACAAGGAAGGAAAGGTACTTGTACAGAGATATTTTAAATTTATAAAAATATAGTTATATTACGAGAAAAATATTAATTTTCATTTCAAATACGAGAAAAAGAACATTTATTTTTGTGTATTATAGAATAACTAGAACAAAAATAAAAATCAGCAAAGTTGTTGTTCCCGTATATAAAGGTTGCGCCTGGTACTAAATAGTTGCCCTATACTTATAATCTATTACCGTAACCGGTAATTCCCGGTTTCGCCATAAAAAAACCAGAACCGGGAGCAGTCCTTAAGTGTACATAAAATAACAATTAAATCATCCGATTGCAAAACTGTATTTAAATTTAACTTTTTCACGTAAGTATTATACATAAAAAAAATAAAAATAAAACATTAAAAAATATATTAAAATTTTCTGATCTTTTCTTATTCATTCAGGATTACATTTTTTATTTGTGCACCAACACGCGTTAACAAGAAATTGCACAAAAACGAGTATACAAACAAAAACAAACAATTATCGGTCCTTTTGCTATACTATTTCAGCCAGGCGCTTTTGAAACAGATTTTTTGATATTTTGATGGAAGGGCTTTTGTTTCGTACCGGGAATCAAATTTGGTAGCGGGAGGGTATTCAATTGAGCGAAAATTGAAATGTCAAGTCCCGTCTAAATCTGGCAACCCGGTTATACCAGAACGCAAAAGTTCCATGCGAAAATGACAGCATTATTATACTTAATACACATTCAAAACCTATTTGGTATATTTTTTAACAAATTGACCAGTCATTGTTCAGCCGAAATGCCTATCTATATCCAGCGACATGCAGCCATACGATAAATAAATAAATGGTACAGCTTTTTTTATTGACCCAACAAAGAAGTAACCTATATTAACTATCGCGATTTGATCCCAATATGTTAGCTTTGTAGATAGAGTATAGGCATATAGGCAATTATAATATAAATAATGTCATGAAATCGGTATCTTAGTAAGTGGGTGATGTGTAGGTAAGTTTTCGATTCGAATAGCCCCGATTACGGAATTAGCCACATTGGTCAATGTGGCTAATTTAGTAATCGGGGCTATTATCTTCATAAATTTAAAGGAATCGTTGTTATTAAACTGTACCTACTAAATTGAGTCTCATTTATTGGTGGATTGGCGTTGAAAATAAAAATGTATCACATTTCAAAATCTGGAAATAATAATTTGTCTTAATTTTAGGAGTAGCATGCACATGTAAATAGTATGCACTTGCACAGATTCATCGATTAAAATAGCGCATTGCGAATTAATGTTGATCCCAATGATATTTTATTTTGGAACCATATACAAGTTTACATTTATTATGTGTATTACTAGGTTGTAAGAAGTTATTCAGGGTTTTATTTAAACTAAGCAGTGCCAGCTGCTCATGATTTTGCGTATTATCCTCATTAAAGCGGCACTCCATCCTTTCAAGAGCACTGTAACATGTTAAGTTGCGTTCAAGTGAAAACTTACGTTGGCACACGCTGTAAACAAGTTCTTTGCTCAATAAATACGTTCTAATTTGCCTAATGCGATCACTCGGCCCAGCGGTCGTGTGAGCCTCTCGCCTAATTAGGTACCCCTTTCAGTCCTCTGCCCTACTTCAAAGTGGCACGTAAATAAAACTGTAACCTGCTCGTGCCCAGCCGATATGACTACTGGAGTAGAGCATTTAGGTTAATGAGATCGATGTATGCGGTTATTAAGGACAATGGAAAATGCTTGACAAGGTTTTAAAAGCGTGTCTAAAAGGGTACACGCGGAGGACAGGTCTAACTGGTCACTTTTTAAATATTATATGTTATCGCACTTTTAAAATTTGGAACAATTTAATTTAATTTTCTGAATTTGAAAGTTAATTTAAATATACATACTCCATATAGGCAATTAATTATACAGGTGATGTGAGAATGGTTACATTTTCTGAACATGTTGGAAAACACAAATTAATTTTTTTTTTATTAATTACCATCCGAGCTTATATTATTTCTGTGGTAAATATCATTGATACAAAAATTTTATGCACTGATGAAACCGGTTTAAATATCAAGATTATGACTTTAATTATTAAGCTTTTCAACTTTATAATTATAACCCTTTTACAATAAAGCAATATTACTGAAATACTTTACCTACAGAGTTCGCGTTAAAAGTAATAGTGCAAATGGGAAATAAAAAATATTTCTTCCAACAAATATATTAACTGACACAAGCACATTGAAAATACGAAAAGTTTATTTTTAATATAAATCTAACTGAGTGCCGCAACGTTATTGGACAACAGAACTAATTGTTTTAAAAGCTTTTCCCATTGATGTTCGATAACCGCTCCTCGATAAAACGCTCGCTAATAGAGATTCATCGTATTGGTATCAAAATGTCGGTAAAGGGAAATTACATTAATTATAGACAACCTATGGACTTTGCCGTTCTTATAAAACAGATCAATATCATGTTCTTCAAATGCCGTGAGACTCCACTAAGATAGTTTTATTTTATTTCAACCTGCAAGGGGTAGAAAAACGAGGTTGAATATATATAACAACAACAAATAATTTATTGAGAAAAAAGTATAGTAGGTACAGTGTTTGCTCTTACAGGCTAAGATTTATTAACGACAGGTGGTTTACAAATGCCTGAACTTGATTCCCTGTGATTCAGGCAACGAAGGACAATATTAATTAATTAACTTTTAATTATTTACTTAATTATAAACTATAAGTACAGCCACGGACTTTAATTGTTGAGCCATTACGGTTTAAGCTATCTTCTTTTGTTTAATACTTACTCTATGAAATGTCCACTGTAAAGTGAACTCTAAATGGGTTAACACTTAAAGTCCTTGACCGCACCTAATACACAATAAAAGAGAACATTTGTAGAGATGTCATAGAGAGGCACAGTAGAGAGATATCTCTCCAGGCAGATGTTATATCTGGGGTCCTAATAAGTCCTATGAGAATTGGTTAGAAGTGATATTTATGCAACGTACAATGAAGTACAAGATACATATATTAACTAAGTTACTTACGGGTTTACGGTTACGGGTTACGGGTTTCAGGCTTTTATTTTTTTACTTAGACTAAGTAGGTAACTTATGAATAAATGCCTAAAACCCGGCGGTTGCAGACGGTAAACAATTTAAGTTATTGTAACGTGTTTTTTTATCATATAACTGAGTAAACGCATATCATATCTATACTACTTGACTATTTTAGGTGGGTTTAACCACATGGAATGCAGCATTACGCAGTAACGTGTTGTGTCCAATAAGCTGTAAGTTTTTACTATATATATTTACTATAAATGTATACATTTTGCGGCGTAATCCACGTGTCAACGTCCTTCAAACGTCGATGCAGCAACGCAGAATTCGACCTAAACGATGACCCGTTCCGTCGCCACTACAGAACAAACTTAGTTAGTGACCCTACATAAACTAACGATGCAGAACCCTAGTATGCACTGGTTTGGAAGTGAAGCATTTTGTGTCAACCCTAACGCGGAGTAAAGGGCGGGTAAGCTGCGGCTAAATATGTAGTGGAAAAGATACAGCAGGTCCAATGCGACTGGACGCAACACAAGGAATTTTGATACAGTCTCGGCCGACAATACAAACCTTTCTTTAGTTCCATTGTCAAATTATGTTGAGGCAGATCAATATATTCAAATCGGACCTTCCCGTTTAAGGTAAGCCCAATTAAAATAAACTAGCTTTTCACCACAACTTATTAGCTTTAACTCTACTCTAGCTGTGTCATGATTATTATGTTTTTAATAAGTAAAAAAATAAATAAGTGGATAATGCATTAGTGAACTTTATGACAATAGGTAAAATTAAACAATAATGTTATGTCTTCAAGTAGCAATTAAGCACTTAGTTGTTTCTAATATCCAGAATTTGAACCATATTTAATGTATATTGCTTTGTATTACGACATCTGTCCTGTCTCTTTTATACCTATTCATTTTTTTTTAATGACATTAATTGGCTTCCATATAGAACTAAAACCCGAAGTAATATGCTTCAGTGGTACTGTAGTTGTGTTATTAGGGTGCACGCGCGGTGATGAGAGCGCTCTAAGCGTGATCATGAATTATTAACGGACCGACGGCCGATGAGTCTGTGCCAGCCTTTATCTATACACGGCTCTTTGACAATCGACGATTTTAAAAAAATACGTTATCTATAGTGTATGATAGGTCAAGTAAGGGTTTACTCGACCTATCATTTAAACAAACACTTATCAAAGAAATTATCACTTAAAATGTTGTTGCATACTTATACTTAATGAATCTTATTGATATTTAACCCAAAAACTACCAAAAAATTTCATTTCCGATAAATTTTTCTTCAATAATCGAAGTATCGAATGATTAATCGCAAAAATAACTGATTTTACGAGGTCTTGATTGACATATGTTTGTTTAGAGTCTAACTTAGACGATAAGACAAGTAAGGATGAAAAAACAAAGAAATTTTCCTTAATTTTCTTACTCGTTATATAATACCAATTATGCCCTTAAACGAATCACCATTTTTAAAGTGAAACTTTTTTGTTACACCCTGTATCTACACAGATAGAAAAAATCTCTTCAACCAAAGAAACCTATTTGAATCAAGAGATATCCAGTTTCCCATATAAGGAAAAAATAAAATTTCTTGCTTTAAGATATAAAATGTTTCAAAGTTTATTACTTAATCTAATAAATTAAATACTTTATCCGAGATATAAAAATATTTTTTTTTAAATAGCTTAATATTCTCACGAAGAGCGTTTGAATTTTGTTTTTGTATTGTATTTTTTTAAATTGAACTTTTTGTGTCTTAGTGCAATACATAAAGAACTTACGCCAAGAAACTTTGTTTCTTGGGTAAAGACTCATAATTTAAATTGAGAATTGAATTTCTCCACGGAAACAAGAAAGCGCATTAGTTCAAGAGCATGTGTTACTTGATGTAAAATTTGATATTTTCACACCAAGATCTAAAATTTCTTGGCGTATGAAATCGGTTACTTGAAACAAACAATAACATTTTCTAAGGCGGTTATCACACTGGCGCGGATCCGCATGCGGCGCCGGTGTGCGAGCGAGATAGCGCTATACACATGCAGAGCGCTATCTCGCTCGCGCACCGGTGCCGCATGCGGATCCGTCGTCAGTGTGATAATCGCCTAGTGTCTCAGTGCACTACTTAAAAAGCTAGTAGCAGAAACTGTGTTTCCCGGGACTAATCCCAAGAAAGGAAGTTTAACTAAAAGTAGTTGATACAAATATAAATTATGATTATTTATATACTCACAATTTATAATCGTATTAACTAGAGCTGAGATTGCTATTGTGAATCTCAAATAAGCCCGGGCAAAGCGCCGAGGGTCATGAAGTTACGTCGAACCAACGTTCGCGTGTTCTAACCTACACGCAGAGACATCTATTGATGCGCAGGGTAACTAACGTCCAAGACTTAAATGTTTCAAAGCAAAAATTATGTGCTTCTTCTTTGGAATAGCTGTGGCTCTTGATTGTAAGTTGAAAACATCAAAGCAAAAATTAATCTCTCTTGCCTAAAAACTTAAAAATCTCAAATCTAACTTTTGGTGCTACTTCTTTGAATTATCTTTGGCTCTTAGCTGTAGATTGAAGACATCAAACCAAGAACTAATCGATCTCACGTAAACACATAAAACTCTTAAAGGAAAATGTTGGTGCTTTTTTGCCGTAAATAATTATTATCTTAACTCAAATCATTACTATTCGCTTTAAAAATAGGTAAAGATAAAGCTACATAATTTTAAATCTTCTTTTAAAAATCATGATATTTTTAACTCACGTCATGTTTATTGGTCTAAGGTATTTATTACTCTCTTTAAGAAACCGCGTGCAAGAGAGTTTTGCGTTTTGAATTAAGATATTATTTCTATCTGTGTACACGTTATCAGAAAATACACCGTAGTTATCTTTCTTAAGGTTTAATACGGAGCAAACCCCGAAAACTGCTAAAGCGTGGCGTTACACGATGTTCTCACTGAAGGTTATATGCACCCGCCCACACATTTAACAATTACAACCCTACATTTCTAGATCTTAATACAGCCTAGTCACTAATTGCCATTGTGGATTAACGAAGGATTACTAAACGGTACTAACACAAGTTTAATTTCGTAGACCTTATACCATTGTAATAAAGTTCAGATATTGTCAACTGTACCGATATACTCGTACAATAGAAACTGCGTTACTTGTAGCGGACATTCAATTCACGATAATTATCGACGGGAAATTGATTACGACTATTGATCAGATTAGCGGCACGAGTGCGTTTAAGTATAGCACGCGATGATGAAATGGAATAACTAGAAAAGCGACGATGTTAATTATACGCAATTTAAATTGTATATACTTATAAAATAAGAAGAAGTCACCGGATATTGACTTAATTGTATTCTTCTATCTTCGACTAATAATGTCGCACATCCCCTGAATAACGCCCAGCAACCCGGGTTTTTAGGGTTCCGTAGCCAAAATAGCAAAAACGGAACCCTAATAGTTTCATCATTTCCGTCTGTCCGTCCGTATGTCACAGCTATTTTGCTCATAAACTATGAGGCGTATCTTAGTAAAATTTAGACATAAGGTGTATTTTGTGTGCCGCTTCTTAGTTTTGTAGTGAAATTGCTGAAAACAATATTTTGTGACTAATTGTCAAAAAAAATTTTTTGTCAGAAAACCAACTACGAAACGATCCGGTATCAGCGTGTAACAGCCGCCATCGGATACATGGGAGCGGCCAAGGTGGTCACAAATATTGGAACAACGCCTCTATTGTTAAGACGATAGAGTGCATGTTCCGATATTGTCGAGTTCCTTGGCCGCTCCGAATATATTTGATGGCAGTTGTACTTCCTTGCAGCAGCCCAATGAAATTTTGCTGTGCACCAACCGTTTATGGAAATAAACGGTTAATTATTATTTATTTCTCTGTATTTATTTTTCCATAGACTTTAATTTCATTTATTTATCTGTCCAGCATAGGTTACAGGTTGTTACAAATTACATTTGAATTTCACCATGTGGCGCCTTACGGCATACAAATTTTTGAGCATGCATGACAGCTTCAGTCCTTAATTACATATGTATTTACATGTCCGTATCTTCTAAAAATTCGTTTACAGAGTAGTAATTTTTCTGAACTAAAAACAGTTTTAACATTCTTTTAAATGTATTTAGGTGTTGTGATCTTATATCTTCTTGTAATTTGTTAAATATTCTAGGGGCCATCCCCACTACATTTTTCTGAAACAGCGCTGTATCGGGTACAAAAGGATGTAATATTTTCCCACGCAAACGCGCGCTTTCAAATTTTAAGAATAGATGACAATTCAATTTTACAAAAACACAAATTTCATAGATATACAAACATGGAAGCGTCAGGGTTTTAAATTTTTGAAAGTACTTAAAGATATAATAGACGGCCATAGTCTACGAACTTTTTGATGCTCCAAGTATTTAGCGCCAACTAGTTGAGAGCGACCTTAAAGATAGCCAAAATGTAAGAGGAAGTATCAGCTCCATCTAGTAACGACTAGTGTATTACTATTACGCTATTCGTTACTAGATGGAGGTGATATTATCTTTATGTGGCTCTCAACTAGATGGCGATGTCGTGGCGTGATAGACTTAAGCTTCAAAAAGTTCTGCTATATTTTATAAGTTAATCTATGGTATTATTATGACGCCAAAATCGGATTTGGTCCTTTTGTAATCTAAAACAAATTTTCCCAATACTTTATCCTAAGCATACAATTTGTAATCTGAAATTCTTGTTTTTACCACGCTTCTAAACAACCAAGGGTATCATCCTATTATATAGATATTGTAATACTTATACCTTTTTTCTTCTTGTACCTCTTGAACACGTGTAGAAGGAATTCGTAGAATCTGAAACGTAAAACAAATAATTGTTACGAAGGTACACAAGAAACCAATTTAATCAGAATCATAATGTTTGCAGTGGGATCTTTGTCAGGGTTTGAGTGCTATTGTTTGCATAAATATTACTCAGACTCGATCCACCCCACGTGTGTGGTTTTAGCACAAAACTAGAGATAGCAAATCTATAACGATATATTTGTAGAAGTGTCATATATTTTTCCACTAACTTGAAATAATTCTGATATTTGGCATGAGGCAGGAGCATCGTTAATATACAAAATCAACGTTTAAACTTCAAATATTCCTTCATAATTACGTCTTAAATCGTTATTTGGGGTAAAAATTGCCTTTACGCTATTTTAATAATGAACTCATCATCGCTATGAATCGCTATGATAGGTATTCTGAAACGAAATATGATATCAATTTGATTTCAATATCAAACTACAAATTCACATTTACAAATCAGTGATTTTATTATAAATGTAAGCAAAACATTAAAAAGTTTTTTTTGTATATCGTGCTTGTTCACTCATTATCAAGGTAGGTTACATATTTATATTTTTAACGTAAAATTTTCGTTTACAATCATTAATATTGAAATAAAATAGTGACTTATTTTATTAGTCTGTTAGTGCTTATGATCCGGCATTACACTAATGCCAGTGAACCAACTGGGCGTGAAGTCGTTCTCCTCAAACGTTAACTCGATTTAGCAATAACAGTACCTTACCGTTCCCCGCAGAAAAGGCAGGGACGCAGTAACTAGACTTTAAAGAGTAAAAAAAGCGAGAAGATACGTAAACCCACAAAAATACATAAAAGAGGAAAAAGGAAAAAATAAAAGATGCACAGATTACTGTAGTTGTTATAAAATTCAGGGTTATAATAATAGAAGTATTAAATCCGGCACCAGCAGATCAGACGACTCAACAGAGCCACGAAGTTACATCGCCTGCGGCCTAGGTCGAACTATTATTGAGTTATTATATAAGTTTTATTTTGTTTTTCGCAGTGCCTTGGTTTTTACTGTAATGCTGTGTAACTGAAATGTACAAATAAATAAATTAATAATACTGGGATATGGTGATGATGCACATAGGTAGTTAATTAAAATGTATTACTTTTAACGATTACCGATGTTTATTGTGATGTTTGTGGATACATACCTATTAATTTATTTATACAAAAAGTAGGTAGCAGTACATTCCTTTGTCTCGGTTAAACATTGTAACGAATGTGGTAACGAATGGACGTGTCTTATTCCTCGCAACCCTTAACCAGGAGCCAGCCCTTCATTCCCTATTTCTCATATTTTTCTTAATGTTTTAAGATATATGACGCAAAATTCTATATGACAAACTGAAATCATTAAATAAATAGGCTTAACTATTGTTAATTTTCACGTTTATAAACTTCCGGGGTCAAGTTAGCAGTTATAAAAGAGAAATACTCTTATAAATAGGCCCGGACATGGACTTACATTGTTTTTTATTCACGGTTCAAGCTATTTTTTTGTTTAGTACTTGCTGTAGCTGTCCAGTGTAACATGAACCTAAATGACTGTAGTACCAATTAAAGTGCTTGAGCGTACCTACTTCTCAAACTTACAAGAAATATCCTTATCAGATGACAAATTTCAATATGTGTCATATAAATGTTTTTTGTTAAAATTAAGAAACAGTATTATAACGGCTGCATATTTTTACGAGTTGCCTTTTTTAAAATAAGTAAGTATTTATTTTTTATTATTTTGGCATGATATTTTGGCTAAAAAACATTGTCAAGAAAAGATAGGTAGTTAAATAATAAGATAATACATAGTTAGTTTTCGTGTTATGCCTTTTCTGTGCATGAACAGAGAGAATTGAATGCTAGGTTAAGTCTAATGTACCTGCGAAGAATATTAGTTTTGCTTGCAAGAGTACGTAGATACTTCTACCGAAGAAAGTTCAAGAGTTTAATGGTTTTGTAAGTCAATGTTTTTAAAGTTCAGATTTTGTAAGAACCTCAATTTCCTTTTTCAAGGTTCCGTACCAAAATGGTAAAAAGGGACCCTTATGGTGTGACTCTGTCCATCCGTCCGTCTGTCCGTCTGTCTATCTGTCTGTCTGTCACAAGTCCAATTTTCTCTGAAACTATTGGACTGATTCATTTTTCGTTAGTTCTAAGGTTTGCAAATCCATAAATACTGATTATGCTTTATTAAGGGCCATATTTATTTGATCTATTTTAGTTTTATCAAGTATTAGTTTTGGTTTATTCTCCAGTCTAGTATGTACAATATCTAATTTTTAATTTTATTTTATATCCTTGTACTGATATCTAATAAATATTAATACAAAATGCCTGGTATCAGTGCAGCCTGTAAATATTATTTAGATTCTTGTTCATACATTAATTTTATAAACGTAAGTTTAAAAGTATTCACTAACATATTTAAATATAGTTTAAAAATGTTTTTGTTAACCTATAAAGCCCATGGAACATATTAGTATATAATTAAATCAAATACAAACTTTGAAAACATTGGTAAAAAAAATGTATTTGATTTAGTAACAATCTATTGTTTGAGTGGAATGCACGACTTTAAAAACGTGTAAAAATAATGATGGGATAGAACATATTAATTGACTGACCTACCGGATTAGCCACCTTTGATTATGTGGTCACCCACAAACCATTGTGTTGAAAGCACTAGGTTATCTATGTTACCTCAATTAATACCCGGCCGCGTATCATTCCTGTTTGTGTGAGTTATTTAATTTTGTCGCCCAACGCCAATACGCTTCAATTACTTTCAGTGTAAAGCCATTATTTTTTTCTTTTCAATTATTTATTACATCATAATTGTTTTCAATCAAATTATTTACATCCTATCTATTCCAGAATGTTTTAGACTATTAAAATACCAAATTACTTCAATTTGTAATTAGTATTATTTACGTGGTTACAACATTTTTATGAATCCTTCATTATAATTATACTTAGTAGAAATAAGTAGGCATTTTTTTTTTACCAATACGTTTGAAAGTTCTGTGGACCTCATCGTCCCAGCGTTTGTACCGGCTGAGGTCCGTTTGACAAAATTTCTATCAATATATGTACGATAACGAAAATTCATGAACCCAAATCTAATCAAAATTAAAATTAAATCTCCGGCAAATTGCAACAAACGTTCAAGCGACAGAATGTCCGAAAAGAGCCGTTCCCTATTTATTGGAAAATATTTAGTTCACAAGTGTGACATCTGTGACTGCGCACAGGATACGTGACGTCCGCCCGTCACCGTTCTGAGTGGCATCTTATTTCCTCCACCCGGCTGGAGGCACGTCACAGTACTATTCTATTGAGCTATACAGGAAATCACGAAGCGCTACTTTACACTCGTGCTTTTGTCACAATGTTTCAATAGTTTTTCTTGCATTGATCTGTCACGGAGATGTTTTTATCTGAATGGGAGTCCATAGGGAAGTCTGCGGCTACTTGTTAGATTGTATGTGACAGTTTTGGGTTCTTTACAAAAACTTTTTTATCTTCTTATTTTTTATGCGGGCGGTTTTTTCGCAAAATGCTTTTGCAGACGGCATGTTTTAGGATTTTTCTATCCATGTAGTATATGTTTCCCAAAGTCTGATTAATGATGAAATAAAATTTGATATCATGATTTTAAGTATTGTTACTTTGGGATCAGTTCATTTTAAATTTTACCTTAAGTGACATAATTTTTTGTAATACATGAGTTTTCATATAAAATAATATAAGAAATGAATTGAAACTGAAATATAAATAAGACGGAGACGCGCTTGCACTAGCGGACATAAAATACAACATTATTAAATTATGGTCACATCCTTTGATACGTACTGACGCCGCTTGTAACGACCGCAGAAGCTCGCAGGATATCGTAATTGACATGTCACGACCAGTTGCGGATACAAAAGGACAGAGATTGTAGAAAATTCGCCGCCACGATAATGTCAGTCCGGCAAATAGCTTTCAGCGTGACCGCGAGTGCGGTGGACAACTCGCGATGGACGGAGGGATGGATTTTATCACAAAGGTCGCAGAAAGGTCTGTGCCATATAAGATTGATATGTATTAAAAGAGAAGTGGATACATTAGCTCTTAAGTGTCACTTCTTTATCATAGGGCTGTATAATATGTTAGATTAGGATAAGTACTTAACGTAACACATACCAATACATCTGCATTGTAACTGCAGAGATGATTCAATCATGAGAATCAGAGGAAGGGGAAGTTCAAACAAGAGATTAAATTCATCAATGGATTATATACAAGACTTCCATCCAGGTTTATAATCGAAGGTCTCAAACTGTGACAGATTAAACATAGAAACTTACAAACTGCTACAAATAATTATGGACACATACTTCATAATTTAATTGAATACAGCAAGGGACGTCAAAATCAGCCATGTGATCATATTCATCACGCGCTTGATTCGATTTTTTCAATAATTTCTAACTCTATAACTCAATTCAAAGCGCTCATATAAACCAATAGAGAGACAATAGGTAAGCCCCGATGTTAATTGAATTGGCATCAGATTGCAGGAGGACGCCGTCGGTGCAGTGGTAATTGTGTTACCAACAAACATGTCCGGCCTGAGAGCTCCTAATGGTGCCCATTCAACGTGACGCCTTTTTTACATACCCGCCGCCAAAGAGCAGGGTGTACAGATGTTTCATTTTTAAATATGTATTTTAAAGCTTTTGCTTTTGCTTTTTTTAGGGTCGTTATAATTTGTGTGAGCATTACTATAGATAGATTTTAATGAATACAAACAAACAAATAATATTGAAAGTCATTTATTTCTGTACTTTGTGCTATTGTATATTTCTTCACTACAATAATTAGAATTGCAGTAAATGCAGACACTTCATTTTCGAAGCACTTCATTTTTGAAGATGCTGGTTAAATTCCTAAGCATTATACAACAATTAGTAAATTATATTAAACAATTATATTATACAACAATTAGTGTATTGCCCTCGGTGTGGGCGCACACTGCAGACTAAGATTGGCTACTGCAGTCACATGAGGGCGCACGAGCGGGCGGACCAGCTTAGTTCCCGCAGCTAAAGAGCGTTATGCAGTCGCTGTAGCCGAAATCGGCTAGGAAGAAGAGAGAGAGAGAGAGAGTAAATTATATCAAAGCAAGGTCTATTTAGCACTTTTAAAATTGTAATCCTCTAAACTACGGTTACTATACACATATAAAAAGTTCAAAAATATTTGCAGGGTTAAAATATCGTACGTTACGTAAGAACAAAATTAAAGAAAAAGAACATTATAATCATTCGCTATAACTATACTTACCAAAACACGAACGGCTTCTAAGTTTTTCATGACATAGCACTTTTGTAGTTTACCTTATTTACGGTTTTTGTAGTAAAGGGCTCCGCAATTGAGTTGAAAACAAATCGTACCGAATTGTTCTTTTACTGGAATTAATTTGAAATACTCAATATCTTCATTATGAATAGAAAAATCTAAGCAACTTAATTAATTTTAATACACATTACAGTTTTGTACAGATCAGTGACGGGATACTTCTTGTTAATTTTAATCGGAAAACCTAAACCGCTCGTCCTAGCTAAAAGGCTTTATTGAAAAGGAATACGAAAGCACGATCTTTATCTACGATCTCTAGAGGTGCTGAAAGACATTTGGTTTTTCTCTTATTCACTCGAATAGCGAGAACCAATTATAACTTGTAAGTAATCCTCTTATCTGAAACTCTACGAGTCGACGCTGCCCGCCACTCTGAATATAATTCACTTTATCCATATTCAATATCAGATCGTGCGACGTCGGGCAAATAGAGCGATTCAAGTGAGAATTATTATTGGATAAAGCTCTTCTCTTTCCTCCTAGTCTATTTTCAATGTTCAGTGGACCGTAATAATTTACGTGTTGTATACGACGTGCCTTTGCCAAAGTGCCTTCGTTATTTAAATTATATTGCGATTATGCTTAAATATATATACCTATCCCAATTCAAAGATTTATACCTGTACATTTATTTACCTGATAATTAATGTTATTAACAGTAATATCTCTTGTTTTCAATCAGGCGCTAAACTACAAAAAACCTATAAAATTATTTAAAGAATCACCAATCGTATGTAAACATTATAACTATAAGTACATAATAAATATAATATTATGTAAGAGCAATCAAGGTAAAATATTTTATCTCAAATATTATTTTATTGTTACATCATCATCATCCTAGCGTTTATCCCGGTTTGGGGTCCGCTTGACAACCTAATCCCATGAATTGGCGTAGACACTAGTTTTTACGAAAGCGACTGCCATCTGACCTTCCAACCCAGAGGGGAAACTAGACCTTTTTGGGATTAGATCCGGTTTCCTTACGATGTTTTCCTTCACCGAAAAGCGACTGGTAAATATCAAATGATATTCCGTACATAAGTTCCGAAAAACTCAGTGGTACGAGCTGGGGTTTGAACCCGAGACCTCCGGATTGAAAGTCGGACGTCTTACCGCAAGGCTACCAGCGCTCTATATTATTTTATTGTTACAATAAGCACCAAAATACGACAAAACAAGCTCGACGAGAGCAAATAATTGCCTTAGTGGGTAACAACAATGTATTTGCTTGGCCCCATGTTGGGCGCCACTTTTACGTGACGAGAATTTTACGGCTCTCCAACGGGGCTACTAACAGCTGATCTAATTTAAACGGAGTGTTAATCAAAAGTAAACGAGCATGTATCTTACTTTTGAGAGAATTTTATTACGAATGAAAGGCCTTGTAATTTGCGTTCTGATTTATAAGTTGCTATAAAGTTTTGTTGATAATATAATTTACATGAGTTGTTTAATTAAATAGTTCTTCTATTAGAATATAATTGCTATAGCTTAATTAGTTTTAAGGTGACATTTTTATTATTTTAATGACATAAAGAAAATTGGGTTCAAAGAAAACTTGCAATCCAACTTAGGGAATGAAAGGAGCAATAAAGGAATGAAATTAAATATGGGATGAAATTAACATTTTATTTTAATTGAACGTCGCATCATGTCCTATCATAACATAGTTTACAAAATTATGTCACTACTACAGTCTACTACTACAACTAAATTGGTGTACAGGTGATAATCAAATAAGGTGGGTAACAAGATTAAATTCCTTATATGCCAGTCTGACGCAACATATTAAATAATGAATAGGCATTTGTCATTTTCTGAAAGAAAAAAAGTGTAAATAAAAATAATGAATGTTTAGGAAAATATTACGTGATTATTACCTAAAATGAAACAGACTTACAGTGGAAAATGTTTGTATAGATATTTCTTCAAAGCCTGGCGCCTGAAGCGGGAGCGGGCGCAATGATCTCTGCATGATAAGAACTAGGTATGGCCGTATCTCACGACCCGCGTTCCAAAACGAAATATTCCAGCATGCATCGCTAACTGATTTCACCTAAAACAAGTCATTTTCTTGTTCCCGTATTCATCATTCACATGTGGATATTTAACACTTTCCATACTGTAGTTCGCTACGCGCTACGCTCGTAGCCATTTCCAGCGTTAAACTACTTAGTGGAAATGAAGTACACACAGAGGGCCCGCCGAGCGGATTCCTGTCGCGTGAATTGTTAAATAGTTACTTACATGATCCTTGATTAAGGATCTCCACATACTTGATCTGGATTCAGTACTGAATTCAGAAAATCATAGACAATTATCTGGATGAATTTGGAAATGTTTTGGAAATGTCGTTTTGTATTGTGACGTAAGTTACCATAGACATCAATTTGCAAATTGTCTATGATTCACTGAATTCAGACCTGTGTGAAGTGTCTAACACTTTCCGTAGCACAGTTCGCTACGCTCGTTACTAATTACAGCATTTTCACGATTTGAACAGGAAATCCGTTACAAACCTCTGTTTGGTCGGGGGTCTCTACTCCGCCTAGAATGCTAGCATACCCAATGCATAGCAAATAAAATAATTTGTCGATAATAAGTTAACTATTCAGACAAACTGTGGAAACAGTTTTGAAGGGAAATGTATACCCTATTGTATACCTTTTTGAATAATAAATCTATCTACTATCTAGATGGTTCCCGGTAGGGAAAGTGTTAACTTAACACTTTTTTCATTTCCAGTGCTTACTTTTAATCCCAGAAAGGTGCACAAATAGCACGGGATGAACACTAACGTGATTGTTGCAACACAAAGCAATACCAGTATAGCATTAAACTCCCCCACGTCCAATTTCTGAAAAGAAAATTAAATATTGATCAACTGTGCCGTGTTGGGAATATTTTATTATGATCTTGAAAGTTTTCGGCTAAAAATATCAAACCTTTGAATACGAGAAATAATAAATTTCTACCACAACTTATTACTCAAATATTTTTAACATGTTAGAAATGTGAACTTTGAACAATTACAATATTTCAAGCTTAGATACCTAAAAGTAAAACGTCTTAACTGTCTTTTCATTCTATAGATGAAAAATGTCGTGGATAACAAAGATTTTTAACAAGTTTAAGATTGAGTTACCTCGGCGGTACAGTAGGCTGTCAAGCAGACCACAGGGCCACAAAGTTTTTGTTCAAACATTAATAATTTCTTGTAAACTCCAGCGTAAGCCTCCATCAAACTGAAATGTATTACATTTAGCTGGAGAGTATTTTTAAGCCTGATGTTCATTAAATCAGAAATTCAGGAGTAAGGGTGCTTACGTGTACATGGAGTGATGTTGAGACACTATTTCTCTCATTCTGTATTTAATTAACTCAGCGAAGTGCACTTTCTCTTCTTCGTCCGCAGTCGGATGGATGTCCTGTAAAAGATCTTCGATGGCCCAAATTACTAAATCGGCTTTTGTTGCAATTTGCCTTACCCATACCACTTGAGTTTGTATCATAACTGTAAATAAATAATAGGTTGAAAAAGGAAGGTATATTTCGAATAAGTTATAAGCTCCTTAGTGATAAATCCGCCTGTTGTTTACGTCTACATTTAATCTCTTTATTCTGTATTATTGTATTATTTCATATTGTGCCATATGAAAAGAATCTATAAGCTTTTTAGCGATCGGTAACCTTGTAGCAATTCAGTGGTGGTGTATTTTTAAAGGTATAGTTAGAGCAATTTTTTTAGCAAAGTTAAGTAATAACATTGTTAGGTACTTTTGTACTTACTTACCTACTCTTCATGGGACATAAATTGGCCATCTCCCTAAGATTATTTGTGTCGATTACTCTAGCTCAACTAAATAAATCTTTTTCTACTTATCCAAATGTTATGAGATTAAAAATGTAAATGGTAAAGTAAAACAACTTACAAAAAAGTTTTTCCATACTTACAAATATAGTTGTAGGCATAAGTTATAAAGCAGAAATTGGAAAAGTTCAAAGCTATTTCATAAATAGGAGTTTGTCCAAAGTCCACGTCCCAGAACCAAAATGGAACAAGTAAAGGTCTCTGACTGCCATCGCCAGGGGTTCTCATGATTAGGTAGAAAACAAGGGATACCAGAGCAAAGGAGACCATGCCGATTGCTATACCAAAGGTGAATATAACAGAGCACAGTGACACTTTCCATGTTTCCAATTGATTTACGAAGAATCTTTCTCTGCAACGTGAAAAATATTAACACATTGGTTGGAAATAAATATATTTTCCATTTCCAGACAGTTCATTCCGTGTCTCACTTTATTTTATTTCTTGTAGTTCTCGTATACTCGTATAAGTACTGTCGAAGATGGAACAATAAACTGTCTCTAAGACTGAAAATGTGCAATTAGCACTTTTAAAATGATATCGGGACCGTATTAGTTGAGTCTTAACTTTAGAGTTTAGAGCGGTTCTCTGCCTTTTCGCCGAAAATTGTATTGCCGAATTTCACTTGCCAACCAACTTTTCGCAGAAGTTTCATGTGGCCGATTTTCATTTCCCAACTTTACATAATCCAACCTAACCTAACCCAACCTAGTAGGTAATTTTCATTTCCCAACTATCGGGTTGGGAAATGAAATGGTTGCGAAATAATTATTTGGGAAAAGTTGTTTATTTTGATGATATTCGATGATTATTGAAATCCATTTTGTCGACTGAAAATCGTCAGCTAATAGTAATGGTAGGACTCTCTTAGCTCAAATGTCCAGATATTTGACAATTTACCTGTATTTAGCTCCTTCAGCACACACGTATCGAAAATCCTCTCGCAGTATACGCAAGAAACAATGATAATGAGCCTTGTCGAGCTGAGTGCAGGAAAGGATTAAACACTTGTATAGAAGTACGATAGCGTACACTCCGGCCTCAGTTGTGATTGATATATCAAGTAATGTTACACCGTGAAAGCTTGCTATTGCAGCGAAGAACACAGCAACTGTTGCATCGAATACCATCACAGCGAGAGAAATGTAACTGTTGAATAAAATATAAAATAGAAGAACACATTATTTCTTACATTAACGATTATAAAAATATAAAATTAATCTAAAAACTTTTTATTGGTACAAAATAGGTACATCAACAAAAAACTTAAATAAACTATGTAAATACTACCTAAAATTAACTTACTTAAAAATACTATAAATTAAAAATCTATCTCTAAAATGGGCACCTGTGGCATAAAAATATTATATTATCACCTAATGGCGGAGGAGGACCAAAATATGTAAATACGAAGATCGTATTGTGATGGGAATAACGCTGTGAACACAAAAGTTTGTCCAAAAAAATCGCATATTATACCTATATATTTTTGAGACCATGACCTGCTGTTAAATTGTACAAAATTGTATCATTATGACATACCTCCACTTAGGTATTGGTTCATCAATTACAGTAAATGCTTTGAGGATGAAATAGAACGTTGAATGGAACTTATACGGGTCAATCTGCCCAGTGGAATACTCAAAATCATCTTTATTGTATAGACGTTTTAACTTTTCTATCATGGCGACTGGAGAGTATCAGGAACAACGAGAAAGTGCTAAAAAATTAGGAGTGGGATTCCTTTTAAATGGGGCTTCAAAATTGCTATCGTTATTACCATCAACATAGCAATATCTTTTATTTTTAATTTTATTCTGCAGAAATAACATGAAACTTTATGACAATGTGTAACATCTCAACTATACATAGGTACGTACTGTTAGGCGTAGAAACAACCAATTCTTCTTCAACTATGGTTATTTTCCCGTCTAAATCATAGCACAGAAAAATAATAGTACTTAGTACCTACAGAAAGTTGTGTTACTAAAACTAAAACCCCAGTTTAATATAGGTATGCCCAAGTTACCTAAACGTGGCCGTAACTCCCTCTTTCGCATTTTATCTACATATTTCGACCCGGATCTATAACTAATGGATCCACAATTACGGCCCGTCAGTATCGGCATACAAGGTGTAACAAAAATGCTGGTGATCCATTTAAGGGCATAATTGGTATCGTATTATAATTACGAAAAAGTAAGAAATAAATTATTTCGCGGTAAAAACAAAATTGGTTTTGTATGGAGGGTCGGCCGGCTGGGACCACCTGCCCCAAAGAAAAAAAAAATTTTTTTTCGCGCCGAAATTTTTTTTCTCCTACTTTTTCTTAGTCGTAACACGATACCAATTATGCCCTTAAACGGATCACCAGTATTTTTGTTACACCCTGTATAGTTGCAGCGCGGCGCGAGTAACTTATGTTCATAGCCACTCGCTTTGATATTTGTTAGTTCAGATGGACTACATGTCGGAAGCCAGCAATTAAGTGTTTTTTTTTTCCACGATGGTGGCAAACAAGCATACGGTCTGCCTGATGTTAAGCAGCTACCGTAGCCTGTCCATAAGCTGCAACTCCAGAGAAGTCACATGCGCGTTGCCGACCCTTTACAAAAATGAGGATTCACTGTGTTGACGTCTAAAGGAACAAGAAGGAAATGATGGAAAAATGAAATATTTCAACATATTTGAAAAAAGGGAGGGAATACAAAACATTACACGTAATACGGCTACGATTCGATTAAGTTATCATTTCCAGCGAAATTTACTAGCTGTTCTACTCTTTTATTAGGAGTTCACGTTATTTTCTGGTTCATAATTTCGAGGTTCAAATTACATGGAATTTGCAGAGGCGCCTCGAGCAGTGCGCCGTGTGCGGAGTAGTTATGGAAACGAGGCGCCCTTGACTCAATTTATTATGACATCAAAAATATAAGCACTTACTTAAAGTTTGTATTAGGTTAGAGACCTGCGGTGTGATTTTGGCTTTTAATTTAGATGTTTTCGAAGGTTAGATGTTTACATCAAATACATACAAGTTATGTCAAAAGTTGGTACTAATTAAATAAACATGAATATTTTCACATTATCAAAATAGAAATAAAAAATCGGTTGGATCGAGGGTACAAGGATATAGATAATATAATTTATAGTGGACAGTACTTTTATATACTATAAAAGGAGCAAACATAACAATAAAAAAAACATTTTTATATTATCTCCAGTAGTACCTACATGTCCCACATTTTGCATAAGTGATGTTTGTAAAACGGATGTATGAGTGTGCTGCGCTTCTCTAGAAGCTTCATTTCCGAAGTTTAATAAGAGCAGTTTCGTTAGATACATACTTAATGTAGGAAAGGAAATGTGTTCTAAATATGTCATTTGTTATTGATTTCATTTTAATTGGATATTAAATAGGTCCAATCCTATTTTTAGGGGTTATGTTTACTTAATTCTGATGGCATAGGTATTGGTTGACAGAAACACAATTAAAATTCTCAAATGATTTATTTAACGTAAAATAGTGTTACAATTTTAATTAATCATTAGCCAACAACAAGAACGTGACATTAGTGCAGGGCAGATGTAGACGGGCTGGGTAGGGCAGCACCGTCGATGAAACTGAAGAAATGTTGGGTGGATTTGAATCTGTGCCGTGTCCCACGGATACACATGCTGGTGGCTCGGATTATCGAAATTATAATTTTGGATCTTAGCCAGCCCAACACAATTAAAATTATATTATCCATCCAGTCCATCAACAACTTCATAAAAAATAAGATTTAGAATTGTATTACCGCTCTTGGTATTTTAGAAGAAGCGTAATTTGCAGTCTAACTGTAACGATTTCTTAGTAAATAAAAGACTTTTTTACAATCTTTATTTTAATCGTACACAGTTTATACACGTTTTTGAGAGAAAACAAGCGTCTGCAAAACAATAATATGTCTAATCACAAGCAATCTATTTTGGTAACCATAGACAATCCTCTGGTAGACTTTTTCTTATACTAAGGCATAGATTACAGATTACAGACAATTTTAAGGGTGTTACACACAATGTCCAACATCCTCCCACGGGAAAACAAAAATGACACTTATCCTAATAATTCACATCACATAAAAAATAAGACAAAAGTTTAAACTAGATATCTCTGCGGTATTTTGACAATGCGACCTCTACGAGTTTCCACAGGGATAGGATCAGGAATCGGTTCAGTTAAATCAGCACTAGCTCTTGGCTCACCAGTAAGGTCTAACTTACCTGCAACTGGTAGTGTTAGCTCCTCTTTTAAGGAATCCGCTGATAGCTCTAGGGGATAGAGTTTTTGACAAGCTCGTACTTTATCTCCTGTAGCCGTTCTTACCTTAGCAACCCGTGTATATCCGTCATTACCAATATAGACTTTGTCTATTACTCCCAATGGCCAATGAAGTCTGGTCATATCCGTTTCAATCAGCACCATATCCCCTACTTGCGGCTCCTTGATATTATTCCTGTAGTTCCTCCTTGACAAAAGTGACAAATACTCACTCTTAAAACGTTGTCTAAAATCATGTCTCAGCTTCTGTAGGTATTGATACCTCTGACCGAGATTTTCTGCATCAATTTTGTCCAAGTCAGGAGTGTCATTGTTACTTAGACCTTGCATGAACATTTGTGGGGTTAGAGGTCTCAAAGAGTCATCATTTGTCTCTATGTATGTTATTGGTCGACTGTTAATAATTGACTCACAATCACATATTATGGTTGATAATTCAATCCAATTTACTGATGCCCTGCCTAGGATCCTTCTCAGCATTTCCTTTACCACACGAATAATCCGTTCCCACCATCCTCCCCACCACGGCGAACCAGGTGGTATGAATTTCCACTGAATGGCTTGTGAGGAAGTGGTACTTTCCACTTTAGCCCAGTCAATACTTTTTAGTAAATTTGCTGTTCCTTGGAAATTGGTCCCATTGTCTGTCCAAATGACATTTACTCTTCCTCTCCTTGCTAGAAATCGTCTTAGGGCCATTATGAAGCTAGCTGTTGATAATGATTCTACCAATTCCAGGTGTATTGCTCTGTACGTAGCACATGTAAACAACAAAATCCAACACTTTTGCTTGTCTATTAGGTACAACGGTCCTGCTAGATCGATTCCGGTCACTTGAAATGCTGATGTAGCTTCTGTCCTATCTGTAGGTAGTGGAGCTTCTGGTACACTATATTTTTTACATTTGTATCTCTTACATATAATGCATTGTGCCACAATTTTCTTTGCTAGGCGTCGTATATTCAGTATCCAAAAGGTATTTCTTAAGTCTGTCATCATTGTTAAAGTACCTGCATGACTTAGCATCAGATGTCTGTATAAAACTAACCGGTGTACTATTTCATGCTTTCCAGGTAATAATATTGGACAAATAAAGTCTTCACTTTCACTACAGTAATCTAATCTCGTCTTCACCTTCATTATTCCATTTTTGTCTATTACTGTGCACAAATTTTCCGGTGGTTTTCCTTCATCTTTAAAATTTTCTTTCTGTACCAACCTTATCAAAATTTGTTCAGCATTTTTATATTCCTCATTCCCAATGTCTTTTTTCCTTGGAGAGAAGCGCCGTCTCATTTTAGGATTCATTCTTAATAGCCATGCGACAAGCCTGACTATTTTGTTGTATTTTGAAAAATACATCAATCTGTTACTAAAAGCCTGGGTGTTTGTTTCAACATTTGTTGTTGTTATCTTTATTTCTTCGCTACAAACAGCTTTTTCGTCAATATGTATTTCATTGATGTTTGATTTTGGCCACTTATCCTTTTCTAGTTTAAGCCATTGGGGTCCTTCCCACCAGCGACTCTCCATCAGTGCTTTTGCGTCGCAACCACGAGAGGGCAGGTCAGCAGGGTTGGCATTTCCAGGTAAATGGTACCAATCTTCTTGCTTTGTGTTCTTACAGATTTCTGTGACCCGGTTACTCACAAATGGTTTCCATGATTTCTGTCTTTTTAGCCAGGCCCATACAACAGCTGAATCGGTCCAACAGAAAACTTCATAGTTTTTACAGTTAGTGAGTAGTCCTGAATTTATCACTTCCGTAAAGAGCCTTGAAGCAATTAAACAGCCCATCAGTTCAGCTCTTGGTAAACTCGTTTTCCTTTTTGTCGGTGTTACTCTACTCTTGGCTAGTACTAGCTGCACATTGACTTGGTCACCATGTCGAGTACGTAGAAAAACGCAGCCTGCATATGCATCTTTACTAGCATCACACATCACATGGACGCTTGTCTCGCATTCTTCAACTGGTACATTAGTCAGACGTCTAGGAAATCGACATTGGTTAATATAGTGCAGTGTATGTAACCATTCTTTAAATTCCCTTTCTAATTCTTCTGGAATTTGTTGATCCCAACCTGTATTATTCAGCCAAGCCTTCTGTGTTATAAGTTTAGGTATCAGTGTAACGGGGGAGACTAATCCAAGTGGGTCAAATACTTGTTGTGTTATAGAAAGCAGTTCTCTTTTCGTTATTTTATCTTTTATTTCGTGTTTTAGGTTTACACTGCACTGTAACTCATCATGAATAGTGTTCCATATCATGCCTAAAATGGCAACAGTGATTGTGTCATCTATTCTTTTCGGAGCTGTTACCCATTCTCGCAAGTCAAATTTACCCATATTCATTATCTCTTTTGACTCTACAATAAATTTGTTCATTTGGGCTTCAGTATCTACACTTGTCACACAATTATCTACGTAGAATGACTCCTTTAATTTCCGTGTTGTTTCTTTGTAGTTCTCAGAGCTTTTCTCTAGATGGTAGTTAATTATAGCCGCTAAAATGAAAGGACTGCATGTCAGGCCAAAAACTAATCTCTGATGCCGATATGTTACTATTTCCTCGCGCAGTTCTGCATTTCTCCACCAAAGGAATTTTAAGTAATCTCTGTCTTCTTCCTTTATTGAAATGTTTAGGAAGGCTTTTCTGATGTCAGATGTTATACCATAGGCACCCTTCCTGAATAAAATTAGTAATTTTGGGATGAATTCAATTAAATTTATACCTTTATCCATGCAGTCATTTAGTGACCATCCATTCTGATCTTTTGTTGAGGCGTCAAAAACTGGCCTCACTTTTGTAGTGTTGCTCGACATCTTGATAACTGGGCGATGAGCAAGATAGTGGCCTTTTTCCTTATCATTATCATTGATTTCTTCGATAATTCCTTCTGTTTTCCATTCTTTAAAGACTTCATCATAAACTTGTATATTTCCAGCTTGCAAGAGTTTTTTGGATGTTGTTAGAAGTCTCTGTTTGGCCTGGTTATAGTTTGATGTTAAATCTGGAGTATCTTCTTTCCATAAAAGGTTCACTTCATATCTGCCAAGATGTGTCTCTGAAATATTTTTATTAAAACTGTTTAATACTTCTTCCTGTGCTCTTTTTTCTTGCGGATCCTTAATTCCTAAGATTTCTAAGCTCCACAAGTCAGAGATATTATTCGTTTGTGAGAAACAGGTTTGAACTACTGAAGAGTTTTGGGCACTTAATGTAGGACCTTGTAATGTCCACCCCAGTTTTGTCTTCATAGCAAACAAATTGTTTTCTAAATTAATAATTGTACCAGTTATTATTGCACCCAGATAATCTGACCCTACCAATATACTGACATCAACTAGGTCATTTTCAGTATCTGTTAAATGTACATTCAAGCTTTGGAGCTTCTGCATAACTTTTTTGTCTTCCACTTTAGGCATAATACCACACAGCGCAGTGTTTCGAGCAAGAGCCTTTAAAGTAATATCAAAGGAATTGTCAAGTGATCTCACCTTAAATTCATATTTGTTGTAGACATCTGGTTTTGTTTGGAGTCCTCCAAACAACGTGTGTCCCAATTCTTCTTGACCTATTACCTTTAGATTTAGTTCTTCTGCCACACTTTCTTTGATATATGTCCGTTGAGCGCCACCATCAATAAGGATCCTCACTTTCTTTTTCTTGCCGTCTTGTTCGATGACTGCAACTAATGTCTGTAAGAGAGTGGTTACTTTATCCTGACACAAAGTGACATTTTCGGTAGGCTGAGTTACTTCTTTAATCGTATCAGGCTTTTGTCCATGCAATTCTGGACACAAAACAACCAGATGCCTACGTTTGCATGCTAGGCATTTTAAATATGCCTTGCATTCTTTTGCTAAATGTCCTCGTTTAAGACATACATAACACCCACCTTTCTTTTTAACTAAGTCTTTTTTCTCATCTAAGGTCAGATCTCCTCCTTTGCTACACTCATTCACAGTGTGATTTTCCTTATCACAAAAATAACAAGAGTCCTTACCTTTTCCTTTTGTCAAATTTGTTGCAAGGCACGCTGCTGTCGGTTGAACATCATGTGAACCTGTTTTGGTAAGCTGACTAGTATTAAAATCAGATCTAGCTAGCCTGATCCTATCCTCTGCTTGAACTTCATTTTCAAGAAACTTTAACAATTGTGTCAATCTGTCCAAACCATGTTGAGATTGTGAAACTTGAGATTGACACCTATTGTATGCAATCAAAATTTGCTCAGGCATAGCTGATTCTATTAAAGGATACAGCATCGCATCATATTTGTCTTTTGTTACCTTTAATGTCTCCAGTGCATGCAAATATGCACTTATTTTGTCATACAATGTCCTTAAATCTAACATTACATTTCCTTGGGCTTGTGAAAGTACCAACGTTAAAAGTTCCCTTATATACACTTCAACTAGCATGTCTTCTTTGCCATAGCGGTTCTTCAAGTGTTCTAACGCCTTTGGATAGTTGCCCGCAGATGGTGGAAAGCTTTCCACCAAAGCACGGGCGTTGGATTCTTCTTTCAGACTCTGTAGCAAGTACTGGAACTTATCTTCAGCGGTGATGTTCACGTCTTCATGTATCTTTTTAAACTGTCCCCAGAATTGTATCCAATGTTTAGGATCGTCGTCGAATTTTTTGATTTCTATCTTTGGAAGCTTGAAATTTCTTTTTTCCTGAGAGGTGACCGTCACCTTTGGAATCGTTTCGTTTGTGATTACTAATTGTGGTTTTATCTCGAGGTATTTTTGTTTAAAATCCACATATGTTCTTATAAAATATTCAGCCTCGTCTACTTCTTTGGCAAAATCTTCTTCATTGAAATCAGTTTTTTCCATAAAATCCGCCTGAATGATTTGATCGAGGATTTTTAACCTTTCAATTTTTTCAGTCAAATACAATACGTCGACCTCAACTGCACTTATCTCTTTGTCTTCTAATTTTTGTTGCAGTGTGGTCGCCGTTCTATTAAATAGTCTTCTCATTTGTTTTCTCTCCCGGTGCGCCTTTAGTAATTCCGCCATTGTTGTCAATTTGCAATATGCGTCTTTCTTTTGGGAGTCACTCGGTTCACTTTCCACACGGTCGCCACTTTGTAACGATTTCTTAGTAAATAAAAGACTTTTTTACAATCTTTGTTTTAATCGTACACAGTTTATACACGTTTTTGAGAGAAAACAAGCGTCTGCAAAATAATAATATGTCTAATCACAAGCAATCTATTTTGGTAACCATAGACAATCCTCTGGTAGACTTTTTCTTATACTAAGGCATAGATTACAGATTACAGACAATTTTAAGGGTGTTACACACAATGTCCAACACTAACGGTATTGTCATTTTTATGATTTTAGATTTAATGTTAAGCGTTTTAAATTTAAAAGGATATAATTTTAAACAAAAAAAGACCGACTTCACTTAGGATCCGCTATTCCACGAGGAAGTGGCCGAGTTGCTGTAAAAAATAGTGAAATCACTATAGGTGTGCCTATAATAGTTGAAGAGTTCCCTCGATTTCTCCAGGATCCCATCATCAGACCCCGACTTGGTGACAATGGGACCATCAAGGGGTTATACCCGATGTCAATGTATCAGATTTTAACGCTCGATTTATATACTTGTAGCTTTATACCAAGCACATACAATAGTCGAATATTTAGTGTTAAGTTAGTTGTTTATGTTTAGAGTATGAAATATTTGTATAATTGGTATTAAATAAAAAATACTTGTACATAGTCGAATGGATAGCTGTTTACAATGTATAAGAGTTATAGAAAATTTTGTAGGTAGGTACTTATTTAAAATTTAATAAGTTTCTATATATTGAAATCATTCGCCATTGCCTACAGAATGGCAGACATTGTACACCATAAGTAATGGTTGAAAATAGAACTTCGAAGTGTGTAAAAAAAAATTAAACCTTTAACAGGGTGGGAACGATGTTGAAGCATAAAGCTTAGTTAAAAATAATAGTACACTCATGCCAGCATGAACAGCAATACTCAGAATTTATTTAATTTGCCACTTCACTACTCACAACGGCAATTTATCCAAAAATAAACCTGAAGTATTTGTTAGGGTTCTCTAACTACGTCAAGTCTGCATTGAAGATTAGGCATGTACGAGCTATATGGCCGCGCCATATTTAAAGTAACACTATACAGTAGACAGACTTATATGGACTAAATTAGTCGCTAATAAAGACCGACCATGCTAAGATTGCTAAGTTTTCATACCAAGTATTAGTAGTAGTACGAGTAGTAGTTAGTATAACACTTTATTGTGCGACAAATTAAATCACAATAGGAAGAATACACAATATTTGTACAAAACTGGATGTATCCCTTAAGGGATCTCTTCCAGTCAACCTTTGTAGTATTTTGTCCAATTTGGCACATATATAACTGAAGTAGCACTAAACTATGTATGCGCCAAAGAAAAAAGAAAGAAAGGAGAGAAGGCGCAGCAGATGTAAGGTAGTTACTAAACTATGATGTAACTGCATCTCTATTATTATATATGGTTGTTGGCTTTTAGACTTACCAATATTTAAATATTCATGATTGAGTAAATTTTAAGAGTCCGGTAAACTTTTTTTCGATTTTGCTCAACTTTTTGACGCTCTTTTGCAGTAACTAACATAACCTCTATAATTTGGTATACATACTATGAAAGATCGTTTCTTTTTGGATGGAATAAATACAACGATTTTTTTTAATTTAATGCTTCATTTATAAATAATTCACCCTAATCTAACACTAGTTTCGCGATTTTTGCTTGGAGAGGTGAAAAGAGTAAGGTTTTTATTGATTAAAATTAAGTTATACAACTACGTCAAATATATAAATACATTGAAAAACGAGTCGCCCGAGGAATAAATGTAACAGTTTTTTTCATTTTCATATATATTTTTTTGGAGCTGAGTTGCAGTTGGGGCTGAGTTGCAGGCTACCAATGGGGTTACAGGTGGCGGATAGTGAGAGGCCACCAGATATGGTGGTCCGCTGCGAATATAATGAATAAGCAGTCCCCGACCAAGCAACGGCATGATTAACAGGATGTAGTGGGATACCTGGTGGGACAGGTGTATCTATAAAATACTACAATAGTCCAATGACGATCTTGTGACGTGGCGAGTAAATGCCGCCACTAAATAAGCATTCCTCTAATGTCGGGCAGCAGCGGCATTAGTACTGGGTGGAGGCCGAGGAAGCAGGTTCTGGTAGGGCTCTATACCGGACATCAAGAAGCGGGAAACCGGTTTTTGAGCTGCGGTGTGGAAGGCAAGTTGGAAACCACCACACTAATATCCTAAACAATGGAGTATATGGAAATGGAAAGTAATCAGAGAAACGTTCTTGACAACGGGCTTCCACGACGACAAATTCCGTGGCGGTCCGAGTCCGGCAGGGTTAGGCACAAGGCTAACTCGGTCGTCATCCTGCGAAATCCTTGTAGAATTGGGACATGGAATGTAAGGACAATGTTGGCGCCAGGTAAAGTAGAAGAAATGAAACTGGAAATGGAAAGAATGAATATAGATATATTAGGTTTAAGTGAAGTTAGGTGGGGAGGCAGCGGCGATTACTGGAGCGACGATTATAGGATCATTTACACCGGAGAACCGAGGCAGGGGAGGAATGGTACAGCAATAGTGTTGAATAAGAAATGGGGCACACAAGTTGAAAACACTATCCACCACAGCGACAGAATAACTGCAGTTAAAATTAAGTCAAGCCCAAAAGACATTGTAATTGTGCAAGTTTACATGCCCACAGGAAGTCATACAGATGAGAAAATTGAAGAAGTATATAATCATATAGATGAAATCTTAGACTCTGTCAACAAGAATGATAGCTTAATTGTAATGGGAGACTTCAACGCGGTGGTAGGTGAAGGAAAGGAAGGCAATATTGTAGGAAATTTTGGACTTGGTAAGCGAAATAAGAGAGGCGACCGGTTAGTTCAATTTTGTATGGAAAATGACTTAACTATTACGAACACAATGTTTAAACAGCACAAAAGAAGACTGTATACATGGAAGATGCCAGGCGATATTGGCAGATATCAAATAGACTACATACTTGTCAAAAATAGTGATCGTCACCAAATTAAAATGTGTAAAGCTTTTCCTGGTGCAGATCTAAACTCCGACCACAATTTATTGCTTAGTTTACTCAACTTCACGATAAATAAGATAAAGAAAAAGCCAAGGCCAAAAAGCATAGATCTCAGTAAACTTAAGGACCCCGACAGCAATAGTAGAGTGCACTATAGCAATTATATAGGTGATAGATTTGTAGATTATAAGAATAACTTAACAGGGGACATATGCAATGTTAGTATAGAAGATAGATGGACAAATGTAATGAATATAATACAAAAAGGAGCCGAAGACACCCTAAAACGAGAAAAAATTGTCCCTAGGAAAAAATGGCTCACCTGGGAGATAATTGATTTAATGATAGAAAGAAGGAAATATAGAAATAAGTCCGATGAGATAAGTATTAAGGAATATAAGAAACTGACTAATAGTATAACATTAAGATGCAGAAAAGAAAAAGAAAAGGATATAATTGAAACTTGTGAAAGGATAGAGGAACTTATGAATAAAGGAAAATTAGACCAAGCTTACAACATTATAAGCAATCTAAATAGAAAACATAAAAGTAAGAGCACAACAATAGTAAATGAACAAGGTCAAATACTCTTCAATAACGCAAACATAGTTGACAGATGGGTAAGGTATCTAGAGAAATTGTATGAAGGCGATGAGTTGACGGAATTAGATTTAGAAAAGGAAGAATTAGTACCTGAAGATGAGTTGGGACCAGAAATACTTAGAGAAGAGTTTGACAAGGCAATCTCTAGAGTTCAAAACGGTAAAGCTGCGGGCATTGACAATATTTATATTGAAATGATTAAACATGCAAACTGTGAACCGGTTATTGAAGAAATCTTTCTACTCACTAAACAAATACACTCTACAGGTCAAATCCCAAAAGACTTTAAAATAAGTAAAATAGTAGCTCTACCCAAGAAACCTAACACCCTACTCTGTGAAGAGCACAGAACGCTCAGCTTAATTTCACAAGCGAGCAAAATACTTTTGAAAATAATACAAAATCGGATTAGACCCGTCTCAGAAAATTATTTAAGCGCCGACCAATATGGTTTTCGGGAAGAGAAAGGCACTAGAGAGGCTATATTAGCTCTTAGATTAGTTATAGACAGAAGACTAGATGTAGGGTTTGAAACTCATATCGCCTTCATAGATTTAGAGAAGGCCTTCGACAATGTCAACTGGAGGACAATGATGCACATTTTAAAAGAAGCAGGTCTAGACTATAGAGACAGAAGAGTAATTTACGAACTTTATAAGGAGCAAGAAGCGGTAATAAAAATGGGAGATGAAACTGGGAATGCGAGAATTAAGCAAGCGTTGCGGCAGGGGTGTCCACTTTCGCCTTTGATCTTTAATATATACATAGAACATGCTATAAGAAAGATTATTGAATTAGACAAAGGAGGGGTCAAGTTGAATGGAGAGAAGATACATTTTATTCGCTTTGCAGACGACATTGCAGCATTTGCAGAATCTCCAGCGCAACTGCAGCAACTACTTATAGTAATGGACACAGTTTTTAAAGAATTAGGATTGAAAATTAATATTAAAAAGACAAAAACACTTACAACTTCAAAACGCAAAACCAAATATCCTCCAATAGTCCTGAATAATACACCAATGCAGCAGGTAGAAAGTTTTAAGTATTTAGGCAGTTTCATTACCAGGGACTCCAGATGTACACCAGATATTGTTGCACGGATTGCTATGGCTAAAAAGCTTTTAATCAGAAGAAGCCACTATTAAGGTCACATATGTCACTCAAGAGCAAAAAACTAATGATTAAAGTGTTCATCTGGAGTATTGCCCTTTATGGTAGCGAAACGTGGACACTAACTAAAAGAGACAGGAACAGAATGGAAGCTTTTGAAATGTGGTGTTGGAGACGCATGGAAGGCATAAGTTGGAGAGAAAGAGTAACGAATGAGGAGGTACTGCGAAGAGTAAATGAAAGAAGAGCGATCCTGAAAACCATCGAGGTTAGACGCGGAAAAATGATTGGTCATTTGATACGACACGACCAATTCTTCAAAACTATTTTGGAAGGAAGAATAGATCGCAAGAGAGGTCGAGGCAAACCCAGACGCAGTTACATGGACCAAGTGAAGGAAAAAGTAGGAGCCGCCTCGTATCAAAAGGTCAAGGAACTGGCGCAGGATAGAAGTAGATGGAATATACTCCACCGACAAGAGAATCCCTCTTAAGTTAATGATGATGATGATATATTTTTTAAAAAATGTATGTTTTGCTAGAGCAATTTTGCTAAAAATTGCCGAAGTTTAGGTGACACTTTTGGGAAGATATTAAAGTATTTTACAAATATACTAAAACAAAAATAAACTTCGTTTCATGCTTTATTCAGATAATATAAAACATATTAGGGTCCATAACTAATAATAATTAAAAATCATATGACAAAATTGCATGAGTCAACGTCCTCACTAAACAAGCTCTGTAAGAATTGAGTTTTAAGGTATTAAACATTATATATATCAACCTAAAGTACTTTTTTGCAATAACAAGACTTCAAGCTATCATACCAAATGCAATTCATGTGCATAATGTCATTATTAGCGATTTTCGTTTTCAAATCGTTACCGGACTCTTAACTCAATTATTCAAACCAAATGATGCACGGAGCGGACAGTCACGAGTTTAATTGTTATCGTAAAGGAACCTATTAAATTGGTCTATTCGCTCAATTTGTACACAAAGTTGGCTAATGGCTAAAACAAATTGTCTTCAGAGTAACACTTGAGCGATAAAGCTCACGGTTACAACTAGACACAGCTGGCTGCAGTTAACCAGTGGCTTTATGTTGCTGGGCTTTGCTATTGGGTGGTAGATAGGAGGGCGATATTCACTACTCGTAAAACCGCTCGCAATTCAAAACATGATGCAATAATGTGTCTTGAGATAAGGTCCACTTAATCTGATTTCAGTATTCAGGTTGAACTCGCTTCAACTGATGTGTCTTGAATAAAACCTTAGAATTAAAACCAAATTTATAGGTGTCAGTAGCTGATTGAGCTAGAGTAGCGACCCCCACTTGGCACTTTTTACAGTACTTTGCCAGAATTTCCGTAATTTAAAGGATTTAAGAAATCAAAATTCCCTAGAAAATTATACTACTCATAAATATCGAACCAACTCACAAAACGTGATCAGCATTGAATTCCAAAAAGCGAACGGTAGTGGATTGGCTGGATTAACTAGTTAATAATTATAGGTATACAAAATTCCTTATTATTTATGCCTTTAAGTTCATAGTCAATCGTCTAAAGACGCAATCGAGAATATTAATTACTTCCCAGATGTTGTTTGAACAAATTGACAATTTAGTAGTCCTTTTATAATAGAGTGAAAAGGTGGCTACTCCCTGGGAAGCTTTTCGAGCAACGAACGTAATTATACTTACCTGAGAAATTGTAACAGCTATCGTGCACAAATGTAGATAAATTGTAATAGGTAAGAACCCCATAAGTATTACATTCATACATAAAATCATGTTACATGACAACATATAATATATGAAGTCTTAAATAAATTAATAAACTACATAATTATGGATCACCGTTATTTTTTTAAATCTTGCTTTATACAAAATAGGTATCTCATAGGTAAATAAGCGTGCCTCACCGTAGACCGCACCATCACTTACCATCAGGTGAGATCGTAGTCAAACGCCTGCCTATTCTGCATAAAAAAAGCATTACAGTAGGTACCTATTTATAAGAAATAAATAAAAATCCTTTTATAAATACTTTATCCGTTACTGTCATCATTGTTGTAAATCATAATTGTAGTTATTATATTATGAAAACCCTAGCCACTGTTTCACTCGCTGTACTTACCTATTGTTGTTAATTCAGTTACACATGTTATCGTTACTTTCTAAACCAAACTTTAACTGCTTAAAATCGAATGTTTAATGTAATCCCAGGATTATGCGTCTTTGTAATCGATCCGTACAAAATGATATTGTTGTCATTTACAAAGCCTAAAGGCACGTTCAGATTCCGCAGCAATTCATTCGATTCGACAAAACATTTTCACCTTTCACAAGATACCTGCTTGGCATGGTTGGCAAACTGCCGTTAGTCAAATATTTCACCATTGAATCCAATATTCTGCGTTGATAAATAAATAAATAATTGGGGACAATCTTACACAAATCAACCTAGTCCCAAACTAAGCGAAGCTTGTACTATGAGTACTAGGCGACGATATACCTACTTATATAGATAAATAAATACTTAGATACATGTAAAACACCCATAACTTGGGAACAAATATTCGTGATAAACACACAAGTAAATGCCCTTACCAGGATTCGAACCCTACATGCATATGAATCTGTATCTTCTCGTATCGATGAAGAAACAATCAGTTTATTATGTATTCCTAGTCACCATTTACTATCACACGGTATTTTAAAATGCCATAAAATATTACAAAACATTAAATGAAAGGAAAATTATTGAAGTAGGTAGTGTGAAATTAAATTATTTTCTCACCAAAAAATCTGATCATAATTACGTTCGTAAGCAGATACGAGTACGTTGTTTCCTATTGTAACAAATAACATAACAGTTAAAATTTTGATGATAACAAACAAGCACGTGTCGTAATTTTCCAACGTTTCATTTTGTGTAAGAAAAGTCGGTTTTCACAAAATATTAGTACTTAATAAATGTCTATAAACTGAACATTTTCCCAAGAAAAATCATGAAAATGAAAGCAAAGTGGAGTAAAGCTAATTAATAGGAGATCAAAGGAGGTTTGTTGAAAACAGTTCTAATAATTAAGCATTAAAAAATCCTTTAATGCGCAGGCTTACGGGCATCGTGGAGCCCTTACGACCACTTGGGAATTCCTCTTCAGATAATGACATCAATTTGTATTGATAAGCTCTACATGAGTATGAATTGAACTTTCTGATTTTATTTATTTATAAGACTTTTTTATATCAAATTTTTTGGTTATTTTTTTTCTATTTGCACTAATAGTATTATGCCAATCATGATGCGGCCGCTCTTACGTTATAACTTATAAGAGAAAAACGCTGAAAAATAATCCTATCCCGCTACTTTTTTTACAAGCTTTTATTTAACTCACAGTGTTTGTCAGTATGTGTGTTACATGTTTAGGTAGAATCTTGCGAGCCAGATTTGAACCAGTTCCTGATGTCCGATTGAGCTAAAATTTTGCATACCTGCGTAACTTGGATGACAATACAATATTTTGATACCATCGAGCTGGTCTGATGATGGAGACAGGTGGTGGCCATAAGAACTCTGCCATAAAATACCTCAACCAGGTTGAGTTTAGGTTTGTTAGAAACGCCTCGATGAGTATTCCTTGATTTTCTAAAGAAAAGTACAGTCAGCCACAACATCAGAAGCTGATTTGGTACCTATTTCTCCTAACCGATACTAGAATTAGAATCGTCTTAATAAGTCGCTGTTTGGGCTCATTTGACTTGTACTGGTAACGAGTTGGGACCGATATCACAAGATGGAACTCATGCTGAACCCTGGAGGTACCTACTGGATCTCAGGTTTGGGGCAACATAGACTCATGCTGTTTGAGGTCATTCGACTTGTACTGACGAGGAGTTGGGACTGGTATCACAAGATGGAGTTCATGCTGAACCCTGGGGGCACCTACTGGATCTCAGGTTTGGGGCAACGTAGACTCATGCTGTTTGAGCTCATTCGACTTGTACTGACGAGGAGTTGGGACCGGTATCACAAGATGGAGTTCATGCTGAACCCTGGCCTGGGGGCACCTACTGGATCTCAGGTTTGGGGCAACATAGACTCATGCTGTTTGAGCTCATTCGACTTGTACCTACTGACGAGGAGTTGGGACCGGTATCACAAGATGGACTTCATGCTGAACCCTGGGGGCACCTACTGGATCTCAGGTTTGGGGCAACGTAGACTCATGCTGTTTGAGCTCATTCGACTTGTACTGACGAGGAGTTGGGACCGGTATCACAAGATGGAGCTCATGCTGAACCCTGGGGGCACCTACTGGATCTCAGGTTTGGGGCAACATAGACTCATGCTGTTTGAGCTCATTCGACTTGTACCTACTGACGAGGAGTTGGGACCGGTATCACAAGATGGACTTCATGCTGAACCCTGGGGGCACCTACTGGATCTCAGGTTTGGGGCAACATAGACTCATGCTGTTTGAGCTCATTCGACTTGTATTGACGAAGAGTTGAGACTGGTATCACAAGATGGAGTTCATGCTGAATCCTGGGGGCACCTACTGGATCTCAGGTTTGGGGCAACATAGACTCATGCTGTTTGAGGTCATTCGACTTGTACTGACGAGGAGTTGGGACTGGTATCACAAGATGGAGTTCATACTGAATCCTGGGGGCACCTACTGGATCTCAGGTTTGGGGCAGCATAGACTCATGCTGTTTGAGGTCATTCGACTTGTACTGACGAGGAGTTGGGACTGGTATCACAAGATGGAGTTCATACTGAATCCTGGGGGCACCTACTGGATCTCAGGTTTGGGGCAGCATAGACTCATGCTGTTTGAGCTCATTCGACTTGTACTGACGAGGAGTTGGGACTGGTATCACAAGATGGAGTTCATGCTGAATCCTGGGGGCACCTACTGGATCTCAGGTTTGGGGCAGCATAGACTCATGCTGTTTGAGCTCATTCGACTTGTACTGACGAGGAGTTGGGACTGGTATCACAAGATGGAGTTCATGCTGAACCCTGGCCTGGGGGCACCTACTGGATCTCAGGTTTGGGGCAACATAGACTCATGCTGTTTGAGCTCATTCGACTTGTACCTACTGACGAGGAGTTGGGACCGGTATCACAAGATGGACTTCATGCTGAACCCTGGGGGCACCTACTGGATCTCAGGTTTGGGGCAACGTAGACTCATGCTGTTTGAGCTCATTCGACTTGTACTGACGAGGAGTTGGGACCGGTATCACAAGATGGAGCTCATGCTGAACCCTGGGGGCACCTACTGGATCTCAGGTTTGGGGCAACATAGACTCATGCTGTTTGAGCTCATTCGACTTGTACCTACTGACGAGGAGTTGGGACCGGTATCACAAGATGGACTTCATGCTGAACCCTGGGGGCACCTACTGGATCTCAGGTTTGGGGCAACATAGACTCATGCTGTTTGAGCTCATTCGACTTGTATTGACGAAGAGTTGAGACTGGTATCACAAGATGGAGTTCATGCTGAATCCTGGGGGCACCTACTGGATCTCAGGTTTGGGGCAACATAGACTCATGCTGTTTGAGGTCATTCGACTTGTACTGACGAGGAGTTGGGACTGGTATCACAAGATGGAGTTCATACTGAATCCTGGGGGCACCTACTGGATCTCAGGTTTGGGGCAGCATAGACTCATGCTGTTTGAGGTCATTCGACTTGTACTGACGAGGAGTTGGGACTGGTATCACAAGATGGAGTTCATACTGAATCCTGGGGGCACCTACTGGATCTCAGGTTTGGGGCAGCATAGACTCATGCTGTTTGAGCTCATTCGACTTGTACTGACGAGGAGTTGGGACTGGTATCACAAGATGGAGTTCATGCTGAATCCTGGGGGCACCTACTGGATCTCAGGTTTGGGGCAGCATAGACTCATGCTGTTTGAGCTCATTCGACTTGTACTGACGAGGAGTTGGGACTGGTATCACAAGATGGAGTTCATGCTGAATCCTGGGGGCACCTACTGGATCTCAGGTTTGGGGCAGCATAGACTCATGCTGTTTGAGCTCATTCGACTTGTACTGACGAAGAGTTGAGACTGGTATCACAAGATGGAGTTCATGCTGAATCCTGGGGGCACCTACTGGATCTCAGGTTTGGGGCAACATAGACTCATGCTGTTTGAGCTCATTCGACTTGTACTGACGAGGAGTTGGGACTGGCATCACAAGATGGAGTTCATGCTGAATCCTGGGGGCACCTACTGGATCTCAGGTTTGGGGCAACATAGACTCATGCTGTTTGAGCTCATTCGACTTGTACTGACGAGGAGTTGGGAACGGTATCACAAGATGGAGTTCATGCTGAACCCTGGGGGCACCTACTGGAGCTCAGGTTTGGGGCATCATAGACTTACGCTGTTTGGACTCATTCGACTGGTACTGATGAGCAGTTGGGACTGGTATCACAAGATGGAGCTCATGCTGAACCCTGGGGGCATCTACTGGATCTCGGGTTTGGGGCAACATAGACTCATGCTGTTTGAGCATATATGACTTGTACTGATGAGTAGTCGGGACCGGTATCAGAAAATATAGCTCATGCTGAACCCTGGGGGTACCTACTGGATCACGGGTTTAGGACAACAAAGACTCATGCTGTTGGGCTCATTCGACTTGTACTGGTAAGCAGTCGGGACCGGTATCACGAGATAGATTTTATGCTGAACCCTAGGGGTACCTACTGGATCTCTGGTTTAGGACATCATAGGTTCATGCTGTTTGGGCCTACTGTGACATACGATGGGTTTATAATTTTGAATGTTCGTTTCGCGAACATTTTAGTAGCGTTTTTCTGGTCTTCATGAAATTTGTTGAGGTTGTATCGGTGGTATATAATAAGAGACTTCAATGAGCTGGAATGACCAGGGGGTTCTGGAATCAGAAGGCCTAAAACAGTTTTGTTGAGGGGTTTTATTATAATCGCAAGTTCTTAATTCGAGGCGGACCACCAGTTCTGTTAGATTAGAATAGAACCGTCTAAATAAATAGTATATGATTGTCAAAAGAAAATTATACGTGCATAACTATTATCGAACGAGCGAATGCAGCGACGCGAAGTTCTATCATTCAACCTCGGATACAACTGTCAGTTTGGGTTTTTAGGAGCTGTTTCTCGAAATTATGAGGTCTATGTTAACTTAATTAGGCTTATTGTTTTGCAACTTTAATGTGTCATTAGGGATTTTTCCGTAACATAATGTTCTTTTTGAAATATAACAAAAATGATTGTTTTTCAAGAATTTTTAAATTACCTGATATGGTTTAGCGGTCAGAAATAGCATACCCGTAAGTGTTTCATCACTATTATGATAAAAAAACTCAGCATGCCTACCTTGATGCCTATTGCCTACTTTGATATCAGATAACACACCCAATGGCCATTTCTATTAGCTAAAATTAACAAGCAATAAGAAACCGGTCAACACAGCGAAACGATGTGTTAGTCGAAATGTACAGGCTACGGAACATGTCTCTTAAAAACTAAAAACATCAAAATAAATTTAAATAAAAAACTTTTAAAAACAAGCTTTTATGTGAATGCTCTAAAAAGAGAAAATAAGCTTTTGAGTCAATCAAACTTTTTTTATAGGAATTTTGTACAATTTTATGACATAAAAGCTTGTCGCGAGACTTTCCCCTGTAAAATATGTGCAATCTCTGCACATATTTTAGGTGAAACCATGTAGCCAAGTAATCCTATGACGGTAGTGTAAAATTAATTAAAATATGTAATGTGCCCAGCCCATTATTCATGAATTAAAATTATAATTATCAATGTATTTCTTAAAAAACAAATTCACGTCAAGTGTTATTTACGTGTTTTGGATGTAGTAGATAGTACATATAAGATAGTGCTACTTGGCGGTTTGTCATTTGTCATTGAGTTAATGAGTTGTTTTTGTTACGCTAGTTGCATCTTTTTAATATGTCAAACGAAAGCGACACAAATTTGCAATGCAATAACAAATCACGAAGTGAATTTTGAAGTCAATAACGAGTTATATGACAATATATTGGTATGTGTCGAAGCCTGTGGTTGACCTACTGTTGTATCTGTCTGACGAAGCCTGCGGCGTGGATTATAAAATTGTAAATCAAATAATTTTTAATGACAATAATTAAATGTACTCAAAGAATAAGTACTCAACATCGGACTGAATGAAACCAATGATTTTGTTATAATATTCAATATTTACATAAGGTTTCCTCGATATAAATGTGCAATCTCTTTTACACGGGAAAGTCTCGCGACAAGCTTTTATGTCATAAAATTGTACAAAATTCCTATAAAAAAAGTTTGATTGACTCAAAAGCTTATTTTCTCTTTTTAGAGCATTCACATAAAAGCTTGTTTTTAAAAGTTTTTTATTTAAATTTATTTTAATGTATGTTCACCGATTATTCGAAGACGGTTGGACTGATTTATTATTATTTGGAAAATTATTTTTACTGTGAAAGGGTTTACTTGACAGTGGGTCTCATTGTCATCAGGTCAGGATCTGATGACAATGAGATGATGGTAGCCTGAAGAAATTGAGGGATTTTTTTAAATATTATTGGCACATCTACGAGCAAATAGTGATTTGAGTTTTTTTTTAGCTCGGGCATTTGTTCTTGGAAAGTTGGAGTAGCCTAAGTGAACTCGGTTCCTTTTTCTTTAAAATCATAACAAGACAAAATGGGTGAAAATTTACATAGTTACATTATCATTCGAGTTCTGAGAACTGTACGTATCACTATTATTAGCCGATTTGAAGGCTTTAACGCAATATGACAATAGCCCCGCTATCTTATTGTAGTGTGCGCAGCCAGCACGCGTGATTGGTGCCCGCTCGGTTGTCAACTGAACACTCAGGTGTATAACGTGATAACGACAGCCGTGAAACTCGCGCGACGGAGACTTTTCGGTTGAACTGACGGAAATAAGTACGTTACGAGTTTCGAAGCGTTGGCGGTATATTATATGTAGCTTACAGCTTATTTTCCAACATTAAGTATTTTAATATAAACTCAAATTGATGAGTTAAACGAAATAAAAGGTAAGGAAAAGGATGCTCTGATTTCATTCCAGCCCGGGGCTCTGAACGATTATTTCTAAAAGTATTGACTTTATCAAAAAAATAGTTGTTCAAAAGCCCTATTCATTTCCAATTACTTATTCAACAACACCCCCACACAATAGGGTTGGAGCGAAAACCGTTGGACAACCCCATTTTTTTCAGGTTCTATTTTACAATTTTGTTGGCGTGATTACTGCACATACTCGTACCAATTTTCAGCTTAACTTTCGAACTTTGTTTGTCAACTTTAACTTTCGAACATAAAACTTTGGTGAATAAAGAAAGCCCCAGGTTTAAGGCCGGTTACCATTTTTTTTATGAATAAGTTGATTATGCGTGTTGATAGTGCTTTCGAATGGTGCGATGAGGTATTTCAATATTTTTAGGCACCAAATATTAATACACCAAATAAAAATTAAGCTGAATTTATAAAGTGTCAGGTTTGGGTTAGGCTACCACCATGTTAGTGGCGCTTCCTGATGAGCTCTATCGAATATGCTACATGCCCCCTACTTGATGAGGTGGGTTTCATCAAAAAATAGGGCCATGTTTTTGCTCACTGTACAAAACGCTCCAGGTTTGGCTCATCCTACCAGGAAATAAACTTAACTTTTTACCGTGCATTACCCTATACTCGTATAGGCCGAATTCTGCTACTCGATGAAAAATGGTTGCCAACGACCTACTCTTCCTCTATAAGTACCTTGGTCGTTTAGATCAGGAATCCTTGGAGATTAAACATTACATGGAGATTATTAATGAATTCATTCACAAATTGTCCATGCAATTTTGAATCTATACATAAAATACAGGCTGACCAAGTGAACTATCCGCACAAAAGTCAGACCTAGCGGGCTCGCGCTATGAATCCGCGTCCTATGAATTTAGATTGCAAGTTTACTCCAAGTTCAAAATTCATCCGATACCCGTACATCGCCATGTATAATAATTTGGCATGAGCAAATTTGATTCAGTTGCTACCCTGCCAAAGTATTTATTTGCAGCGAGTCTATAAATGCATACATTGCACATGTTTAAAACTAAGTTTACCTAAGAGACACTGTTAAATATGTCGTAATCCTCAAACCGGGTTAGAGTTGTATTCAAATAAATACCGGAGTCTGATTTTATGCTTTTTCCAAAGTGTTTACTAACATTAGTGTTTTTCCTTTATTTGTATTCAAACCCAGGATCGATAGTATGCTTATTTGAAATAAATTAAGATGATACTGTCCCATGACGACTTCGAACCGCAACAAGGGATGACAGGATCAATTTAGACTAAGAGAAACCATCGCGCCGGCACCACGTCACGTGTCAAACTCTTGCAAAATTCAGTTTCATCGCGAAAGTCGATGGTTCTCTCTATTACCACGTGGAAAGGTCGAGAGTTGAATGGTAAATGTATTCAATATTGGCAGCCGGTATGCCTTTATGCGTTATCTGCGGAGCACACGCGTTCCGTTAGACGGAACGTCAAGTGAGCCCAACAAAGACGGCTGCCGAGCCAAAATGTTACATCCCTGCATAGTTTAGTAGCAGTGTACCTTACATATATTCGCTTCGATAAGCACAGCCAAATTAATGAAAATTCCCAGTAAACAAATGTTTAACTATGTCTAGTAAATAAAATGTGACGTTTTCAAGTTAAAATTACCATCGGGTTCAGAATTGCATTGCTACTTATGAATGAATTTATTGTTAAATTGGCCATGAAATTCTGAACCAGATAATATATAATTTTCAGCTGATTTATTTGCCTTTGATTTCAAAATATCATAATTAGGGTTTTTACGGTACAAATTTACCATATATGTCTCGACACTAAGAAAGATCTAAAAATAATAATTGGTGCGATACATTATTACATCTTGAGCATTGTGGACCATAGTTTATAGTTGGAAGGTTTTACGGTACCACACTCGCCACGCACTATGCTCGCAGCCCTAGGATCGGCTACGTTTTCCTCGTATGTAGCGGGAAGCGCATATAACAGGGCCCGTTTAGCATAGTAAATACTCAATTACATAAATATACAATTTAAAAAAAATTATGCAGTAGATAACTTACTTTGTTAAAACGGATTACCAAAGCAACGCTAAAACAAAAAAAGTTTCCCAGCTCAAAGTAAATTTATAATCGATCGGTGCTGCCAACTTAATGAAAACAGCTTAACTCTTCATTTAAATTTATCGGATAGTTTAGTAAGCAAATGTAACACAAACAAACAACGTCGATATTGAATATCACAGAGATATTTATTTTTAGTAGAATATATTGAATTGCTTTTTCAACGTGTGTGAAATTTTATAACTTAATGTGTTTAAAGTGATTCAGGTTTTATTACATATTTGCTTAGTTAGCACTGCACTAAATTACTAAGCCGCGATTAGAATAAGATCAGGGGGCCGAATTTTGACAGCCGGACGCTCGAATTCGAAAAATTCAAGCTCGAAAATAATCGCACACAAAAGTTTGTTGCCGATTTTTTCGCATGGAATTAATAGTTTAAATAATCATGATTTTAAATTTCTATCACTGTTATTTTTATTAAAACATAATTTCATCGTTTTATTCAGAGTTTCAAATGTCACTTTCGAGTGCTCGATTCTCAAAAATCACCCCCCAGAGTTGACAGATTTTCCATAAACTTACGTCAAAATTAGTATGGGTTGGCAGACTCAATCGTGTTCTCATAGCGGGCATACGATGGTATTACTAAACCGCAATGATCTTTCTTTGTTGTTGTCAAGATTGTTCCGAATAACTAATGAACCTAAAATTTCATTTGCAAATATGTATCACCTATTACTTCCTTTTTGTCAGATATACTGTTCAAAAGTGATAATGATTAATATTTTTTTTTCAGATTATATTACAGAATAAAAACAACATCTAAAATAAATTACAAATAAAAATAATAACACAATCTAAATATAAACTGATAAACAATGCAATACTTTAACATGCGCTCTTTTTTCATGTAATACCTTACTGTCATATTTCGACACATGCCATGCGTCTTCCATTTTATTATATATCTGAGTCGAATACCTCAGCTCCACAGATACGGGCATCGTTTACTCTCACAACTTTATTAGAACTTTCCTAGTTACGTGATCTTTTCTCCGCATAATACGCTGACTGCATTTTCAGAAAAATCCAATAACATTTCTTGTGGTATAAATACAATTTAACGGTAATAATTTCGTTAGAATTTAAGCATGAACGTTATTAAAAGTGAAATTTAAATGAACGTTAAATTCGAGACTGCGAGACGAGTTTACGAATTCAAATTAATTTCCTCGGTACAAGGTACAAGTCAAGCACCGGCTTGGAAAGTGATACGTGGTTAATTAAAGCTCAGCTAGAGTAAAACAAGCGTTTCGACTGTTTCGAGCTACCTGGGAAGTTGTTCTGATCCCTCACCGATTCCTCAGAAGAGTCGAATGCTCGAATCTCCTATCTTTCTTCTCGGCATATTCTTGTCACAATATGGACCCCTAATAGCTAATAGGCCCCTTTCTTGGATTTCCATGTTGTTATTGATGCGGCGGCTCTATGCTAGGTCAGCCCTTCCGTCTTTTAATGGCATCCGATCTATTTGGCTTTCTGAAATATAAAAGAAAACAGTTGTATAATTCAGTTTCGTAGGTTAATAAGCTGGTTGCCTTAGATTCCCGGTTAAGTGATATTTGTATGGTTAATACGAATATTGTGGTTGAGGATTTCTATGTGAATTTTCGTTTATTTTATTTTATTTCAGTTCAGGAAACATGTCAGCGGTCTAAATATTTTTGCTATCTTGTGAATACCCGATTTTCAAAAAATAAATATTTGCGGAAAATCTTACACAGATCGATTTAGCTACAAACTAAGCAAAGCTTGTATAATTGGTAGACAATGATATACATACGTGGTTACAGGTAAAGGTAGGTAAATACATACATAACAAAACACAACAAAAAAGATTCGTAATATTTATACAAATGCCCTTACCGGGTTTCTAACCTAGGACCACCAGCGTGCTAGGCTACATCCATTTCACTACCGGTTAGACTACGGAGACCTTTTTTACTACCGACTTGATTACATCAAGTTAAAGTCACAGCTACACTGGTGAACTGGTCCGTTCGGCTCCCAAACACCCTCGATAAGTATACCGGCTTTCGTCTTGACTGATACAAACAACAATCGAATGTTCAACCTTTTATTGTCTTAGATTCACGGTAGGTAAACTTCAAGATGCTATTAGTATAGACGCTTTGCTATATTCTAATTAGACAGGTATTAGTAAAAGTTTATTTTATTACATAGGTACTTAATAATTAGTAAAAGCCTACCTATTATTAGTAAAAGTTAACCAATGCCACCAATACTTAATAATGTCTTCGGCAGTTCAAAAAGAAGGTGACGGGTGATCGGGACGCATTTTGTAGCGACTGGCATCGGCGGGAGCATGCACTTAGCCGTGACGAGAGGCGAACGGTAAAGGCGAAAGCAAATACCTATTGCAAAACCACCCAATTATAGTCCAAAAGTCCCTAACTATGGTCCAAAAACTATATTCGTTTATATATTTTCGTTCAGGAGTTACTCTTATTTAAATGACGCAGATCTAAGACAAAATATGTTAATGGTTAAAGAAGATTAGGATTTACTCAATTATGTCCCGAACTTGTGCAGATCATAGTTAGAGACTTTGGTCATTTTACTTTTTTCCAGCATTAGGAGATAATAAAAGCTACATATAAGAAGATAAATGATTCAGTATTTATAAATAAATAAATAAATAAATAAATAAATATAATGGGACAATCTTACACAAATCAACCTAGTCCCACAGTGAGCTCAATAAGGCTTGTGTTGTGGGTACTAGGCGACGATATATATAATAGGTAGATATAGATAAATACTTAAATACATAGATAACATCCATAACTCAGGAACAAATATCCGTGATAAACACACAAATAAATGCCCTGACCAGGATTCGAACCCGGGACCTCCTGCTTCATAGGCAGGTTCACTACCCACTAGGCTAGGAGGCCGTTTAATTTATGCCATAGTACATCTTGCTCCGCACTGTAATATAACTGACAATCGCTTATTGGTATAGAATATCATTTTAATCTTATTTATTTAAAAGCGACCAGCGACCATACGAAACTTCCACAAGCTAGCCAAATAGAATCCGTACGCTTTTGTTTGTTTACGTTGAATGCATTTTTATAATACTCGGAAGAAAAGTATATTTACTCCAGTATCTGAAAATATCAATTTGTTGGCTAACACCGACCGGTTAGGTCGTCCGATACGTGACACCAATCGCAACGAAGTACGGGACTATTCCCATCGCTTGCTGAAAGGAGACCAGTATAAGAATGACTGAGATCGGAAATACCAACCGAAGACACTTTTAAAGTGGTTTAATTGTGATGCACTTTGTAAGTAGGTGGCGGTTATAACCGCTTAGGTGGTTTTAAAGGAATGTCACATTCGTGGAAGCCACACGGAGGAGCGAGAATCAATTGAATTGTTTAAGTTGGCAGTCATGATCTAGTGAACTTTACAAACTTAATAAGAACCATAGCTTTTTCCAGCAACTTCGTTTTTCTACTCGTAAACAATGAACAAACTTACACAAAAATTTTAGCCCTTTAGAAAAATTCAGGACAAAAGGTATGTGTTCAAGATTTTTTAAATTATACCCACCAACATTCTCTCAAACTTACGCATTTCTACGGGCTCATTTACAATTGAATTGTATTATTGATCGATGTCATGACTTTCAATAAGTTGCTTACATTTAATACAAAGGTACTTTCAGGTTCAGGATTGCATGGCTAATTTATCAATGAATTCATTCATAAATTGGTAATGAAATTCTGAACCCAACGGTACATAAAACATTTTGACGCTGAAGTTAAAAGGAAGCATCACCGATAAAATTTGCAGTGATTCTCGGTGTTTTATTCTAGGTACTTATATTTTTCTCCACTCTTTTCGCTAATATTTTAAAAGCAATCTTAAATCTCCAGTGACAGATATAAACCGTCGTTAAAAAAGGTAAACTGTGCACTTCATGTTTCTCAGATCGAGGTACGCTTTTAAAGGATCTTCCGGGCTTTGGCCTTTCACTGCGAGGTTGTCTCGACCAGCGTTAGAAAGCACTTCGTGATTGGATACATAGGATTTCAGTAGTTACTTACAGTACAGTCGTGGGACATTGAGACAAACATTATTTAGTACTGATCTTATTTTTAATACCTAATATTTCAAAAAAAGGAATTAAACAAATTTAATTTAACTTTACGAGATTTATGTACTCCATTTTGATGCCAGGATTAAAATAACTTATAACCTTCCTTACAAAAGTTTATATATTATATCGCATCGGCAAGCGCAGTCACCGCTTAAATTCCCATACAAATTACTTTAAAGATCTCACATTCACCAGCGCTTTTTTCATGAATGGAAAATACTCAATAAATTGGATTATCAAATATAATGTTACTTTGTAAATTATTTATTCCAGTAGGTACCATCTGTATTTCATTACAGGCTATTCATTTGAGAGTATCAATATTCAGTTCAAAACAGTATTTTGATACAGTAAACTCTATTTCATTTGATCCAGATTTTCCAATAATTAAGTTAGTGTTCGTTGAATTTTCTAGTACCTAAGTTACATAAAACGATGAAAATAGTAATAAAGTAACCTTTAGTTTACGAAGCTTAGTTCGTGTAAACGCGGAAATAGAATAATATTGAAGTTTTGAGTTCTAATCCTATTTTACGGTTATGATTTCTAAATGTTCCATCCTAAAAAACTATCCTAAGTACTATTCGGTGGAAGGTGCTTAAGCGGCTTTCACAATGCTGTGGTTTCAGTGTATAGCGCTGTCACGCTCAAATATAATATAAAAAAGTTTTACGTATTAAAAATATACTTTTTTAGTTTTGTAGATACATGACACCGAGGTCACCGAGTTATAAGCTATTTGACAGAGATGTAGATTAATTTCGCCATACGTGCTTAACGTATAGCGGCATCTCATTCTAGAGTCTGTCCGGAATGAAAAGTGTCGTGGTTTATATGGGAGCTCATACATTCTACGAAACTTTTCTTTCCGGACAGACTTCACAGATCCTATAAATACAGGTTTAATAGTCCTAACTATACGCCTTTATCGTGGTGACATCTCATATCTCACCAATATGTATATTTTCCTATAGAAAATAAAAAGAACATAAAAAATTCAACGTGTTTGTATATGCGTATGAGTGTGTCCGAGCGTTAAATTATTTTACGGCATAAAGGTTAAAACTATTCTCGTAATTCATGAATTTGTATCTGATGGACAGGTTATATGAGGGCAAAGTCGCGAGCAACAGCTAGTATTTTTATAAAGCCATCTTTGAAGTTGCCGTCATAAAGGCGGCAGGCTAAACCTGCCGTTGTTCATCAAAGTTTGCGTGAAAACGTGACTTATCTTTAAGCGGCTGCTGAAACGGTATGCTGTAACACTCGACTTTCCTGAAAATTACTTACGCTCCATGTCTATATGCTTAATATTAATACCTGGCGTTTTCAAGTATAAGGTACATCATTGTCGGTTGTTAATAGAGATTATACTTAAATGGTTTTTTTATGGCAGTAACGCGGTATTGGCGACCGACATTGATGTACCTTTTACTTGAAAATGACACATATTAACTTTTAATGCGACTGAGAAGATAATAGGGGAACCTTGCTCATATGCAAAGATTCAAGTGGCAGTGCACGTTCAATAAATGGTGGCAAAAACTAAACAGCAATATTATTTTCTTGGTCGAGTGGTACTGGTTGCCTTGCCACAGTACTCGCTAGGTGAGGCTGGCTCTACATGATGGGCCATCATAGGGACGCAGCTATACGACGGAACGAGATCGCAATATCGTTAGCTCCCTCTAACGCATAGCTGCGTCCCTATGATGGCCCATCATGTAGATGAGCCATAATAAAGGCAGAGTGCGAGTGCTAGATACGGATTCATGATATTTGCGTTGACGACGTGATATTTACTGACTAAAAACTAAACGTGTTGCGGTTAATTAGGTACTAAATACCCGCGAGTGAAGTGAGAGGAAGGTTACTTTGCGAAAATCCATATTATCAACTACAATAATATTAATTTGCTATTCCGCGGTATAATAACGTGCTAGTTGATTAGTAACAACATACACATACATGTTGTATTTGTTTGCGTATTTATTTTGCGGCGGGAGGGTGGGAACATTAATGCATGCAAAAATACGCAAATAAGTATAAGTGGTTGTCACTAATCAACTAGCAAGTTAAATTATTATACCGTGGAATAGCAAAGTAATATTATTGTAGTTGAAATTGTACCTTTTACATAACTATAATATAATAAATTATAATCCGACCTCACATGGACCTCACGTAAGTTGTACGAGTGTTTCCTTTAAATAATAAAATTACGATATTCCTATCGAAATTCCCTTAAGTGCACATTTCGCAATAACACGCCCTGAATTATGCATGTGTGTCATTCCGTTATAATTGCTGGAGCCGCTGACCGCCGATCAGTCTCCGCCACCGGAAATGGTCTCCGCCATTACGGAACACATTAACACATTAATTTTTCACATCCGGTCTCCGGCAAATTGAGCTTTTCACCTCCACGCTGGACTTTGAGACATGTGTCGGGACTTTTGGGGTAATTGCAAAATTTGGCGAGGTTTAATTGAGTTGAAAATGTTGGAATAGCTACGTATAATTTGAATTACATGTTTTATCACACCCAAAATAGTATTGGAAACTTGTAACTCAAAATAAATTATAACTGCATGTCATCTAGTGATTTGAGGTGAGACTAATATACGAGTAACAACCATCACAAGATACGAGCTTTCCAGCACTGACATATACATTGATTTATGAACTGTTGAGGAACGTCCGAATATATAGATAAATTTTGAACTTTCACAATGGGAACGGATTATTCAACGACATCTGTACTTGGGTAAATATTTTATGCCAAAACTAAACTTTACAATGTATTTCTGTTAATCATACCTTTGTACATACAAAGTTTTATGAAGAGCCTGAACGCTGCACAAATTATAAGGTTGTTAATAAATTTCAGTGTAGCCAGAAACATAGGAAATACGATTACGGAAGCGGAAGTTAGTATAACTTCGGCGCGTGGAGTAACATCCGTTTTTGGTGGACATATGCGGCCCATTATATCTGCAGCTCGCTACAACTTGTGCGGTCATGTCATAATGCAAAGCATGTTATAACGTTTTGTGAGTTAATTTCTGAAAGCGCAAGTTATTAAATTAATATGGACATCGCTGTTATGGAGGAAGTCACTTGAAAGATGAGCGAACTCGGGTTTAGGATACTTCCAACATCATCATCAGTTCTAATATGGGAAAGTCCAAAAAGCGAAGTGTAAAAGAAACATCGACAAATAAAATAAATCCTACCGCAAGAGACCGGCTTCAGGACAGGTGGCTTTAAAATAGTTTTAGAACATCGATTTTTATGAAAGAGTTATAAATTGCAGGGAAAAAAATATCTATAGGCTCTAAGAAATAGTCATGACCGTATTTGTAAACTGTAGGTACCTTTTTATTTTGCAATTTTCATATTACATAATTTACAAGATACACAGTAAACGAGTAAAGTGCTATACCTACGGCGTTTTCTGTTTTGTGCTAGATAATTGATTTAGAAAAATATATTTTGACTAACAGAACGAATGCAAAATATTCGGGGATGTCAGTGCCACCTGCTGTCGAAATTGGGTCGAAAAAAAACCAAGCGATCAAATCAAATGTTTACAATTCTAGGTATTTATAGCTTTCAAAACTTATAAAGTGTAATACTCCAGTCTACGTTCTAGGTTTCTTGAAGACAGTAATCCTATGATTGTATGCATTGCAGTAACCACTCAAAACGAGATAAGCGTTCTTTTCCTGGAGCGCTTGTATTTAATCAGTTTATTTACAGACTTACCTTCCTACCGTGCTTTACATAGTCGTTGCTTATCTGTACTTTTACAGCGCAAATATAAGACAGGAATGCACTATTGAAAAAGAAAACTTAGTGTAAGGCCTGAGTGGATGGTCGAGTTGGGCGTGCAGCGGGGCGAAAACAAATGAAACTCATACTGGTGTCCTGAGTCGACGCTGCACAAAGTGTATGGACGCTCGCCCGCCACGCTGACCCCACCGAACGCTCCGCTTGGAGCGTCCACTCAGGCCTTGCACTTATAATTGAATATCACTACGTAAACAAACGCATTCCAGAATGAAACCAACTAGTGGCTTGGTGCTTATTTACAACATTAATTTGTTTTCTTCAATATTTATCAAATTTTACAAATTAAACATATTAAATAATATACATTAATCAGGAAAGTAGAATGGCATTTTATTTCAATAACCCGCGTACGTTCTGAATTAGTTATAACTATTTCGATGTAATGAGAATGGAAACCCACAAAATGAAAATTACTTTTTCTTTTTTAAAGCATTATTTACTTGATGTCTAGAGACTTTGTCCCATAGACTGTACGCATTTGACATTTCCCAACAATAACCTAGATAACGCCATCATCTACGCTTATTAAATTAGCGGTCATTAAAAGAGCGCTTCTTAAAGTTATCAAAGTTATGAATGAAATTCATATAAAGCTGAATAGTTTACAGCGCAATGTAAAAATAAAATACATCTCGTAGCTAAGCAAAGACAAGCTAAATGCTCGACGTAATATTACGATGCAAGGGCTATTCGAAGAAAACGATCTGTTATTAGTTCAAATATGATTTGATATTAAAATTAATACCTCTCATTTATGACGTTTGGATCAACTTGTTCATGTGATATTTAGTAGATATAAAGAAAACATTGCTTAAGGCCAATAAAATATATCAAACAAGAACAACAACAACATTGGTGGTTTGAATTAAAATTTGTTTGAATGCCACTTTAATGATATGTATGAATTTGTTTTCAAAATGATAATCTATTTAAGATTATCATTTTGAAAACAAATTCATACATATCATGGTTTTAAAGTTAGAATACATTAAAGGATTCAAGATTTCTGCATACCTTTCTAGTAATAAAACGGATGGAAACGCGGAAATTGGCATAAAACAAGTCCGCTTTTTGACATTACTCGCGTTTCGAGAAAATGTTTCTTACTGCAATTTTATGCTTATGACATCATTTTATTCCGTACTCAACTTACATACCGGACGATGCCGGGACTTTTAAAGTTATTGCGTCTATTTGCAAAAAGAAGTGCATTTCTGCCATTTATTTTTAACTATCCTCTGCCAGCGACGTTGTACGCGCCTAAATAAAATGTATTGGAAAAATATCAATTACAGCACGTAAAACTCCTTCCCCCGAATGAAAACTATACAATCTGTATAGATTACAAATATACACACTTTTATCTAAATCGGTTCAGCGGCAACGGTGTGTTATAGAAATCACATACAAAAATAGTTACTTTTGCATTTATAATAATACTCGCTGGCGCTAAAATGGTCGGGTTTTTATCGTAGGTATGTCACCAAAGTTGTCACGTTTGGTGCAGCTGGCCCTTATGGTGGGATGCACCCACGATGCACCAAATCACTTGTGAACGCAATCGTCATCAATTCATAATTAAACAGTTACTGGTATGACAGTTCTCTATGGGAAACAGCTGCATCGTTGTATACCTACGTTTGATTAGTCCATCAATCGTGATTGGTGCAACTGACTCTTATGAGTTAAGCAGGAATGTTTGAATTTCCCATTTATTAATATCTCAATACACAGGATCCGTTTGTCACTATAATCGAGCTAAATGGTAAACAACCGTTGTAAAGTGAGCTAACAGTGTGCCTGTCAATAAATCTTGATCCAACTAGCTCAATCGAATTTGTCACATTTACACAGCGAAGGATTTAACTAAATAAGGGTTGTCAGTAAAGACGTAATGTGGCATCAATCAAGCGCGACACGCGTCATACGCGCACAGACATATACATACCGGGGGCCGTATTCTGACTTTAGGTACAACACATTTCAGAAAGGATCAAATTTCATTACAACAGCCAATTAGCAACGCAATACAGCTAGCGCCTAAACGCCTGAATCAGAAATGTCAGAATTTGCATGAAAATTATTCCAATACAACTTCAATATTAGTTGATTATTTGTTGTGTGTTGGATTTATGGTCGCGAAGGATTGTGTTTTTAATGTATTGCTTAAGTATTTTAAAATTAGAATACGGCACAGGGTTTTCAACGTGTCGCTATACTCAGCGAGGTGAACATGTACATGCCACCTATGTCTCTGAGCAACTATGAATATTACGGGCTCTTCTTCATAGTCATATACTGTTGTCAGAGTAGTTGGTCTTGAGAGACATGACCTTCTGTTCTGTATTAATTCCGTCATTCCTCTACTTAGTGTATTGCGTACGCACATGTTTAGGGGTCACCCAGTGATAACTTGATTTTCTTTCGGTAGGTAGCCGATTGTGTGTCCCTCTGCTGGGCAAAGACCTACCTTCTTTTTCTCCATTCGGCATTCGAAAATTTCGATCACTCTTTACAGAATGTCTCCTCTGTCCAAGTCATTGGCCTCTGTCCCGGTAGCAACCGTGTGGGGCCCACTCGGTAGCTTTAGCCCATATTTCCGGATACATGCGCTGCTGCCATGTCCTGCCCAGTCCCATTTTACGTAGCATTAATTGCTGTGGTATATGGATATTCGCCGTCTGTCAGAATATATATCTATGATTTCTCGGGTCATGCGGAGTCATGCTTGCCGTCAGCGACCGTGTCCAACGCTATTCACGTCAGGATTATAAATCAACATGACAAATACAAGGGTTAAACGTGATGTCACACATATAAATGTTACACACATATAAACCAGCTGAAGATTCTTCTAAGTTAACATTGGGTGTCGATGGGCGTTTTCACAAATAATTGGAACTTTCGCCCTGCGGCTGTAAGCAGAATTGATAGTCTAAAATAACACACATATTTTTTAGCTGTCCAATCTCAACCAATTGGAAAAAATTGTCCTTCAAAGTACTGAAAAGTGGCCTAACTCTATAACTTCCGTAGTTTTTTAGCAAATTAATGATTGATTTGATAATATGTTTGAGAACACGAAAAAATACGATCTTAAACTTCAACCATGTGAAATATAAAATTAGATTTTTTTAGCAAAATATTATGATTATAGCCAATATAACAAAACACGTTACGTGCGCAAATTTTTCCATGTTCTCAAACATATTATCAAATCTAATAGTAATGTAGGTAAGCACAATTGTAATAGATTGTAATAACAATTGTCTACAATTGTAATAGTAAATAGTATTTATGTAAGTAGTGTACAGGTTGCTAATAAGTATTTAAGTAGTGTACAGATATATTTTACGATGCTGTTTACCAAATAAAATAAAAATCATGACTGTTAAACTTGCAATTTGTTTGAACAAAACACTACGAAAGTTAGAGGGTGTAACTATGTTGTTGGGTATCTTTCCTTGTCGGAATTCAGAAATATTAGTTTTTTGTGGTAATTCTGTACCGTTCAATTATGTTTGGCTTTCGCGAGCGAATCCCTACTAATATCATTTGAACATATTATTTACAAATATTACAAAAAAATAAAATGACAAACTATAACCCATAATATTATTTGCATGTTTGTAAAGTGGGGATTTAAAACTACCAGGTTGTAGGTTTGAACTTTAATTCTACTAAGGTTATTTTATGTTGTAAAATTTACTGTTATATTTTTGCTGAAACAATTTTAGGAAAGCAACCAAAACCCATTAAAAATATATTTTCCCTCGGTTAGAAAAATTTAAGGAATTTTCTTTCTTAGGTAAACCCTATCGCTCAGACAGCGGTATTATCTGAATATAAAACCGGTATTTAAGTATTTGTTATTTTCATGTTTAGTCGAATAATCTAAATAATGCGAAGTCAATTTACTATATTCTTTATTCGAGTCCTATATAAAGACAATAGGCTTATACAAACTATATTATTATAAAGGTTTCTTTCGCGCAAAACCGCCTACAAGTGCTGGCGCCTACAAAACAACTTGGACTTAGCACTTTGAATAAATAAAGAGGACACATAAATACTATAGTAGGCTGTCACTGATAATGACTAAAGAAACTTGAGCGTTTAATGAAAGATTGGAGAGGGGGTAGCGGTAGGCAGACGCAGAGTTTATTGCTCTTTATTGACACGCAGCACTACACAAAATCAATTACAGTCCGCTAAAATGGCCGCTAGACGGAAGGGTAGAGAGATTAAAAAATAAAATAAATGAAAAAAGAAAAATCGAGATGAAAAGTGCAAAAGTTGGAAATGTTTCGACGCAGCCGCTTGTTTACATGGCTCGGGCAACTTCCGGCCGGTGCACGCTTAAATATTTCTGTATAGAGCGTTTACATCATTGGAATTGTATAACAAATATGTGTTTGACTATCTGATGAATTTCTACTTAACAGTTCGCGGATGTGTAGTTTGAATAAAATGTAAATAGAGTTATTCTGTTTAATTTTGGCTTATTTAGCACACATTTTCTGTAAGTACTTTTAAAGTTAACGGGATAACTATAAAATTATATCAACCATGATATAACTAACATATTTATTTATGAATTTTTTGACGTATAAAGATATTTAATTTCGGGAAGAAACAATCGCTTGGATACGGAAAAACCAATCACTCATAGGAAGCTACCTATATAGATATATTTTGATTATCCCATATCTTCTTTATTTTTTTTTATGAATAATTAGCCTTTTGCATTTTTCTTGCAGACACATTGTATAATATCACAAAACTCGATAAAACTATAAATTCAACAAAATCGAAAAATCCATTTATTTATAACATCAAGTAAAGTAAAACACATTAAAGTAACATTCTTACAGCATCGGTTACAAACATGGTATCCTAATTAATTTCTAAAATAAAACTAAACGATAGGGTAAGCTCACACAAAAGACAATTCAAATACAAATTCCATAACAACTGAGTTATTTTCAAATACATAAACACAGAGAAAGGTAACCTGGCTGTCTCCGGAAACAATATCGATAGGCAATCGCTCAGCAGAGTAACAGTTAGTAATAGATTGATGGATTGACAGGGGTAGCAGACACGTCAGTTCCGATATTACTTTGTTTGCCGGAGAACAAAGATGAAACTAAGTTAGTGAGTTCTAAAGCATTTGTGGATGTAAATCTTTGAGTTTGCCTAGTTGAGAGCTTTTGGTCCCTTGGCGCTCTACCGGCTATTTCAAGCAGGTTTTTTTATCTTATAAAAGCTAAGTTTCAAGTTAAGTTTCGTCTACTGCTAATATTTAGAGATTTTAAACTTTTTCAAAATAAATGTGAAATAAAAAGGTGACTGAAAAAAATCACGAATGATTCTAAAAGTTAACAAAAATAATAAAATTTTGTTTGTCTTTCATAACTCATAATTTCAATATTATATCAATAGGAATTAATAAAAAAATTAATTCGAGTAAGCTTAGATTTAATTCTTCAGATCTAGTTTTCATGCACTTTAAAAATAATCAATAATAACATATGATACTTATCGTAATTTTGTGAATGATTAAAATTGGTACATTTACTCTATTTTTACTCCCCAATTCAACGGTCAACGAATAAGTTGGTTGACGAAATATTTTAGGTAGTAAGTCTGTGTTAAAATGAATACATAAGTAATTAATGAAAACTGAAAAAAAAAACGCTTAACTGTTTGTTACCAGATGCGACTATAATAACATTACATTGTAAGTAACGTAACATTGAATTGAAGTAAAAGTTAAAGTCACAGATTCTATAACATTCTTTACAAAAAAGGAAGCCGTCTTATAAAACTCATTTTGTATTTAATATATGATTTCAAAGTAATAACTGTTTTTTAGTAAAGGAACATGTCATGATTAAACTCTTTAGTAAACTTTTTCCCAAGCGGTTCACAGTAGTCTCCCTTTCGACTGAAAATCTACCAACCTCCACCGAGAAAAAGTATTGCCAGAAGGGTGTCAAGTTTCAATGATCCGAGTGCAGTGGAGTGGTGAAACTATTACCGTGTTATTTAATCTGTGGAAGAGGTCAAGTTCATCGCTCATTGCGGTTGGCATTCACCCTTTTACACAAAACAATTTAGTCTACTTCACCCTCGTTAAATCTCCGCCCTAAGAATTAAACTACTTTAACCAGGAATCAGATCAAAGGATGAGCTACCAAGGAAGCTTTGAAGGGCAGACTCAAATACTTAGAAAGTTTTAGAAATATTTAAAAAACACGCTTCTTCAAAAAGTAATACTTCTCGGGTCAGAGGTGTAGGATTAGAACCGGGTGTAGTTTCTTTTTTCTCTCTGACGTTCATTAGTGAATTGTAATGTGCCTAAATTGAAGAATAAATATCTTTTATTTAACTTTTAAAGACGACTCAAACAACACTTTTTATTTTCATAGTAAGTGGCAATCCTTGTCGTTTTAAATTGAGCTACTATGAGCCTTACTAAAATATCAGACCCATAATTATATTTTATTCAAAACTTTGTTTATGCTCGTACCTGCCTGATACCATCTAATAGGTAATTTATTTAAGATGGCGTTATAGAGTAAAGTAGAGGCCAAAGCATATCCTAAAAAAACTGAAACGGGTATTATTTGGCGTATCCAATTTAAGTCGATAATTAGAAACGAAACTATACTTTAACACTGGCAGTACTTATCTTAACTTGTCTCTTAAATAATTGCCCCCTTATTCATAAACGTGTCTCAGCCTCAGGTCTCAATTAGTTAATTTATATTTCATCCTTATCTGTCACTTTGACAGTTGTGTTTGTTAGAAACAGACAAAATATACATTTATTTATTGAGGCCTGAGACAAGTTTATAAATAAGGGGGTTAAAGACAAATAATTTTTCATTGTTAAAAAAAGAAAGATTTCGAGTTAGAGTTAGAGTTCCATAAGGAGTAAGGAAACTACGGGTATTATCATTGTTTATTTTTACTTGTCTATATCTTTTAAAAATACCTCAAAGTTTCAAACTGAAAAAAGTCAGGAGTTAAAATACCTTTGTTTTTTCTTTTGCTTTGGATTGCTCAAACTTTTTCCCGTTTTGTTTGTGGCGGCGACACGCTATGCGCCCGGCCCGATAGGGAAATCAAAATGTCGAACGTAAAGTGACGGCCAAAGTTTTAGTTCGGGAGTTTACTTACGAGTATGAACTCGCTTTGTAAGATTATACAAGGTGTAACAAATTTTTGATTGATTTCCCTTTCGGTACCAGTATTTACTGGTGACCCTTTTAAGAGACTGACAACACCCGATGACCTTCACATTGACTTTACTTAAACAGTCATATGGCTATAACTACTCGTTTTGGAAAAGAGAAAACAATATATGTTAATATTCATTATATTTAAAAGAATTTCTTTAATTCCAATACACGATTGGACGAAATCGGCTCGATAGAAAATAATTCCAAATAAACATCTTAAAATTAGCTTTAAACAATTGCACGTCTTTAGTTTCTTGGCTTGTATGTCTGTAATTAAGGACAAAATTCCACCACACTAATACTAAAAACTTTGTTACCTTATATTTCTCAATTAATGCATAGTTTTTTTTTTAATTCATCATTTAGCAAAATTTGCAATGAGCTCCCATACTAATCGTAACGCAGTGTTTCTCTTTCACTCGCGCTGAAAAAGATAAGGAGGGAATTTAGCTCTTATCATCCTCTTAAGGGCATAATTGCTATCGTATCCTAATTATAAAAAAGTAAGAATTTTTTTTCTTGCGAAAAGAGTGTATGGAGGGCGCCCCATTAAAAAAAAATCGCATCTAAAAATTGTTTTTACTCGCAATAGTTAAAAGTACGATACCAATCATGCCCTTAAACGGATCACCAGTATTTTTGTTACCCCCTGTATAATCGTGTTGCCTGTCAGATCCTTCATTGTATATAAGTTAGGCTTTATCATGGCTATATTTAGGTAAGTATAGTTAAATAGGTACCTAAAGTACCTAGACTTAATTACAGGAACACTGACAGTTTACATATAAGTTTTTTATTCCCCACCAGGGGATATCTGAATCCAGCAGGCAAAACAGGTTATAGTGTTAAGTAATGTAAAGTAGAAACCTATAATATATATTTTTTACAAAATATTTGACATGCTTGATTCAGTAATGACGCCCTCAATGGTTGTCTTTGTATATGATGAGGCCATCAATGGTTGTCTTTTTATATGATGAGGCCATCAATGGTTGTCTTTTTATATGATGAGGCCATCAATGGTTGTCTTTTTATCGCCTATCGCGTCATGTGTCACTTTCGCACTTACATACTTGTTAGAACGTGAAAGCTATGGTGACAGGCGATAAAAACCGACCATATTAGGCTAGCAGAATAAAATATGTATAAGTATGTGAATTGTTATAAGGTAACTTTCCTAGAGCCCGACACACTAATGCCTAATGATGACACCCTGCTGTCATCTTTATTGCTAATGAATTCAGTTTAAATATGACATATACTGGGATAGTAACGAGCAGTAGAACGTTACTCGTTACTATCCCAGTATAATCTAGTCGGTCTAAAGTTAAATGATTTTACACGACTAAGTTATATTTATAATGAAACGTAGTAAAATCCCTAACTAAAATAGAAATACGTATAAATTCAGCTTCTTAATGCTACCTAAGGTACCACCATAGTACTGCCGTATCTAATGTTGACAATAATTGCAACGGTAAGCTTTCGGTACAGACTACTTATTAGATGGAGCATACCATTCGAAGTAACGACATACTTCGTTTATTTGGTGCAAGAGCGTAAGATTAACCGTGTCCACATTTAGAACTAATAAACGAACTAAAGGTACAGAATGGCAACGCATATCTTAAAGCAACGTTATACGGTGTGTCATCGTTGTCACTAGCTCAATATTACAGGGTTCTATGTTACATTTAGGTAGTTAAATTTAGACTTAGTGCCACTAATACAATGTTGTTGATTGTTGAAATTGATTGTTCTATAAAAATTGCCTGTGTATATTTGAGTCTTGTTTTTGTGGTTTATATTCTATTATAGTTGATACAGCAGTCTATGGGCGGTAGTCCGTAAGGTCGAGATATGCACTTGTACACCGGTAATACGCTCCCGTCACTCTTGTCTGGGAATTGAGCGCATAGTGTCTGTCTCTAGCAACTCAGTTGACAGATGAAATTTACTTCCTTACCTGGAGCAGGTATTCGACTTTTATTAAGTAAGACGCGGATAGTCGCCAATGTCCTTGGAATTATCTCTAATTCATCAACAGAAGTAGCGGGTGAAGTGTTCAACTGGGGTCTGTCTAGCGGTTCTTCTCTACAGGCCCCATTTCTCGACCAATGCGTTAGATTTTTTGGGCTTTTTTGGAAAATTATCAGTGGCGGAAATTGGCATAAACGACTTTAAGCGCCATAATGTTATATGACGCTTAAGACGATTTTGAGATCGCCAATTCGCCATAATTGTATAATTATTATAATTGTATTATTATTTATTTCAATAAAAGCAGTGAAAAGCAGAGTCAAATAACTATAGGTATTGGAGAGAATGCTTAAACCAAAATGCTTCCTTAATTAATTGGTAAAATGGTAAATATTTGCTAACTAAATTAAAGTTTTTGTGCATTACAAATAAAGAACTGTTGGTACTTACGTGTCAAAGGGAAGTTAAGAAAACATTAAATTGTTCCATAGATATAGATTCATAGTATAACGACTAAATACAGTAGTTTACGTAGGTAGTCAATTGTTTTTTGCATCTTTATCATTGCTTACTTACTGCTAAAACGGAAGTATAAACTCATGATCATATACTTATTAGGTATATTTATATCACAAAGGCCTAACTCAAACACGAACTGGGGGCTGATTTTTGAGATTCGATCGCTCGAATCATCTGACATTTATAATCTGTCATAGTCATCTGTCTAAAACGATGAAATAGTGTTTTTAAAATAACGTCAGTAGGTATATAATAATTAAAAATCATGATTATTTAAACTTCTCATTTCATCCGAAAATAATGGCGGCAAACTATTGTGTGCGTTTAATTTCGAGCTTGTTTTTTTTATTGGAGCATACGAATGTCAAAAATGGGCTCTCGGATTTTACGCTGCCAGAATCCAGGGGTTTTGTGTGATATGGACTAAAATAATCGGACCGATTTTTAGATACAGTCGAAATCTAAAATATCTATGTGATAATTTGTAGGTATACCTACGACCTTTCACCTTAAACCGGTACAAATAAGGTTGTGTTTATACAATGATTAATGGGGAGGATATCTGTCATAATAACATTTCCAACAATGGTCTTAGAAAAGCTAAACTGCTTGTATGACGGGAAGTAGTTTTTATTTATTTTAGGGAAAATGACTCATTTTGTCGCCTCTAATTGGTTCTCAAAATAAATTTGCATGTTTCCGAACTACTCTAAAATTAAAATTCTGTACAATAAACCGATAGGGAAGAATTTTTCCTAAGAAAAGCTTTCTGACCGTATATAGTTTCAGTACATTGTTAAGGACCATTAACATTTTGCCTCTTTCTCTCTTTGTATGCAGTTGTATGGTATCTGGTCCACCAAGTTAACAAAAAAAATCACCGGCCTTACCCATAAAGGCGATTGTACTTTGTTAGAGGAAGATACGCTGCATTTTCCGATATGTGGTTTCCACTTAGAACCTTTCTCCCCCATCTGCAATCGGTACCCACTAACAATGTGACTATCTGACAATTTTTTCACCTATGATCAATATGTCCAATGAGCATTTTTTTTAACGCGATGGTCCTTTATTTCCTTAATGACTCAATAATGCTAAAAAGAGAACAGAATGATAAATAGTTATCAATATGATCATATTAATAAGATTATAACGATAAGTGTCAGCTTAATTAGCAACCGTCCCTTTTAAGTTAAACTACTCGTTTATAAATCCACTCTGACACTGTGCTGTGCCAAAACGTTTGAGGGCTCGGGACGCCAGCGCGAACAACTTAAATATTTTGCGAAACATCCTTCCAAAGCTTTGTTTACTTGTTAATTTGACAGACAAACGACAGGCAGCGGATTCTCATTACACAATGAAGGTTCCGCTTCTGCGTTTTTTGATACGGAATACTAATAATTGCCTCGCACTTTCGTAATTTGCTGGTTCTTTGAACTTAGTTTGCGTTTTCATTCGTTTTGAAGTGATGGAGGAGGGTTAAATAAAGGTAATCCTTTGTTTTTCATGGAGGCTATTGATGGAATATTGGGTATTTATGTATTTACCAAATAATATAAAATAACACGGTATTGTTAGCCGTAATCATGCTTTTTAAATTGAATCAAACTTAATTTGATATCTTTCGATCTAAAAAGCCGTACAGTCTGTCCAGAAAGAAAAGTTCGTTGAATGTATGAATTCTCATATAAACCATCACACTTCTCTAACTTTACCTACAGAGCCGTTATAATGCCAGACCAGACTAAACGAAATTAATCGAACGAGCGGAGCGTAAGCGAAGATCGTTCTTACAAACAACAACCTGTCACCTGGCTACTGGGACGTCTCGGCATTTGGATGGCTTTTTGATTTCGATAGTTTGTCCGACGATAACTTTAGTAGCGATTTTCCGATCTTTATGAAATTTGTTGGGGTTGTAGCAGAGACCAACAAAATTTGCGAGTTCGTATATGAGCTGGATTGAGACGGGGGTTCTGAAATTAGAAGGCCTAAAAAGCTTTTGTATAGGGGTCCTGTTACATTGGTCATCTTATTTACTACTTTAACGAGCAAGTATGGTTGAGTTTGGTATCAAACGAAAGGTATTGATTAACACTCTCGTCAAATCCTTATTAACTGCTTACTGTTTCATAACAATTAGGAACATAAAATTGAATACAAAAATATTTTCAATTATATTTTGATTTTGGTGTAAATATTTTGACAACTGACTTTTTTTTTAATTTATTAGAGCTTTGGCTGCTAGGGCCATCAGCATACTGACATTAACACATTAGTAAGAGAGAGTTACCATAGACGCATAATGATGGTGATCGAAACGGTGGTCCCCAGATGAGCACGATATGTCAAAGCAACAGAGTGAGAGGCATGTGAGAGGTGGATTTAAATTTAGATGAGACAAAAACTGTCTGAAGCGATTTGGTCGCGGTAAAATTTTGCGCATCAACCGCACAATTTAATATGGACTTTTAGTTTCACAGTGATGGTTAGTTGAGAAAAAAATACCCGATACCTATTTTTGGTATTTGTAGTAATTCTACTATTGCACATTTATGGCGAAACACAAGATTCGCGAGTTCACAATTCGGGGCGAACTACTAGTAATAAATCATGTGGAATTTCATGGTCACATAAAGTAATGATATTATAAGTCACCAGTATCTTAGCATATTGTTTTCCAATACAAAGCAAAGGCACCCTCTAAAAGCTCGCTCTTACGAACGATGAGGAAATTTCAGAGTGCACAATACAAGCCTGTAACGTTGCATAATATGGCGCATGTTCAGCCAAAGTATTCGTTATGGTATTTGCTACACCTAGCCAACCGGGGCATATGTTTTTCGATATGACGCCGAACGTCAGGTGTTCATCTTAAGACTATCAAGCTTAAATATACTCTATGCTGAACCTTTAAAGTCTGTTTTAAATGAGCATGTGACGAGTTGTTTGTGTCATATTGGATTTGCGGGGACTTGAGCCCTCCCTCTCGGAATTCGCGCTGCAGTAGAGGGTACTTGAGACTCTGGCGATGTGATCCGAGCGGCGATATTCGCGAGCGCGGGTCTCCACTCGCTGCATCCCTCTTGCTCCCGGCTCGCGGCGCGCGGCGAGCGGCGCCGGCGGGCGGGAGGCGCCCGGCGTCACTCACGTCGACTCGGTCTCCTCGGTCGTGTGTCCGAACCTCTCCTGTCCGCGACGTGCGATCTTTCCGAACCCTACCGGTACTAACGTACACGCTGCGTCCTGGACGCGACTTAACAACATATCCCTATCGTTTAACCCTTCTCCGACCCGTTAACCTGGTCTCCGTAGTTACGGTCAGTATTCTTTTCAAAGTTCTTGAGTTTTTAAGTTTTGCTAAGTGTTACGGACTATCTAAAGACAACGCGTTTGCGTTTAAACTTTAAAGGCTTGTGTCCTGCCATAAATAAAGGATTATCTGGATTGTCGGAAAGTGTCTGAACTGCTGAAGTGAAGCGAGCCGCCTTTACGTTTCATTTGCATCTGTCAAACAGGTAAGTGGTCTGTAAAGCGGCGTATTTACGCCGGTCACACACGCGGCGCGCAGTCTGCCTCGGCCTCCTACATTTGAATTATTAAAACGCTGACTGATGTGCCGGAGGCAGACGTTTGCTGGCTGTAAGCTGGGAGATATATCTGCGACAATAGCACGATTCATTCATAACCTCTAGGTACGAGTCGAGACAAAGACACCATTCGTTAGCAGAATTTTTAAGTTTTACTATTGAATGTTTTGACTGGTAGGTTTAGTGGAAAATAATATAGTTTATTTTCGATGTCGAAATTGAATCAGTCATTATACATTCTAGGAACTATGCTGAAATGATGGTTATTTATAAATGTTTTACAATCGATTTGTAATATTAAAAGCCCTCGCAATTAATAAAGGAAAATAAATTAGAATAATGTTTTTTTTTATGTTGCATTTCCAACCCTAGTCCTCCTATGTAATGTTAACATTTTTATTAGAAACTCCCAAATATGAATCACTCTTAAGTTTGAATTTATTCACCGTCGTCAATAATAGTATTGAAAATGACGTCAAAAATACTATTAAAAATAAATAGTTATTTCTAGACTTTTAGTAGTAGTCATAGACAGATAAGTGTCATAACACGTAAATATTTTCAACACCACTCACCTGGGTTTAATTATCAAATGTCTGTGAGCTTGCACCCTGATTTCATATTTATAGATAGTACGTCTACGCTACGAAATAACTACATTGCTAAAGGTATATTACAGTAATTAATTGCACCGTAGATCAAATCGCTGATGATTTTTCATCTATGTGGAAGAGTTATTATTGTAAGTAGAAGGGTCTAACTTATTAAATAATAGAGATAAGTACCTACATATCACAACATCTTACAAAATTCGTGTTTATTCTCTGATCTAGAAGTATCTATAGTGACCTCCCAATTACAACTGTAATTGTAAATTCATGTAAGTATTTCACTCCAATAACGAAGGATCATTGTAAGGCCAATAATAACTCTCACACATATGAAGCTGCCCGATATTAAGTGAATATGCAAACAGTCGATACGTAGATATCGAAGCGTATGCACTCAAGTGAACTAAAATGCAGACGTGACTGCGCATAAATATTCTCTGGGCGTTTAGGCACCTGTACATGGAAATATCACCGTTTTTATGACAAAAAAAATTAAACTCGTCGTATAGTAAAGTACGAGTACCCGTGGTTAACTATCCTTATTTTAATTATCGGGTAAATGAAATACATATATTTTCCCAAAAAATGCACTTCTCAAACATTTGAGGTTTGTACTCCACAATCTTGAGACTAAATTGCCCCTAATTTGCTTCACTGACACGAAAATCAGATTTCCTATAGATATTCTTATTTCTACAGTAGCGTAACATTAGCTACCCTGAAGCACATTAGTATCCCCTATCCAAGACCTAGTAAGTGTATACATTCACTTTCAGGCTCTTAACTTCTTCACTGCTTTCTGTTGAACATCTTACTGATAAGAAGTGGAAGTACGAGTAGCTCCGTAAACGGTAACTGCCAGCGCAGTGTGTTTTCAGCGGACTTTAATGTCCTGTAATGTGGCTATGGAACAAAACTGCCAAGTCTGCGAGAGGGCTATACAGAAAGCTCGATATGTCCATGGTGATCTACATATATATGCAACCAACCTTTGGAACATAACAGTCCAGAGGCATGACGAGGCATTGCCCTGGCATCACATTTCCAAGGCGCTCGATAGAGCAGCTACGGATTCGGTAGACTACAGCTCTCACACACTCTTTGGCGACGATCCAACCGTTAAATTCAAACTACGCAATCTTGAACAACACGTATCTTTTCTCTATTTCGATATTATACATTTGGAAGTTCCAAATAATTGCAAAAATTAATTCTATATTTCCGTTCTATTCACCGAACGTCTAGGCACGGGGCACACATGTAGGTTTGGTATTCTTCCGTCGTCGACGCATCGTTTACTCGCGAAAAGAGTTTTGTCTTGTCATTCCTAACCTAATGCGGATTCGTAAGGAATGGAAATCGGTTCTTTAATCAAAATATGTAAGATTGTGTATCTCATTACCGAATCAATGAGCTTTACTCTTATTATATGGGCTGAGACTTATAGTAGATTGCTGGAAGGTACAGTCAGCAGTAAAAGTAGCTAAGCGGGTAAGCGTTCAAAATTACCTGGACACGAGCTTATTGTTAAGAGAATGAGAGCATGTGTAGGTCATTTTGAACACCCTACCCGCTTAGCTACTTCTGCTGCTTACTGAACGTAGATATTTCATGCAATAAAAAATAAATTTCTAATATGTACGGTCACCGGCAATAGTATCTTCCTACATCAAGGCCGCAAAAATATGTGACACGCTCTTATTTGTAGGGCCATAACATCGTGTCACATATTTTTGCGACCTTCATTTAGGAAGATACTATTGCCGGTGATTGTACTTACAATGTAAAAGCTTATTTTAACTTAATTTTAACTGATTTTATATTTACGTTTCTATCTTAATATTTTACTTAACAAAATTACTGTGTTTACTAAACACAGACAGACAATAAAGTAAATAAGGAACATTAACAATAAGTTGTTAATATTTTTGGATCCAAAATTCACACATTCTCAAACTTTCCTGTGACAATTTCACGGTTGAGTTTTCTTTGGGAATACGAATAATAACATCCCTTGTTAAGTGATTTATTAACATCTGAAAACATGCCTTCGCCGCGCTATGGCCCAAATGTATTCAGAGGTTTAAGAGGGATATCGTTGAAATGGGTAAGGCTATTGTTGTTTTATGTTTGCTACATTGTGCTAATTTGTTTCACAGAACGTTTACGAGTAGGTACAAGATGTTATAATGTAATGATGATATATTCAATCTTTGGTACGTATCTATTTAGATAATGGTTAATAACTTATGGTAAGGTCTCCGTTATTGTAAGGATTGATTACGCCTGTTAGCGATACCGACATGTTTATTATTATTATAATTAATAATGTTTGTTACCTGACCTTTTTATGAAATGTGTAATGTTGTTTATGTGTATTTATTAAGTTGAAAGATAGAAAAAAAATGTGCGTCAATCCCTTTGTGACAAAATCCTCAAAATTGTGAAAACTACCAGATAGATAGTACCACAACGCGGATTACCCGTTTAAGTTAACAGGCGTCCATAGGCTACGGTAGCTGCTTACCATCAGGTGTGCTGTATGCTTGTTTTCCACCATCGTTGTATGAAAAAAAACTACTTCTAAAAAGTGTAATTAAAAATAATACCTACGTATTGTAGGTAGATAAAAATAAATTTATTATATCCCCAAATTTATACTCGTATTATTTGTAGGTACCTACTTACCAAAATATCAGACACGGTGACATCTTTTTATTAATGGATGTATATATACCGAACAGCGGAGACTCGTCTCTCCTAATCTCTATGTCCTCTTATTCTCGTCCTACGTCGGATTCTACTCGAAATAGCACAATTAAAATTAATATAAACGTGCAAAAAGGACACGGACGCCATTAAATAAGTATAATCACAACCTTCAACAAAGTTATAAACTCGTTCCCGCAAATAAAATAAATATGTCGCAAACTTTCTCCTTTAAGGGTCTTTATGGGTTAAATTATATACGCTCAGGGGCGCAGAATGGAGACATATTCCACTATTGGGACCTCGGGACTTATTATGGTCGACCTAGATGCCCGGCCACGGAGAGTGCTATAGTCCTATTCATATTTCATACCCCATTTCAGAGTGGAATTGTGTGTTTTTCAATAGACGAGACCGCAATTTATGGGAACCTCATAAGAGCCTTCTATGGATCGGGAAATCTTGACACATGAATTAGAAAGATTAATAAATGTTTTATCGCGAGAAATTAAGCCAGGGGGCCGATTTTTGACTTTAGAGCGGTCGAATTCAAAGATTTTAAGCTCGAATATATTCGCACACAACAGTTGGTTGTCATTATTTACGCATGAAATTAATAGTATTGATTTTAAATTACTATCGCTGTTACTTTTAAAACATCATTTCTTCGTTTTATTCAGGGTTTTAAAAGTCAGATTCGAGCACTCGAATCTCAAAAATCACCCCCCAGGTTTAGTATGCAATTCAGGATTTTTTTGTATAACAAATATCGGAATTCGGTACAAGTAATACCGATATTGCATACTTTATATACAGAACTTGTGCGTTGTTTTAATTTTAATAATGATCTGTTATTGAATTTCGTGGGACATATTAACACTATTATCATTGCATGCGGCTATACACGATGTACTGTAGTCGATGGCGCGGCGACACAACGACGGGTCGTGGATCGGTTCTCTTAGGAGTTCTAGCACTCTTAGTGCGTGAGGCTGGAGACCCAAGCTCTCCGAAACATGTCGCGCGAAGTGACTAAACACAACTGTGTACAGCCGCATGCAGTGATAATAATGTTACTGATTTGTTAACAAAATATTTTTGACATCAAAATGAAATCTAAGTAAGTAGGTACCTAACACATTTTAATGATGCCAATTTACTACTGCTATGGACGCTAAACAACAATAACGTTATGGTTTCTGTTTGACAAAAATATGATAGCAAATTGATAATAATAATCAAGTAGGTAATCCTAATTATATTAAAAGTTAACGAAATTCAACCCCTAACATGATTAAATAAATACGGTTAGAAAGTTTTTATGCGGAACTTATTTGAAATTATCAACTTGAAAACTTTGATTACAAAATCTTTATTCTGTAATTTATTTAAAGGTAATTAACAAATAAATTTATTAAAATAGTTGTTCACTTTTTGCTGTAATTTAATATTATACAATAAAGGTACACATATGTTTTAATAACCGGTAACAGAAAAATAAAAGAGCTTTTTTAATATCTAAACCACAGAGAGAAAAAATGTTTTCAACAATGAGACTAGTTTCAGCGGAACAAAGCACTTACATTACGGGAGGTTTAATAACTTTATTCGCTAAGAATGTATATAAATAGGTACTACCAACTAACTAATCAATTTTTATTTTTCGTTTTCATTTTAATTACTTGTGTATTTTTTAAAGACTACATGGAAATTATCATCATTGTATAAAATTGTATCAAACTATATCCAGTTTGATACAATTACATGAGGCGTCCTGGGTATAACGCATTTTATTTTTCAATTTGATCAATCCATCAAAAATACAACACTGTATCGTTCCACGCATACTCCTGTATTTTGTTTAATTTTCCATACAAAAAATAATAACTAGTCAGTTTTGTAATGGTCCATATATCTACTTATGTAAAAATGCGTCACAAAACTGACAAAAACTTTGGGACACTTTTTTATAATTTAAATTGATAGTCCTTGTAATTCTGAGTAAAATTATCCCAATTTGTCAGGTTTTTCAAAAAAAAAAAATGGTACCTACACCTTTTTCTAAAAATGCCCCTACATGAATGTAAATAAAAGTTATGTCAATTGTTTAGTTCTTCCCACAAATGTCGGCTGGCATTTAATATAAAACAAGCTGGGGTTTCGAGAAGTTTCAAATGGAAACTAAGCGGGGAATGATGGACTGCCACGCCACTACAGTCACTTTTAGGAGGATTTATGTTCAGTTGCTACTTACTCGGCTACAAATTATTCATACCTCGGCGTTTTTCATGTACAATATACAGCCTTGGCCAGAAGTATTGAGCATAGGTGTTTTTGTTTACAATTTTGATGTTAAGCATTATTTCCCTATCCTAACAATGTACGGTAACGGTAAATGTTATATTTTATTTATAAATATAGAAAACTTCACTTAATAACACTTTCAAGGTACTTAAAAAATATGAAAACAGAAGGTACCAAAAATGTAAATTTAAGTCGGTGCGACATATTGCAAATATTCTATGCAGTTACTACTAACTTCAACAAAACATGCCTATTAGTTTAAATTAATTGACAAAATAACTTAAACAAAGATGGAAACGATGGACTAAACTTTCCAGTTTTGTATGAAAATCGCATTGGTGCTCAACACTTCTGGCCAAGGCTGTATATAATATATATCATATTGAAAGTGATAGGTACGGTATATATTAAAATTGTATTTTTGCACATAAATAACGCCTATTTGAAGTACCAATTTGCTGAATGTCAATAAGGTTATGGTTAGGCTAGACACAATTATACCGTAATTAAGGACTTTATTTTATACCTCTTGATAATTACGTGACCTACGTAATTACTAAGCAATTGTACCTATTAGCAATTAGGCGTTGTCCTGACTTAACAGATATTTATCATTAGATACTAATTTTGAGATTAAGATGTCTTTGACTGCTTTCTAATAGCATTTGTGACTTCTAAATTCGCAATCATTTAAAATTGAATGGCATCTAACTACTCCTATAGAACTTTAAATCTAGACCAAGATATATGTAAGATCTAATATCAAAAACATATTCTGAGATAAAAGCTTTTCTCGCGCCAATGTTAGGTACCTACTACCGTAAATGCTGACAAAATTATCCCGTTAAATTCACAGTTAAATGATGATCGAAATATCCACAAATTATAATTCATGATATTACTCTTGTACCTTTTAAATTTATTTCCCCAAAATGCATCATTATTCTTTCCACCGCGCATGTACATATTTACGCGACTTTGCTCTCAAATCAAGTCAAGTGATGTTAGAAAATTGCCAAGTGCCGGTTGACGCTGCAACTTGGAGCCAAGCGCATTCGTCCCAGCGGCTTTCGTTTTACGGTACCAAGTTTCAAAGCAAGCATCTGGACATACCAGTTATGCGAGCCGTGACATTGCTGCGCGACTCTTGGTAGGTATACTTTGAACATTGGTGAACACGAAACGGCTTGTGTAGGTCTAAAACTGATCTAAACACTACCGAAATACGAGTAGCTCCGAATATGTCGGTACGTTTTCGGGCTACTTAATCTAATGGAGTAGATATAATGGGATTAAACTAATGCACGACAGAAACGGATAATGGGTACCTAGTAAGAGAGCGATGTATATAGACGATGATATTTAAAATTAAACAACGAAAAGGATAGTTATGCTATCGTTAAAACAAAAGCCAGAATGCAAATGTCGGGCAGCAGTGGCCTTGGGATATAAGTGAATATTATCAAAAACTTCTAGTGCATTCGGTAGGCTTCCGGTAGATCTAAGAAAATAAAGTGCGTGAAAATAATAAAAGCCTTTAAGTTTTTCAAATTTAAAATAACAACAAGTACCTAGTTATAGTACCTAATTAAATACAGTACATTAGTATCGAATGATCAATTCTTTAAAAAAAACAGCACTTTGGTAAACCCAAATAACGAAATTCGTCGCATTAATTCCTAACTTTTACAAGCACACCCTAAGCTTGGCTATTTAAGTTCCAAGAGACATAAAATTGTTTTGATTACTTCAAGCGTCGGGTTACACACATTCGCGCAAAAGTATTTTACTGCGCACGTAAAAAGAAAGTATTTACTCGACATATTATTATTAACCAACATGGAATCACGGAGCGCTGGGTTGTCCACAGAGATTTGGAATGTGGGTAGCTGCAAAGTGTCTATTTCGATATGTGGATTGAACGTGATATTTGTGGGACAAGTGAATTTGGAAAATCCATTTATAATATTTAATTTAGACGTGGGGGATATTTTAATGGATATGTTAATTATCGTTTAACGTAACATATTTGATGTTCAGTTTCTGCTTCTCATTAACATTCGTACATATCATAGAATGATGAAACTCAAAAGATCCACCTAATAATAATCGTATCGTATTTGATAAAAATTGCCACAGCTGGACAAAGCGTTGCAAAGCCTTTTCCTGTACGGGGTGACCACTTAAAACCTTTTCGTTTTGCTCTCACGGACATCGCATCCACTTAAATAAAAGTAATATTTTGGTTTTTTAATGAAATTTAAATTATAATTTAAGTTGGTATATTGATATATCTCGGATATACGCTGAACTGTGAAATGTAAGGAGTTCCTGACAGGATCCTGACAGGGTCGCCATGTGGAACGGTAAGTTGGGTGTTCAAGTAAACACAGTGAATGCTGATTAAAGACTAAACTTTATCCAATAAACACGTAATTTATAGTTATACAAATAGCAAAGGTTGTACTATTACTTACTTATGAACTAACTCCTTACAGAAACTAAATATTGACTATGATAAATAATATTGATTGTGTATTTTCTGTGATGCCGGATCCTAGCTTGTTAAGCATCAACATAGTCACGTTTTATAAGAGAAATGCCAGGTCTCCCGGTAGCACATAACGGTAGTAGCAGCTTCCGTCAACGGGTGATGGTCGGAACAGGTTCTGTCGGACCATACGATAGCGCGGTCAGGCCCTTATATGCCTTTATACTTTCAAGGAATCAATGCTATTTCTGCACGATAAACACTTGGTTAAGTTCAGATTAAGTGCAGATTATGGCGATAAAATGTTTTCCAGAAACATGTCTAGGAAATTGTGGGACCACACATAAGTTTACTCGCCGGGATCTGTAGTTGTTTCATACGATACTTACGTGTTGTAGGTATATAGTATCAGGTTCAGAATTGCACGGCCAATTAATCAATTCATAAATTGGTAATGCAATTTTGTACCTGATGGTAGATATTTTAGGAAGTTAATACTCGTATCTACGTAAGTATAAATGGAAATGAACTTCTTTAAAAGGTGACGCTTCTTGGTTACTCACAATTTAAACGCACCGTTGTGCTAGATCCACTTGGTTCAGAAGCCTAAGTAAATATAACCCTTCGGGAAAGTAATTTAAGCAATGCGTGGGGCACAGGCGTGTAATTTACTAGAATCAGAAAGCAAAGCCATCGTTTTTAAGGCTCAGGAAACTGCACTTAAATTTCGATAGCGTAAAAGGTAACAATGTTTAAATAAAATATTCCTGCTTTACGTCACTCTGTAAGCGACGACATTTCATGTCAACCCCTGAATCTTGCTCCAGGATTTTGCTCATTATCTTAGCGCAACAAAATAGATCTACATATATGTCCCCATTCATCCGTATTGAAACGTATTCTTTTTCAGTTTTCGCCCCACGCGCGCTTAGAAAAATAACAATGTTTTGCTCGAGACTCGCGGTAAATTTACCTTCCGTACGTGTTTCATTCCCTTAAAGGTCTGTATTGCAAACAGAAAATAAATACAGCCATAAAATAAATGAAAGTATTTAGCGACGGTAAACAAATAGAACATTTACAACTTAATAATATATATTGATATATCAACATGAATATTAATCATTTATCATACGTATTTCAAATGACATTTCATGTTAAAAACGCAATTGAAAACCGTGCATCCGCATGGACAACTCGAATATTGCATTTTCGCTCGGATGACGTGTCGACTGCATTTTAAATAACTTAGCCGGCCTCGGGCAGATATTCTGTATTGATTTTAAGGTATTTTGGGAACATTTGCTGGGATGCTGTGTGAATAGCCAACTTTGATGCAGACGAGTTTTGTCGCAGTTTTCAATTTAATTTAAGCAAATTAGCGCTGCTTAATTTTATATTTTTAATTGAAGAACTTCACAGTAAAGTCCATTTGAATCGGATATTTGAAAGAAATACTAAATCGAAACAAAATGACTGAGAGGAAAGGAATTTAAACACTTTTCAGTGCACATTCCACTTGGGCATTTCCTGTTCAGTTCCGTCCGCGTTTAGCATTCGCTTGACAGTGGAACGTGCTTTCTCGCTTAAACGTCGAAAAAGATTTTCGATGATTTTCCGAGCACGTGTTCTCCGTGGACTGTATTTCGGTATTTTTCGTCAGTTGTCAATCTACTACGCGTGACTGGCTTCCCTCCTTCGCCCCGCTTCGCGCATCGCTGCTGTGACGAGATAGATTTTGCTCGAAACGGAAGCGATATCGCCTCCGACACGAGTCTTTGAAAAGATTTTCTCATTGTGAAAAATAATTGAATTGTAACATTTGGTTAGCGATAAGGTAGGGTAATAAAAACGTTTTAAATTAAACGATATTTAAAGCTGCCCGCGAATTCTTTGAATATTTTTCTTTTACGTATTCTATTTATAAAAATGTCTTATTATTACTACCTCTACTTAATATGCCAAAAATTTAATACATGCAGCAAGCAGTTACAACAACACCACAGATAAGTGGTTACCAAACTAAAAGTGAATTACAAAATTATGGTAACTGGTATTGAATGACAAAGTATATGTTAATTACCTAAAAATAGACCTTCATCATCGTGCCTATAAGTACAGACTCCAACTTTAGTTATAATTTTCAACTAAGCCTTCCTAATAAATGTGTCCTAAATTATTAAATGTACATAGATAACGAATTATTGTCATGAGTTATGATTAACGGCTAGGCAGGCCTAGTCCATGCATTACTGTTATAACTGCATATATAGTTTACTGCATTCCGTCGCAGTCTCCGGGGACTTTTTATGAACGGTTCCGTTTGCAAACTAACTATGTAGGTATAGCTTTTAGGCTGATTACATTCGATGTTGCGAACTTTTCGTTCGTAACTGTTGAATTGTATCTACGTTTTTGTCTGTGTTGCAAATAACTAGCAATTTGGCGCCACTTAGGTACTTTGCCAGAAAGGGTATTTAGAAAATTTTGAGGGAATAAAAAAAATGTTACTTAATAATCACACTTATTTGAAGGTTAACAAGGGTTAACCTTTAACTACAAATGAGTGTGACTGTTAAGTGAGGGCACAGGGACGTGAGTATACAAAATATGCCAGTTATTTATTATAATTTCGATTTCTTCTACGTGTACCTATAGGTACATGATATTATGTACGTTATCATGGATCCAGGGTCCGCTTTCCTGCTCATTTTTCTTATTTTTAATATTATGAGCCCGTTATCGGTACATCATTAAAAAAATAGACCATTGTTTAGCTTTGTCTTTGAGTTTCGTGTTTACTGTGGCAACATCGTGTCACAATAACAGTTTGAAAATATTACTTTTTTTCGTCCTGTCAGTTGACTAGGAAAGTTAGTGTCGAAAAAACCGCCATAGAGTGAACACGACCTTCTCGGCTTTCGCTATTGTTAAGAACACCACTATAAACCCCTAGCTATAACTCAGTGCTGTGTGAGTGGACGAGGCCAGCGATATCCTGGTGTACATCGGAGGTCTAAGTTAGAGGATCTGAGGTAACGGTTACTGGTTTGCTCTAGCTAGCGGTGAGAGACAGCTGCCTGAACTAACGGTCCCATAACGGAAGCCAAGGATCCTGCACCAGACAATCAAGGTAACTCCACGTCACACACTTGTAACTTTAACTATACTAACTTCTCAAAAACCTATGCTAACTTTCTTGCTCAGCCTATTGCCCCTGAATATTTCTACGCCGGTCTTCATCCCTTTTTTTCGCGCTTTCGAAACTACAGTCCACCTTCTGTCGCAATCGAACATTTTTGGTCTTCGAACCGCATAATTTGATAAGCGACCTTTGGTTTTTTTCGTTTATTTTTTTTTTCGCTTTCGAAAATTTAGGGTAGTCTTACAAAATAGTTGAGGGTAAGCAAGAAAGTTGGTCGTGTGGTGGTGTTCTTAGTAGTCATTTGAATTTTTATCGTTCATTCTTTTGTTATTGGAGTGGTTAATGCCACTGGCAACATTTTCACAGTTGTCAACTGTCAGTGTCAGTCTGTAGTCGGTGTTTTTTAATTTTAGTAAACAACAGACTAATTTGTTATTTATTCGATTTTATTGTTTTGTGTAGTGTTATTATCGTGTCGGTTAAAATGGGTCATGGTAACAAGTCGGAAGATGCAGAGGCAGTTGTGAACCCACTGTTGCTTGAGCGAGACTACGCTGTAATGCGTCTCGAACTTGTTCAGTCATTGTCTGATGCTGACTTAGCCCTATGTAGTGTGGCTGAGCTAGCTTCCATCGCTGAAAGCTTCCACCAAGCTCAGATAAAGCTTCTGAGCAGTGCTCCGCGGGAAGATCATCGCGAGATTTGTAATCACACGGCACGCTTCGATGCAGAACTTAGGTCAGTGAAGGCACGTTTAGAGTTACAATTAAAACCTACCATAGTGGTTTCGGAGCCGCAGTCGGCGGTCCTACCCAAATTGACAAAGCTACATATTAAACCTTTCGATTCAAAGATAGAGAACTGGATAACGTTTATCCAGCTTTTTAATTCGTTAGTGCATAAGCGTACTGATTTAGCTGACGTTGCAAAGTTACATTATTTGGTGTCAAGTGTGCAGAACGAGGCATATGAATTGATTAAAAATTATCCCATGGCAAATGAGAATTATAAGGTAGCATATGAGGCACTCTACAAACAATATAACAAGATGAGACCCATTGCATGCACTTATTATGATAAGTTGCTCAATTGTCAGCCGGTGAAATTATCTCCGGCAAGTGATTTACAACGAGTGTATCAAACATTTAAGGAGAATTTGTCGATACTAGATACTTTCAATCTACCCGATAAGAATTTTATGTTAGTGCAGTTACTTTGGTCGAAATTAGATAGGGATACCAAAGAACAGTTTGAATTAGAGCATAACTCTGATGATGTTCCAGAATTCAATAAGTTGCAGGACTTTGTCGAAAAGAGACACCGGGCTTTGAACGCTGCAGCGTTTGTTAGCAGTGTGAATCAACCTAGTACTAGTAGGTCTAACAGTAAGCCAAGGATGGCTTTGGTTGTGTCTACTCCAGTGTGTGTGGTATGTGGAGAGGCTCACAATATTACATCCTGTCCTACTTTCTTGAAGTATGACCCCGCTACTCGGTTTAAATGTATAAAAGACAATAGGTTGTGTATTCTGTGTTTGTCTGGTTCTCATTTAGTGAAATCTTGCAAGTCGGCACAACGGTGTGAGCAGTGTAGGTTCTCGCATCACTCCCTACTGCACTTTGGCAGTGCAAACGTTCCTGTACTGTCAGCAAAAGATAGAGATAGTTTGGAGCGTCCCTCAGAAACTTCGAATCCGCTGGCTATGGTAGCTAGTAACCTTGCCGCTCGTTCGTTATTCTCGACTGCTAGGGTTTTGGTGAAAAATATACAGGGTGACTTCGTGCCGGTCAGGGCTTTGCTCGACGGCGCCAGCGCTTGCAACTTTTTGAGTGAAGCATGTGCTGAGAGGCTTGGTCTCCAGGTGAATCGTGGTAAACACGCTGTGACGGGCATTGGTGAATTGGTCACTGAACCTGGTGGGTCTTTAACATGCACGGTTTCAACCAGTAATGAGAGTTCTGACTCTACCTTCTCGTTAGAGGCATATTTGCTGCCGAAAATTTGTCCGGACACACCAACCGAGCGTGTAGACGTATCATCGTGGCAACACATAAAAAATTTGGAGTTAGCTGACCCCTCTTGGCATACTACGGGGCCTGTCGACATGCTCCTAAATGTTAACATTTTCGCCTCATCATTACGGCCCGGTCTGGTTCAAGGAGGTCCAGGGCAGGCAACTGCCCTCAATACAATGTTCGGTTGGGTGTTGATGGGTGATGCTGGCGCATCGACTGCAGATGAAGGTGCTGATGATGTCCATCGTTCCCCATGTCGCTCGCACCCCTGCAGCTCCCCTCTCGGACAACCTAACGACTCTCGTTCTCGGCAACGCTCCAACTCTCGCCCTCGTTCTCGCTCTTGTTGTCGCACTCGCTCGCACTCCAACTCTCGTCTTAGCTCTTGTTCTCGCTCTCGCTCACACTCCGATTCTTGCTCTCGCTCTAGCTCGCACTCAGGTTTTAGCTCTAGTTCTCGTTCTCGCTCTCGCCTTCGGCCTTGCGCCTGCTATCGTTCCCACTTTCGGTCGCCCTCAACCTCAAATTCCGTTCTCGCTTTCGTGATTACCTTTATTTTTGCCCTCGGTCTCGCTCTCGTACCCGCTTTTGTTTTCGCTCTCAGTCTCGTCATCGCCCTCGTTCCCACTCTCGTTCACATGCACCTCGCGTCCTTATTTCCCTACCGCTCTTGTTTAAAATTCAAACATTGCGGTTGTACTTACAGCTGTCCCAGGTTCTATAGCCATACCTGTTCTCGCTCTCGTGATGGATTGTTTCAAGGTGGGCGGACGCCTCGGATGAGCTCCTCTCGAACGGAATGACTTCAACTCTTCGTTACATTTGTGTCGTCTACTTCTCGTCTAGTTTTAATTTAATTATTATTTTCTTGTATCTGTTTGTCTACTAAAAATACTAGTGTATTTTGGTAGGCGGAATGTTTAGCTTTGTCTTTGAGTTCCGTGTTTACTGTGGCAACATCGTGTCACAATAACAGTTTGAAAATATTACTTTTTTTCGTCCTGTCAGTTGACTAGGAAAGTTAGTGTCGAAAAAACCGCCATAGAGTGAACACGACCTTCTCGGCTTTCGCTATTGTTAAGAACACCACTATAAACCCCTAGCTATAACTCAGTGCTGTGTGAGTGGACGAGGCCAGCGATATCCTGGTGTACATCGGAGGTCTAAGTTAGAGGATCTGAGGTAACGGTTACTGGTTTGCTCTAGCTAGCGGTGAGAGACAGCTGCCTGAACTAACGGTCCCATAACGGAAGCCAAGGATCCTGCACCAGACAATCAAGGTAACTCCACGTCACACACTTGTAACTTTAACTATACTAACTTCTCAAAAACCTATGCTAACTTTCTTGCTCAGCCTATTGCCCCTGAATATTTCTACGCCGGTCTTCATCCCTTTTTTTCGCGCTTTCGAAACTACAGTCCACCTTCTGTCGCAATCGAACAACCATTATGCTAGCTCGGGTACCTATACCATAACTAAAATCAAAGCTAAAGATTTATTTTTACGTAAAGAGGTAATGTTTCAACAAGTTAATCCAATGCTACATTTAATTAATAATTCAAAATTTAAATTGTTACATTACTGATGAAGCTATGTATGTTAAAACAGGTGTACATTTCCGTAACATAATGTATATTTCATTGGGGACTATGCCACAATCGGAGCTGCTGGATGGGGTATTCTTTTTATGACTCTGGTTGGTAGGTAGGTATATTTTTCTTGTTTTTATTTTAATTTAGTTTTATTTATAATTCTAATTTAGTTTTAAATAGGTAATTTTGTAAGTATATTTATACATGTTGTAATTAGTTAGTTTCATACTTATGATATGAATAAATGACCCTTTGTTGTATGATCCTTTCAAATGAAGAATAAAAAAAAAATTCACAACAGTGTTTGACACTAACTTATGTAAATGGTAATTATTTTAATAGGTGAATATCAAATCGAAATATGCTATATTGCAAATTTGAAGTGCCGAATTAATAGTATTCCGCTAGAAAAATAAATCCGTTGTGTATTTAAGTAGAATCATTTACAATTTCTTACAAATAGTGTTACAAATATTATTTTTATTTTAGAGCGCATTATTCGCCAACAAACTGTCCTCAGTTTGGCGGAAAAAAGATGTATACCTAGGTAAGTTTCCCTTAAAAAAAAGTAATAGTTAGGTACCTAGTAGATAGAACATAAAATTCATAGGCTTCCAGCAAAGCCTATATAAGCGCTTTGCTTCTTTATAGGGATTTGGAAAGTATATCCACGAAATAACGTTTTCTAGCGCATTATTTAATAATTATAAAATATGCCGTCCGAAAGTAGATCACACGCCGTACTAAATATTTGTCACTTCTTTTCGCAATTATCGGCTATCTAACCTCTACACAAAGACTCCATTCAAATTTTGATATTACCGGGATTTCGCATCAAGCCGCAGCTCCTCACGTCAATAGGAATGCATTGAGTGCCGAAGGTGCACGTCTCAATATCGCGCGAAGTGAGCGACGTTCCCTCGAGTGGGTTTCATTGTTTCCCGATGCTGGCGTCTCGCTAGTTACTCAAATAAATGTTCTGCGGAGCTATTCAATGAAGGAAAACGAACACCCATTGAATGAGTAATGCACGCTTTTGAATCATAGCGAAAGTCTCTTGAATTCAGCAATAACTAAGGAGAAGGATATTTTATGGTTGATGATATTATTAGGGTTCGTTTCTCGGATAATACAGTCAGATCCTCTTCAATCATGTTACAAACGGTAATCAATGTACACAGGCAGCTGAATTTATGGGAGATACATATGTCAATAATACTGGATGCATATTAGAACATATGAAAGCACCTTAAAGATCAGCAAACAAGGCAAGATTTTTTCTTCCAGCCCGTATATGTTCTCAAGTCGTGGACTTGGTGTCACGCAGAATTCTCACAAGATTATCAAGTGCCGAGCGTGGCTAGAGCTATCACATGTAGAGAAACTACAGAACGGGATGATTTCACTTGTGGGTGAAGCTATCGAGCTAATGCCGTGGGTTGCATTTCGAAACTGATATCACAATCGTGTGTTGTGTCGGAGTATACGTCTAATGCGTACCTAAGTACCTATTTGCCTATAGTTATGCCAAAGCTTGACTGTTTGATGCCACATTACGGCTTTTAGAACACAGTTTCACGCAATAATAGTCCATGTGTTTGTTGTTGAAGTGTTTAATGTGTTTTTTACGTGGCAATAAATGATTTACTTACTTACTTACTTACTTACTTACATGTTATATTTGTATAAATGTTAAAAGTACTCAAGTTGACTTACGCAAAAAAATACAAAGGCAAAATGAGCAAAACGTAAGTTTCGTTACCTAAGTTATAAGTCATATAAGTCAACTTAATAAAATATTTACCCGCATTAGGTACCATTTTTGGCTTTGTTATTCGTCTTTGTGCTTATCTATTATTAATGCATAGTTTTTGCGTAAATATGTAGTTAATATACTAGTTAGCATACCTTCTAAACTTACATGTAAAAAATGTGGGAAGTTAGTAAATCAATACGAATAAATTAACCCCAATCGACTTATCCTCCTTCATATTATTCCCGCTTCCATTAAGATCGCACTAGGGCCGTGTTCGTTTACATTAATTAAAGCTGCATGCTTCATTCAAACAAGCCTGCTTCGACGTCTGTCCTCTCGCGCACGTCAAAACAAAAGCTCGACCCGGCCACGGGTCACTTCACTTGCCTCTACTCGGCGAACACCTACCGCGAACTCGTATTGCGTCGCTAGTTCTCTATATTCAACTTTAACTCCATGTATTAAGGTTTAGATTAAAAAAGTGTTTATGAAAACACGAGGTTGTTGGAGTTGTAGGTAACCGCTGCTTAGCTTTCACACTTGCTGGAATGAGGTTCAGAATCCTAATGAGAATTGGTGCCGTCAGTGTTCATGAATACGTCGAACACTCGTATTTGACATGCGCTAAGTAAGGCTGTTTACATACCTATATAGTTTCGCCTAAGAGTTTATGAGCGAAGATGGTATACCTATTTTCGGCATCGATGCAGCTACTTACTACGAAATTGCAGTTCATCAAAATAGACTTACTGTTTTCGTATAAACTCAACATTATTAATCAAATATTTCCTACGTTTGTATAAATCATAGAAATTATGATTAAATTAATTAGACTACATCATCAATAGGTAATTTTGTAGTTTCATTTCAAAACAAATATATTAATATTATTACCGTACGTAAAGATAGGTTAAAGGTTACTAACTAAGTTAATTAAAATTAATTGTCATAATTGATTTAAATAACGCACGTAGGTACTAAAATTTAATTATGTCACCTACCAATAGTTACTATGTAAAACCTAATAAAATACAGATTTAATGTTATGAAACGGGTTAATCTTCTACATTCAAATAAAAACGGGTCACCAACCCATGTTTCCATGTATCAAGACTATAAAATTCCTTCTTGAGACGCACTTGAACACTAGATCTAGACGTAAGCACTAAGCAGGTATCCGGTCGCCCGCATTGACTAGTAGGCTTGCCGACGGTCCCACTCGGCATACACATGAAGCCTTTTTATAGGTCATCAACCTAGGCCCGGGATCAGCAACTCGTTCACTAGATGAGACAGATAATTTAGTAACTACACCACTAATTAATATATTAGTGATAAATTCAATTCAATTCAATTTTTAAAATATGGCATTCTGTCCACAATATTGGGACAATTTTGCCAATGTCGAAGTAGATACGACAAATGTACGGTTAATTAATTAAAATTTTGCTCCAAGAGCTGGACGTTGTACGGTGAGGTTAGGCTTTTTATAAGGAGATAGCTACTCCCTACAAACAGCACGTGGACTAACGGATATCTAACTCAAACAGGGGTTACACTTGTTTTGAGATTAATTCTTCATTAGTTGCTCACTAGTTCGTTAAATCACTGCAGAATAAGCTATATATTACACATTGAATCACGAAAATGAACATAAAATAAGAAGTTTTTCCCGAAACCAAACCACCTTGCTCGACAAGATGGCCGCAAGTCAAGTGATAAATTAAATGTGTTTTGTAATTTATGAGTGACAGAAAAGTAGGTACCTACAATACATTTTCATGTCATTCGGAGTCAAGACCCATTGCCCGTGGGGTCCCAGCGCACCTTTTTAAACACCTGGCTAATTTATAATATGGCTGGCTAATATATAATAGCAGAGACTATAGAGATATAGACGACCACAGCCTAAGAACTTTTTGAAGCTCATGTCGATTGCGCCATCTATGTCAAAGCCACCTAAAGATACTGAATATGTAAGAGAAATGTCACCTGCACTGCTACTCCACCTAGTAAGAAATAGCGTACTAGTAGTACACTAGTAGCTACTAGGTGCAGCTGACATTTGTCTTACATATTTGGTATCTTTAGGTGGCTTTGACATACATGGCGCAATCGACATGAGCTTAAAAAAGTTATAAGGCTGTGGTGGTCTATATCTCTATAGTCTCTGATAATAGGTATATCATTGTCAATATAAGGCATTACTGCCATAAGAATATCGTTTAGAAATAAATTCTATTAACAAAGACAATTATGTACCTTTTACTTGAAAATGACATAATTATTTATAATTTATAGAAATTCGATATAATGAAATAATTGTAGATTATTATATAATACTTATTTGCGATGTCGTGTGCTATATTTTTTTCTGAAACAGGCACTGGGGGGTGATTTTTGAGATTCGAGCACTCGAAAGTGACATTTAAAACTCTAAATAAAACGATGAAATTATGTTTTAAAATTAACAGTGATAGAAATTTAAAATCATGATCATTTAAACTATTAATTAAATGCGAAAAAATTGGCGACAAACTTTTGTGTGCGATTATTTTCGTCCTTAATTTTTTTGAATTCGAGCGTCCGGCCCCCTGTTCTCAGACATTCGTCGGGTAGTTAAACCAATAACCCGTGTTTCTATGTTGACATTTGCTAAGAAGTCGGTTGCCCGCGTAAATGACCAGTGAAACGTCGGAAATAACTAAAAAGCATATCATGGTTGCCATTTTATCGCTTATCACGTCATGCGTCACATTCATACTTACCCACTTGTTAGAACGTGACAGCTGTGGTGACAGGCGATAAAAATCCGACCATATTAGGCTAGCAGTTCAATAAATTAGATTTGCGATAGACCCGTCTAATAATTGTTAAATATACAGAGCTTTGAATATTGTCATAAATTAATTATGATAAGGGTATTTTTGGTCAACTAAAATGACTTGCTTTCAAAAACGCCACATCATAGCTGCAAATGTCATATTGATGCATTACATACCTATTATTCGAAAAGAAAATAGTATACAGCTCGTGAACAGTACTGTCGTACATCAATCCTGACCTGACCAGCTTAGGTACGAGTTTCCAGTTAGTTTGCAGAAAGCGCATCTATCCGCTGTATATCAACGTGGGTAATAGGAATTGCGCGGTATGTTATGGCGCCCCGCAGTAAACACGAAGAAAACAGTAGTAAATATCAATTTCTGTTAAATTATATTTTTTAATTGTGCTTTATGTTTCTTGCTGCTTACAAAAATAGGGCAAATAAAAATATGGCTACCTGACAACCTAACACATTAAGATGTGTCTCAATAATATATTTCATCTCATGTTCTGAATATAAAATAATATATTTCACCACACCTAATCGAACGAGCGGAGCGTAAGCCAAGCGAGTACAAACAACTTCTGGCGACTGGGACGTTTCGGCATTTCCATAGCTTTTTGATTTTGATTTGATAGTTTGTTCGAATATAACTTTACTAACGTTTTTATGATCTTTATGAAATTTGTTGGAGTTGTAGCAGAAATACATATAATTTGAGAGTTCGTTTACGAGCTAGATCGATCAAGGGGTTGTGGATTTAGAAGGCGCAAAACAATCTTCATATGAGTCTTGTTATATTGGTCAACGTCAACTCGTTTGCAAGTAAATCGCGAGTTTTCAGTTCAAGGCGGACTACTAGTTTAAAATGATTTGATTTGTTCTTCAGCTTAGTTAACTGTTTGCAACTTGTCTACTGTGACCGCGTATACTGGTCGCGTAGCACCCCATTACTTACCCGTTCCGCGCGAAAAAGAAAGTTGTTATTTTCGTCTGGTAATTTTCCTTTTGGTTATTGCAGGTACAAAACATTAGTGTGTGATAGTTGCTATATAGGTTTTATAATTGCATTATTAACTTTTCTAATTTTAACTAATGTTTGGTTATTTATATGTACTTAGTTATACGATTTTAAGTAATCTTCATAATGCAGTGTGCTTTTATTTGTAATATATTATTTAATATTTAAATTATATATTACTGATATTAGCAATATTTAAAGCCCTCGCATATTATTTTAAATTAATTGTTTAGTGTGATATTAATCAGTAGGCAAGGGCTATGTTATTTTAAATAAATTACATAGTTAGGGGTGAAATCATTTGGTTCTTTTGAGAGTTTTTATTTCAATGTTCTTCTAAAAGACTTTTCGTTACATACCTTTTGTCTGAGTCTCGTAAGAGTTTTTACTTAAAAGTAAAGTACCATTTTCGTTATTACGATTTTGTACTTCAAAAGGCAAAAACTGAAACCTTATAGGACTAGTTTGTTATCCGTCTGTATGTCTATCTCCCTGTCTGTCAAGACATTTTTTGGGTCAGGTAGAACTGTCATTTTAGTATATGGGAAAATTAAATACTACATAGCTGTCACATAACATAAGATATTATGTGTGTACAGACAAAGGGGCCACTTCGTCAATATGGAGTTACTAGTACTTTCTAAAACTAGGCGATATGTATGTGATAAGATAAGTGGAAGAAAAAAAATTTCCTTGCAAATCGACAAAGTGGTCCCTTGCACTAAACTCGTCCACATATTATAATAATGCAGCTACTTACGTCCAACACCTTGAGAGACTTTCGCTTCGGGGGTATTGTTGATTCAAGTGTCAGATACAGAAAGCGGTAAAGAATTACCGCTTTAAAGACTTACCGCAGGGGGACACGGACAACAGGAACTCGTATAGTCTGGCGTATCTCTGCGACCCTAAGGCCGCACACACGAAAACACGCGACCGGCCGCCGCTGCGAGCGGCGAGACCAGCGGCGGCTGCCGGTCGCGTATTTTTGTGTGTGCGGTCTAACCACCGGCAGTCTGGGCCCTGCGCCGTTGCCGGCGGCATCCAAGGTTTATAAAAAAAAATTATAAAGTAAACGTCCCAGTGATCGACATGCTAATGTCCAAATAATTGACACCCTGACTTAATGGCGAATGTTTTAAGCTTAAAGGTGGCATGTACTGGAATAGTGACGAGCACTCTAACGTTGTTTTTATTTTTACTTTTACACAGTTTCTTATTATTAGCAGCCTAAAATATTACTAAAAATTAACAACGATGATGCAGCATAATAAGCTATTATACTTCACTACTAAAACTAGATTTATGTTTACAACATTGAATGCAACAAAATGGTGTGAAACAATGGGCAATCTTTGCTAATACCTGTAACTGCTAACAACATTTGCAATATTAATTATGCGGCCACCAGCTTAATGTCCTAGCCTGATTGTCATTGCTTGCGCGAGTACGGACGTGTTTAGTTCACAAATTAACACGAGTATTGCGACCTTGAGTTGCATTACAGTTTATATTTTTAATTTATTATTTTTAAGTAGTTTTATTAAAAGTTAGTTTAATTTTAATATTTATTATTCGTATCATATATAATAATTTGGGAAATTCCAGCGTTTAAAAACTACTTTAACCCAAATAAATATTTATGTGTAACCGATTACTAGCAGAGCTCGAATTTGTAAAAATTGTGCGCATCGAGAAAAAGTTGTGAATTTTTGACCATGGATAGAATGGCCCACGATAAATATTTTTTAGTATTGGAGGTCCGTAAAATTTTTGGACCTTCACGTCAAAATCAGGGGTCCTGTGAAATACGTTATTACTCTATGGTTAAGGCTGCTAGGGGTTGTGTGGTATCATTTCCGTGTAAAACAGACATGCGGAATTCATTTGTGATATTAAAAATGTAAAATTTCTTATTAAAAAAAAAGTTGTGTGGCGAGGAAAAACACAATTTTTTTTTTTTTTTTAGAACGTCATATAACTAATATATATATATTTTTTTCTAATAATAAAAAATATTATTAAGGAGTATATTTAATGTAATTTCTAAATATATACAATTTTTAGGCTTATAGTATACAAAAACTACGCGAAAAAAAATGTTTGCTTCGTGGTGTATATGTTTTCTCCATAGTAAGTATCGATAATCAATGTGAACGTGAACATCCGTAGCGTATTGACCTTAAAATGCATGTATTGCTTGTTATTAGTAAATTTTATTCATAATAACTTCACAAAATGCAGAAATAAAAAAATACAATAAATAAAAACATATTTTTCCTCATTAACTTTAACATAAACCGTCACAATTCAAACGACGCGACGTCTGTTTTCCGTTACTCAACTTAAGTAAAAAAAAAACCAGAAGTTTTTTGTAATAAAGGTGTATAAAATGTATATGTTTCTATAATCTATATTAAATATGCTTCTTTACAATATTTTTTATTATTTGAAATAAAGGATATATATTAGTTATATGACGTTCTAAAAAAATAAAAATAAAATTGTGTTTTTCCTCGCGGCACAACTTTTTTTTTAATACGAAATTTTACATTTTTAATATCAGAAATGAATTTTGCATGTCTGTTTTACACGGAAACGATACCAAACAACCCCTAGCAGTCTTAACCAGAGAGTAATAACATATTGCACGGGACCCCTGATTTTGACGTGAAGGTCCAAAAATTTTACAGACCGCCAATACTAAAAAATATTCACCTTTGCTCACTCTATCTATGGTCAAAAATTCACAACTTTTTCTCGATGCGCACAATTTTTTTCGCATTTGTACTGAGACAAAACCCTACTATTTATACTTATTACAGAGACTATAGAGATATAGACGACCACAGTCTAAGAACTTTTTGAAGCTGATATAAATTGCGCCATCTATGTCAAAGCCACCTAATGATACCGAAAATGTAAGAGAAATGTCACCTGCACTGCTACTCCACCTAGTAACAAATAGCGTACTAGTAGTTACACTAGTAGCTACTAGGCTGTCGTCGTCTATATCTCTATAGTCTCTGCTTATTATATACTTAATACTTACTAGGTTTGAATAATTGTTCAATAGCCGTAGGCAAAATGACACTCGATTATCTAATCACCTAAGAGTAAAACCTATTGAAAGATTTGAACGACTTTAGTCACGCTTTTCAATATGTAAGTACCTATATTTCCATGCATTCCACACATTAGATATTTTAATCGGCGCGGCGTTGTAGATGCGATTGTCACTTAGCTTGGTTTAATCAAATTAAAAATATTAATAAAGAAATGTGGTTTATTCTCACAAATACCAAGTTATACTATAACCTTTATAAAATCGCGCTCGTTAAGCTACTAGAACAACTTCCTGGTTTAATAACGGTCGCTGGCCGTAGAATTCACAAACGGCAATATGCCGCGCATAACTATTTGATGAGACCTTTACAGAATCATCGCCGTCGGAGTCCAGCATTCTGGGGATTTGCTGACGGCGCAGTTAAAGGCAGGAACAACGAATTCAGCTAGAAATTACGCCATTATTTGGCAAAGTTACAGTTTTATGTTTTGTGTTTTATGTGTAGTTAATTAATTATATTTTGCTACTTGAATTTGGTATCTGTCTTTATGGAATGTACCTATTGGTAAAATTTAAATTTCGTAATATTTTATTAATGTAATGTTACGACAGCTAAAATATATATTTATATTCGTTAAAGCCGTTTTTACAGGAACGCTTATTTAAAAACTTTAATTCGTCAGGTGACAAGCAAAAGTCACTAAGTACTACCACAAGTTCATAGCCATAACGAACCATACTGGCAACATAACAAGGTTGATTTTCGTTATTTTTTTTTTTGTAATTTGTGAGTTTTGCCTGTCACCTGACGATATACGTGTCGGTGGCGGGCGAAAGGTGAACTAAGTAATTAACGCGAGATTCTGCCCATACCTATTATTCCTTAAAATGACTTATTGATTATTTACATATAACGTTGAAGTCCATCAAGGCTTTGAAAAGATTTTTCATTTATGTGTTTTGAAAAAGCCTGTCGTACGTTGTGTATTACAGGCATGTTAAATATTTTATGATTTCACCTCATAAAATGCTTGCAATATCAACGTAAAATGTCATGAATGTTAAAATTATTGATGTGCTATAAAAACGCGCTTCAGAAACTTTTTAAACGCTCGGCATATTGCTGTGTGAAAATCAGTCGCATTCACAAACTAACGCGTCGAATGTGAGCGTAACAACATTTTTTTTTGCTTTGTTCAGATGCGCAAAAGCAAACGGAAGTGAATTCTGTAAAGTTTCTGCAGCGAGCATATTGAATCACGTACTGGAATTGTCAATCTTTTAGCAGTTTTGCAACTCCAGATTTCGCTTGATTAAAATGCTTACTTCTTATAAACTTACGCTGAACGTACCTGACAGGGATTTACAGAAGATAATTGATTAGAATTTACGGGCATATATGTCGAAAAAGCAAGGCACAGTTCATCAATTTAGAGTGGATGTAGAGTAAATTACTTTGTGTGGAGACACATTAATCAATAGCGGATGATTAATGGAAGCCAGCACACGATCGTGATCGTTGATGGATTAGCCCTCCATATGGCCCTGCATAATTTGTTGAATGATAACCACCTGTGTCCTTGTTGGTTAACGTTTGCTCCCATAATTCAGCTACTTTTTAGGATGGTTAAGCTTGAAGCTGAACAAATAAGAAGCCCTTAGATGACTAAAATATTTCTTAATGTAATTAAACAATCATGAAAAGAATTTCAGAGATTAGAGAAAAATATTAAATAGGTCAGCATGGGGATGATGTAGGTTATTGCTTCCTTTTATATTGTGCGTCTAATAACAGTAATGAGAGAAATAATATGTTCTCTTTTTCCTTTTGGAGATTTCTTTAGAAATCTGTTAACAAGGAATAAATAGAACCTTTTTATCCGGTCGAAGTATTCAGTTGCCTCCGGCGGTTGCGGCGTGGAGATTGGCAACTTAAATCCGTACAAATCCCGCCTAGTGGAGCCTCCATGGATAAAACACAATCGTATCAAAACATTCGACAAAAATATGTTACCCCTTACCTCGTAATAGAAAGCAACGTGACATTTTCGCACACCCCTTCCGTTATCATATTTGTGGAATATCGCATAAAATTTGGAAGGCGTGAGGCCCTCATTTTGAGAAAGTTTTTCATGCTTTACGAAGAGTTATTCCGATGATGCGTATCTTAATAAACAGAAACGCCTCTTTTATTTTATCTTTACTCAGTGTTTTTTCTGTCATCTAAATACTCTCAAACCATCCTAAACTCGGGAGCTAATATGACCATAGTTATAACTAGTTTTACACAAGAGTGTTGGATAACTAAAATATTCTCAACTTTGTTTTGGAAAAATACAAAATGTATGCCACAATAGGTATGCAGTCACAATTGTGTATCGGAAGCAGGAATCCATCTCCTGTCGCCTGCGATCGGAAAACAATACGGTACACTCGTCGTCGCAATGGACATGAAAGTGCACAAATATAAAAATACAACCCGCTTTATGGCTTTGCAACATTGTCATCCATTTTGTGTATCGAGTGATTTAAAATAACAAATGCGTTTTCAAAGAATTGATAGCTTTGGCTGATGGAAAAAAATGATGTAGTCACTGAGTTAGGTAGTGAAAGTAATTTTAAGTGGCTTGACACAATCATAGCATATAATACCACAGGAATAGTTTCATAGCAATAAATACCTTATCAGTCATGAAATTAAGGGCAAAAGTTAATGGTTTAAAGGTAATCTACGAGTATATACTTTTAACCCATTTTTCTCCGTCCTTTGGGGTAATTGTTTCATTGTCTTTACAAAAAAGTTAATCTATTTAAACCTGGGTGTTACTAAATTACAGTACAAAATATCATAAATTATCAACTCTAATGACTCTAAGAAACTCCCAATACTTAGGTTTTTCTCATAGTATTAGGTGGCATCATGGGCTTTAGGTAATCGGACGCGGTGTAGGAAAGGCCACACAGAAGTCGAAGTCACAGGTCACTGTGATAGCAAAACACTACCAAACGTTGTAAAGATTTATAAGAAAGTGTGCACAGAGGAAAATTGGATATATTTCGATTGATGCGATTAAAACTTATCTAGGACAAAAGTAGAAGAATTTATATACCAGCAATAGGTATACAATATTGTCTACTTACTTTATTTTGAAATTGATTCAATTGAGATGCAGCATATTTATAATGTAACTTTACTTCTAACGTGGTACGTAGTATATGTAAACATATATTCATGTGAAACATAAACGCTGAGTCTTTCACGAGTCCCGACTATTGTTTAAGAGCTATGCAAGCGGCACCATGATTGTGTGCCGTGCAACTTCTGTTCAATGTTAAGTTCTAAACTACAAATTATCCAACCCACATGTAATTTGTTTGCAAGTCTGCGTTTAAGCTGATTTAAATAGAATTTGTGTGTGTTCTTGTTGATCTTGAGTAGCTTTGTATCTTAATTACCGATATTTTATTACATACAGGAATACTTATTTGTCCAGTATATGCGAGTTTTAAGATTTTTGGACGACATGTTACGAGGATGAGATGAAACATAATACATATTTAATATCCCATAGGATATTGATGAGTGAGACGAATAAAACAAAAATATAAAGTGGCCACTGCGGCATGATGCTGAAGATGCTGGCAGCATTTCCTCTTTGCTGAACTAATTCGTTGAGTAAGATAGGTACTTAATGCCTTAGCATTGAGAAGAACGCGACGGACAAAAGTCAATAAAAACAAATCATAATTATATTGGTGATCTGTGACTTTGATCCACATTTTTCTAGAGAAGTTTAGAAAGGAAGCACAGAAATTGTACAGTACCTAAAAATTGACCTTTATGTATACTTGCTGAATTGCTGAATCGCACTGCCAACTTAAGAAGAAAAGAATCCATTCAGTGCGATATAACGAGGCAAAAGCTCCACAGACAAGTTGGCTTTTAAACATTTTTATCTGCATTCGGACGCAATAGACGATTGCAACCAATTATTCCCGTAGACGCACGCTCCCTATTGTTTCATGACTTTGTTCTGGAAAAAAGCTATTTTGTACTAATTAGGCTTAAGCCTAGCGTGTTCGCATTATTGTTGGTAGTTGGTTTCAAATAATACGTGAACATTTGCGCAAATAATTTAATTCGGTTTTAAACGACTTTACACAGTTAAATGACTTATTTAAAAGTAAATATTATTAAAAGGGCTTATACTCTAGTTGTGACGTAATTCATGCCCAACAATATAACCTCACTCATTCACCTGTATTTTTAAAAAGAAACGACACACTGGTATAATTTATTTACTGGTATTTATAATCCTCTGATGTAAAACAGCAATTTAATTTACCTTTATTCAGAGAAGTACAAAGCGAAAAGTAAGTGAATTGAGATTATATTTTAACTTTACTATTAAGTCATAGAGTATAATTAAGAATTAGAATCAGCAACAGAGCTGCTGTTATACTCGTACTGGTGAGGTACGATTAAACTGATATTGGTCAACAATATTAAGAGAAAATGAGCGCATAAAATTTTTTAAAGTTCCTGTTTAATACGACCATCGGTTTGTATTTTTAGGTATTACTTAACTTAACTGGACAGAAAAAAGTACAAAAAGCAGTACCTACTAGAAGGCGTCCTTTTACAATTTATAGATATTTAACACATATAAGGCAAATAGAAGTTCATGCTATACTTATCATGTCGGTGCTGAATTTTATGTTATATAAGTGAATGCATTTATATGTATAGGTAAAACAATATAGGTATAGTAATTAGCATGGGAATATACAACCGAAAAGCTTTTAAACAAACTAAAACTATGGAACGCTAGATGTAATATGTATTTCGAAACTAGATTCAGGTAATTAGCTTTCAGACAAGGATCAGTTTCAACAAATATTATGTTATTTACGTCAAATAGAAATGATTAGACGTATTCTAAGGTACCTTAAATAATTACTGTAATTAGCTTTTTGCTGCGAATGTGTTAGGCAAGCCCACCAAAAGGACCACAAAGGTTAATTAGGCAACCAGGGAGCATTGGCGACCTCACAATTAACTGTTAATCCGTTTTGATTGGCCGCCCTGCGCGTGCCGCGATTTCCTTGTGAAGCCGTATTTGACTTGACGTTAGGTCGAGCTATTATACCATTAGCCTGTATCGTTTGGGGCTTTTATCGCAGAAAAACGGTAGGCGAATATTATCGAATGTGGTTTGTAGGCAACTATAAATTCACGCCAATTTTACTTAATACGGTATAAGTTTTTGATTAATACAATTAAGGGAAGTAGCTGTTTTATTTTGTTAACAGATGCCTATAAACGGTATTGATATAATACAAGGTGTAACAAAAATACTGGTGATCCTTTTAAGGGCATAATTGGTAGCGTATTCTTATTGTGGAAAAGTAAGAAAAAAAATTTCACGCATAAAAAAATTTTGGTTTTGTACCTGACACAGTGGAGGGTTGGCCAGCTGGGACGACTCGACCCATAAAAAAAAAAAATTTTTTCGCATCCAAAAATTTTTCTCCTACTTTTTCCTTCTCGCAATACGATACCAATTATGTCCTTAAACGGATCACCAGTATTTTTGTTACAGCTTGTATAAAAAAAAACGATTCAGTAAAAATGGGGATGACCAAAGTCCTTAGTTTAACGACCTATTTAAATTGTTTAAATAATAAAATTACATAGGTTTTTATTTTATCATGCACTTTACTTTTTACTTCCTTATTATACATAATTCAAATCATGGCTAGTTTATGACGCAATTTGTACGTAAATAAAAAAGAACTATTTATGATTCAGATTTTTTGGTAGGTAGGTAAATACAGCCATATTGCGTTTTCATGATACAAAGCAAAAAAAGGAAACTGCAATTGTATGCAAGTTAAACAAACAAGCAAACTCCAGATTACCACGACCAGCATGATAAAGTAAGTAGAAGATTGCTTTCCTTTTGTAAACTTGACAACATTTTTAACTTTCCAGGGTGAGCTTTATTGCAATTTATAAACTCCTGTAAATAAAGACTCGTTTAGTTTAAACCAGGGCATTCTAATGAGAAGTCCCCGGAAGATTATATTATTATTACAGTGGGAATATTATGATAAGGTTTAATGGTGCAGCTACACTGATGTCATATAAAGTTATAAAGTCTAACAAAGATGCCGTTATTATGACATTATGCAGCGTCTTTGTTACACTGTGTTATATAACATTCTATAACATCAATGTAGCAGCAGCATAACTCACGAATACTACAAAATCACCTTCCTGCTCTCACTATCGAGTAATGTGAGAAAGTGACTTATGTTTCTTTTGATAGGTAAGTCTACATGAAGGGCCAGCTAAAATCTTCATCATTGTGAAATTTGGATAAATGTGTATACTTAGTAGTAATACTTGTAGATTGTATATGTATATGTTTAAGGACGTAAACATAGTATAAAATTACTCCAGCAAGTAAAAACATGTAATGTTTCTTCCTTGTTTCGTACTAAGTTTAGTTTATCAAAGTATCCTGGCTGACGCCTCTAACCTACGCCTTGTAACCGCATTGTCACCCCCAAACTCTAAGAAAGCAGTAATTATTCAGGTTTCCAAGTTGCAGATGAATTCGGTCGGCGTCTAGCGTTGGCATTGAGCTGGTTGTATAACTGACTGGAAATACGTTTGCATAGACGTTTAAAGTCTGTAGTAGAAGTAATTTTACTATTAGGATTTGTTGCTAAAAATCTAGAAAAGCACTTGAGAGTTGTCATTATAATATATGGTATGTAACCTATGAGTTGAGCCTTACCATGTAACGCTTTTATATTACCAATGTTAATGTTAATAAAGCCATCGTAAAAATCATCTATACCCACATGTATATCCAGCTTTATATCGCACAGCTACCCCAGTATTTAATCTAAAACAGCATTCAACGTTAAATTTGTATTTCCAAGTTAAAGTAATCCAGTATCGGTCCTCGTTCAATAAAACAGCACAGTTCCTCGAACTGCATTCAACTCCTTTGAATGAAAGTTGTGATTAGTTTCGATACCAATCCGATGGGTCCTTGTTTTTGTTTCGGCTCGTAGAACGCTGTCATACTGCAGGTTGTAATACTTTAACCAATAGCTGTGTAGTTTTGAGCTACGAATAATCGAATAACGTAGGTACAATTTGCAGACCCACCTACCGCCATAGGACTTATATTTATTCACCGAAACAAGAGTGAATTTAAAAAAAACAAGTGATCGAAGTTCTATGAGTTACATCTAGCAATTAGCACATGTTTCCATTACATTACAAGCTACGAGTATACCTACAGGGTAAAAACTGATTCTACTTAGTACATTCAAATTGCAGTTCCATTAAATTTCAAGCAATAGATTACGTTACAACATATCCAAGAAAGTTTCGAAGCATCCTCCCAAGGATAACTTGGAACCGTCGCGTGTCACGTCGTTTGGTCTGAGAGCATGGTTACAAGTAATGTAATTAAGGTTTTTTTATGGACCGAGCGATAGCGAACATGGACACATTTTTGCCCAACCTGAAACCAAATAATAATATGTTAGCCTATATACGTCCCACAGCTGGGCACAGGCCTCCTCTCATGCACGAGAGGGATCGGGGCTATAGTCCCCACGCTGGCCTAATGCGAGCTGTGAACTTCACATACACCTTTCAATTTCTCCGCATATGTATGCAGGTTTCCTCACGATGTATTCCTTCACCGGACAGCGATTGGTAAATTTCAAAGTATATTTCGTACATAACTTCCGAAAAACTCATTGGTACGAGCAGGGGTTTGAACCCGAAACCTTCGGATTGAAAGTCAGGTGTCTTACCGCTAGGCTACCAACGCTTCATACCGGGTGTTTCCTGTAATAGGAGCAATAAATTAAAACGTAGATTCTACTCCTCAAACCAGACAACGTTTGTTCAGGGACTAATAAAAATAACTTATGGTTTGATTTTTAGGACACTTTAAAGTTTTTCCGAACACGCAATATATTCCGACATTGATTATGTCTGTACGGTGACAAGCAATGTCAAATAGACGGATTTTAACGTACATTGAAAATGCTATTTAGTTTGTATGAAAAAGAGGCAATCTACAAAATACATATTTGTTTAAAGTTGTTGAACAAAAGTGTTGTTGTTTGAGGAGTAGAATCTACGTTTTAATTTATTGCTCCTATTACAGGAAACACTCTGTACGTAAGTTGAAATCAACTTGTGCAAAAATAAGTACGTCACTCGTTACAAAGTCTACTTAAAATTTGAATTACAAACTCTTATGCTCAAGAAACATATTTTTATGGTAGAATATATTTCCTACACTTTAATTAGCTCCCTGTTGATAGTAAGTATTCGAAGTACATACATTATAACGCGCCATCACGACCGTACTAAAATATCTTAAGCTATTTATACTGCAGTAGCTGTGACAAATTCGTTCTTAGTATATTTAGCAGGAAAATGCCAATAATTAGGTAGGTTCATGGTAATACGGAATGCCGGTCCTCGTTACTGAGATTTCGTTTACTAATTAGGAACGACGAAGTATTTCTAGTAAATAGATTATCTATACATAAGAATATAGAAACATGTGTGCTTATGGATGTGACTAAATATAAATAAATAAAGAACTACTTCATGTCGGCGTCTTGTCTTTTACGAGGACCTTAAGGAAAATCAAGTCTTGATGAGCATTGTTTACTGATTGCTTTGGCTGTTACGATTTTTTTACCTAATATGGTATGTATTGAATTGACATCTATTCTTATATTATTTATTTAATAACAATATCGGTGGCGGCGTATCAAACATATTCATTGAGCAAGCAAAGTGTAACATAGCCTAATTAATATCCATACATTGAAATTATATACTTACAAAACAAACTAATTTGCCAAATAAATATAAAGTCACGAAGTAATTTAGCATATTTTTTATTTATCGTTTATAAAATAAGGTGCTAAATAGACTCAAATTACTAGTAGTAAGCCGGCTGACCAATGGTACTTACTTGTATCAGGGGTAATTAAAAATATATTTACCTAAACCTACCAAATTATAAATGCCGTATTCAATTTGTCTTTCTAGGTACTAAAAATTTAATGTATAATTTATTTACTTTATGAAGCTCATTTTATAAAATAAGAGACTCGAGAGACCCAACTCTGAATATTTAATGAGAATGCTAGTTTTAATTGCTTTCATAAGGAAACGAAATTATTTATTCTTTTTCTACGAGGCTATTAAGATTTTTAAATACTTACATACATAATGTTATACGTACTTTCTTTTCTCTTTTGGAGAATGATGCAAAAATTTATTATGAAATGAAATACCTATGTTTCTGAAATCACTAAAAAGTATCAAATGAAAACTTAATTATTTTAACAAGGTATACGTACAAATAAGTATCATAAAATGTATACCTATTGGATATAATATTAAAACTGTACAAGTCTTTTGAATAGTACTTACCTACTTGCTTTTTAAATATAATTAACGCTTGTTTTTAATAATCGCAATGATTTATTTTTGTGTACCGCTGTACCGCTCGCGCCATATGCTAGCTTACCGTTACAGCGGTACAGCGGCACAGCGGTTGTGGTCAAGCTATAGTAACTTCAGTTTTGGGACATGCAAACTATGGTTTATTACTAACCAAAATGTTTTGTTCTTTATAAGTAGACTTTGAGTTATAAGAAAATAAACTTTATTGACTCCTTACTGAATTTTGGTTATTAATGAAATAACCGAAGTAGTTCGCGTGTCCAGTATTTTAATATGGGGCTTTAAAACAACTGGTTTACAATAGATATAAAATTGGTACTACTTGGTACAAGTACCTTCTAATTGCAGAATGAATAAGTGTAAATATAGTTAGGGTAGAGGAATCATAATTTATTTTGTCATGGGAAAGAGAAACAGTTCCGTACAATACGGGTACATACATTTTAATTATTTATTGACAAATATAACGCTTATACTAGCAATGGATCTGCCATATAACCAACATCAATAGCATTTGTTAAAAAATTAAAAACAGACACATTAAACAACTCCTTTTTTAAGGTAACATCCCAGAAAGATTTCACCTCGGGGTTGAGGGTTTATCCCAAACAAATATGGGAGCAACATATTATGATCACATATTCTTTTATAACCTTTCCATCGCTTTATCCCCGACAGTAGTCAGTGAAAATGCGCATGAAGGGCACGGGTGTTTTTTCGCGTTTATTTTGTTCAAAAGGGCCCGTGTACTGAGCAGATTATGGCGCTTCGGCTTTATGATGGATATACCGCGAAATATTTTATTGATCATAAGAATACTACTCTCTTTTTTAAGCGATAAATATGTCTGATTTAGTTATAATGAACTCTAGTAAAAATGCAAGCGATAAACTACACCCATATGCATACATTTTGAGTTCATTTTTACTTTGAGATATTTCGTTAGTTTATTTGGAATGCAAGACAATTTATACGTAGATATATTGGCCTTTACAGAAGGTGTATTCCGACAAAAATTATGATATTCCTACTCAGAATCGTCATTTGATTTTACGACGCTTCGAAAAAACACTACGAAATTGACATTGCAAAAAATCTTACGAAATTACTCGAATTTACAACGATTTATGAAAACGCCCACATCACTTACTACACTAGTAACGAATGAGTAACAACCTTTTCAGCATCTGTTATAAAATATTACGGTATAATACTTACATAAAATAATTATAGTGTTCCACAGCAAAACATCATTAAGAGCAGCTCAGATGTCAAAGCGTCAGTCAGCAATTTAGTAAACATGGTGCCTTTTCAAGGCTGTTGCTTTAATATCGTCCCTGGTCCGGCAGCGCCCACCTTCGGTCAGCGTTATTGCATGTCCCTGTGGGTGACGGGCACAGGCGAAATTATTCAGCCGGAGCTTAATTTTGGGTCGGAATGAGATTGGATCGAGAGCCGGTAAATAGGCACTTAAGAATATTATACCAAAACTATTTTTGGTTACGAGTTTGTAATAAGCACCTAAAACCGACAGCCTAACGGCTTTTACGTATGCTGAAAACTTGTTTGGGACTACAGCCTCTAACATTGTCTCAAAATTTATTTAATATTATCAAAATGTAACAGTGATTTATTAAGGTAAATTTTGATAATTGTATAAGTATATTTTACATTACCTAGGCAACAATAAAAAGGTTTGTTGGATAGTAAAATCAAAGAGTGATGTTTAAATTGTTATCTTTAGGATATTTAAATTGTATAGGAATGTTCCTATTTGTATATAGGTAATTAATACTGTAATGATATTCTGGTTTTCTTACTAAGACATTATTTAAATATTTGTTTAGTAATAAATGTACGTTTTTCAGTTATTGTGTACGTCTTGGTGTGGGTAAAGTGATTTTCTGTTAATGTTTCGCTATGTATTTAATAAACACTGAAAAAAAAGGATAACAAAACTACTTTGGCTATTTCATCAATAACCAAAGTTTGGTAAAGAGTTAATCAAGTTCATTTGTTAATAACACATGGTTTATGTATAAATAACAAAACATTTTGGTAAGAATAAGCCTTAGTTTTGTAGTCACTATTTTTATGTTACTGGTAGACGAAATTTGGTTGCTTGTAACAAATTATTTTTTTCAGTGAAGAAACTGAAGTGTGAGTGATGTGTCGTGAGAATATTCCTAAGTGTAACTATTTTAAATGAAACGCTCTTAACGGATTATTGTCTTAAAACCCAGTACAAGCCAAGGATACCTTAGTTCTATTATAATTTTATAAATTTACTTGAGCATATACATACATAAGGGCAAGGGAATGGCAGAAGAGATAGACATGTAAGCTACAGCCCTGGAGTTTGAAAAAGGTTTGGGGCGTCTTTTCATGAACGAATCCTGAGGGTCCTGAGGTATATTTAGTTAGTTGTACGTAATTACGTGTATGTAATTAGTTTATTTTCCGTTAGATGTCAGTTGTAGTGTGTGCCATGAGCTGAATGATTTCAGTTAGACAGTTGTAATGTATATTTCTGATTTCTAAACGCTATCTATTACTCGGGTTTTTTAGTATGAAGAAACCCAGGTTTTCGGGTACTACCCGGGGTTTTCCATACTAAAATAACCCGAGTTGCAACCCCTAATTTTGGACGTAGGTAGGAGGTAAGGATATACCCGGGTACAAAGGGTTCTAAAAGTCAAGGCATAATCAAATAACGCATTGTTAGATTTGTACTTTGATACCCGATAAATTAATCCAAATATTGTCCCGTCACGACCTATTGATGGATAGGCAAAGTACGTGTTAATGCGCCAATACATTAACTATGTTATTCAAGTGCTCTTAAGTCAATAGCAATAGGGGTGATTCTCGCTTGTCCGTGTATATATGGTAATATATACACGTATGGAGGTAGTTACTGTGCTTGCGGTCTGCGGTCAGGCCACAGGCTATCGGCGGATATACGACGCCGTGCTGTGTTTGTACAGGGAAAACAAGCCTGTAATATAAAACTACCAAGTGTATGTCTATCGTGTTACCTGACGCTCGCTAGTTGCTTTGTTTACTTATGAGTAGAAACAGAAAACTGGAATTATCACCAAAATAAACGTAAGGAATTGCTTAAATGATTTCACTCTCACAGCCTATATATCTATATGAACAAGTTAAAAGTAACAAAAGAATGACAGGTATAATAAAACTTACTGGTTTAAGACATAATATTTACTTATTGAAATTAAATCTTATTAGGTTTCACTATTTAGCTACATTAATTATGTATGGAGTGAACACTCTAAGCTTACTTCTTTCTCTATGCGTATAATATAAAAAAATCTATAGTTTATCTTTTCATCGTCATTCAAGTGCAAAATTTTGGTGTCTTTGTTCAAAGACCCATTAAATCAGGCAGAAAATCCCTTATTTTATAACAAAACAATACCTTATTCACCTCTTATGTTTACTTGTACTATGAAAACAACAGCTCAAAATAAACTCCTCGAAAGTTGATATCAAAAGGTCGCAGGAATCAGAGTCAAATCGTGTGAGCGGGGCCTGGCTGGGCGGATCAGTTTTCAAAGAAAACACCCTTTGCCGGTACCGTTGACTCTTCTCTGTGGGTAAGGAGGGTAGAACACACGGTCACAGTTCATGGTTAAGTAATTTCGGACAAAACGTCGCTAAGCTCTTGTTTGACTTCCTAGGGCTATTTGAAAATATTCGATGGAGCTTTTATTCTCTCTTTAAGCTTTTCAATCTGGTACCTTACTTAGGCCATTCAGCAAGCTTCGTGGAAAGTTTTTAATTATGTCACGATTGTATAAAATATTATTTCACAATGTACAAGAAGGATGATGAGTACCTACACTACCTACTGGTAAAAAGTTATAATTTTGTGCTTAATGCTTACATAATGTTCGTAGCCTAGTTGGTAACGAGTGCCTATGAAGCTGTGGCCCCTGGATTCAAATTTCATAAAAAAGTTAAAATTCCACAATTTATACAAGTCCGGCTTAAGTGTTCAAAATGAGCTTGACACGACTTTATTGTTAAGAGAATAAGAGCGTGTGAAGGTCATTCTTCACTCATAGCAACTTCTTCTGCACGTTTCACCGCGAAGCTTTCAACATTGTCAGACCCAAAGGAATATCCCTAGTAATTAAATTAATTCACCCGTGTAATCCCGGCTTAAAGACTAGTTTCCACAAGTCAAGGCCGCAAGTTATTGGCCTTTTTATTCAAACTGTTCGGCTACAGTAGTTTAGTTAGCCCACCGGACCGAAAGGGTGCTTTTCCCTGGTTAATGCAAATTATCGTCTTTGAACTTTACTCTAATGATATTTTAGTTCGTGCGCAAAGGATTAGTGGATTATATTGCTTAATAATTATCGTTGCGGAAACATAGATCAGGGGGGCGATTCATGAGATTCGAGCGCTCGAATCTGATATTTAAAAGTCTGCATAAAACGAAAAAATTACATTTCAAAAATAACAACGATGGGAATTTAAAATTACTACTCATTTCATGCGAAAATAATGGCGACTAACTTTTGTGTGCGATATTTTTAAGCCTAATTTCTTCGAATTTGAGCGCTCGAATGTCAAAAATCGATGCTCAGGCCCGGAATAAGAACATGTTTATGTTTCGTTATTTGATTCAGATATAATTTTGATTTAAAGCACTAATATATACCCAAGTAAGAGCATGTGAAACATGATTACATTTTTCAAGTTCGAATGCCACTCCTAGTTCCAAAACTTTATTTAAATTGTTTTAAATCTTCATATTAAGTACAAGTGTTTCACTTGTGAATACTTTAAAAATATGTATGTAACCATATGTGTTTGCTTTGTTTACAGGTACATCTACTACAGGTTAATTACTAGTACAACGACAACTAGCTGGCTAGGCTGGTCCAGTACCTATTTAATTCTTAAGGTAACCTACTTATGTACCTGGTTTATTGAATTTTAAACTATGATCTACCTACGTAGTGACCACGTGCTTCTTAACAGGCATAGAAAAAATACACTTACCCAAATACACCATCGCATAGAAAACCAAAATATACATACATATGTTGAACAATTTTATCATAATAAAGTATGGTTACTAAATATTTTTTCTGGATTAGTGAACTCCAATTCCTTTTTTCTAAGACATAAAGGTCAAGTCAGTTGACATTTTGTACCTAAATCCTGGTAAATCTCAGTAATTTTATTCAAAAAGTGCCCTATTACTATTTACTACGAACTATTTACTACTATTTCCTACCGCGGCCATGAGATCCTGACGAAATTATAACATACCTACACGAAACATTATTCAAACAATCCAAACATTCAGGTATACTTCCATGAAAATGATACCATAACCACTAATTAACATCCACTAATGGCGAAGAGTTCATAATATGCTCACATTCTCTATATTCCTTTTTAGCTCCGCTAATAGTTGTTTTTCCCCAGCGCCCTCGCTAAGTGCAATTTATATTAATACCGTCATATTTTCGCGTTGGTTACCCGCATTTTCATATTTGCCATGGTCCGGGCTTCATGATAATGTGAGGGTCCTTCGTCATTTGTTCCCAGGATGATTAAATTTACACGGGTAACGCTCTGCTGTCGAAATTAATTCCCCAATCGGGAGGAAGATTTTAAAATGTACACTAATTAATATTTTGAAGGTCGTGCAAAGAAACAGAGCCTTAATTGCATTTAAATTAAAGTAATATACCTACCTATTATTTATTTTAACGACCTCCTAGCCCAGTCGGTAGTGACGCTGCCAAGAAGAAGTAGATCCCAGGTTCGAATACTGGTCAGGGCATTTATTTATGTGTTTATTATTGATATTTGTTGCTGAGTTATGGGTGTTCTCTATGTATTTAAGTATTTGTATTTATCTTCATTTATCTGTGATGTATCTATTTATACGGTATACATATAACGGGTTGGTATTAATTGATTAGCACGTTATTATACAGCGGAATAGCAAAGCAATATTGCATTAATAACTCGATAATCGTTATACGTAAAACCCTTTGTGGTAATGACCACCAACCCTTTTGAACTTACTACCTCACCGTACTAATACAACCTCTTAAATAAACTAGAATAAGCCTATTCACTTGGTATCCCTATGGTCATTGTTCCTCTTTGTCCCGATTCCATGACGTGTTTCAAGCCCGCCTTCTACAGTACAGTCGGCGTGATTATTTCATTGCAAATTGCTGAAATCTCTCCTGACAGCTTTAATACCTGGCTGATGCCCATTTAATATTTATACACGGCCGAACCGCGGTGCAGTGCAGCTCGTTTTTAAATACCACGGATGGAATTATTCATTTGCGATATTTTTATGGAATGAAAATATCGCATTCTGCTAATCGTGAAACCATGAGCTAGCTTGTTTTGTTTACATGGATTAAGTTTGAACATTTGGGTCGCACCACACGCATAATTATATTGATAAATAAAAAATACGACGATACGTACCTACTGATATCTTTCCCTTGTCTATGTATACACAATTACCGATATGTTTAACGTTCGTGTATAAATAAGTGAAATAAATATTTTAAGCACGAGTTCGAGTTCTGATTCACGATTTAATTAAATACTAACAATTTTCATTTTTTATATCACCAACATTTGTCAAATAGTAGATTGTACAACAAGTGCATAAAACGCACCATTTTACGCGAGGCGTTTATCCATACGAGCGAGCTTGCGAGCGAGGATGGATATAAAGTACGAGCGTAAAATGGGTTTTATGGACGAGTTATACACTCTACTTTTTACTTCGATTGTGAGGAAATAAAAAGAATAGGAATTTCTTTCATACGTGTTTATATTTTATTACTTCTCATGCTCGTAAAGTTTCACTTTATGCTGGGTATAGGCGGACTAAAACTCAATTTTATGCACAAGTGCATAAAAAATTGACTTCTTCTAAGGCTATTTTGACAATGGCAATTTTTTATGCACTTGTGCATAAAATTGAGTTTTAGTCCGCCTATACCCAGCATAAAGTGAAACTTTACGAGCATGAGAAGTAAAAAAAGTATTGCACGCATAAATTAAAGTTAGGTAGGGTAACAATGAATAATTGAATAGGTACCCAGGTAAGCTGGTTCATAAATTAAGGCTTAAAAACCCTGTAAGTGTTAGTATTAGATGCTCAATAGAATTCCTCTCAGAGCTGAGGATAAGTAGCAGCCGTCGTCAGAAATAAATGGCTGCCTCTGGACATATCGTTCTGCCTCCGTCAGTAGATATCGCTAAGTGCCGATAACAACTTACGGATATACTTGTGAGAGGCACGGTCATTTTGTGTAACTGTACTCGTAAGTTTTTGTTAGTGATTACCTACTTACTCGTATTAATAGCCTCCACCCGAAACTTCGTCCACCTCTATCTTAAACTTGGTTTTGTTGTGGCCAGTTTATTATCAATTAGCCGTCAGGAAATTATCATCAGGGAGAATTAAATCGTAAATAAATAGGCAGTAAATACATACATTATTGGGCATTGATAGCTTACATATGACTGATATACACGGAGTTTTTTTTTATTAGAAACAAGTAAAAAATAGTAATTCCCAGGACAAGTAAACGTTTAGTAAATACAAGGAAACGTTTACTAAAAACAAGTAAACTTTACTAAAAACAAGGAAAGGTTTACTTGTTTTTAGTAAACGTTTACTTTTCCTGGGAATGACCATTTTTGACTTGTTTCTAGCAAAAAAAAATCCGTGTATTATTACAGAAATTAGGATTGACCCAACATTAAACCTTTAAGTCATTATCACTATCGAGTGTTTTTATTTTTGTTGATTTTTGTAAGTTGTTGGGCATGAGCATAAGCACTCAAGCTTTTTTTCACAGTCTGCCTTGGTTGAATCTTTTAGAAAACGCATTTACTTCTTATTTTTTGGCAATTATCAGACTAATTTATACTGATTATGAAAACGTGAATGTGTTATTTAGCTAGTTGGCAAATGAAATAAATATTACAAAGTACTTATAACACTAAAATTAAGCACTTATGTTAAGCCCTAATTTACGTAAGATTGCTTATATGGATTGATTGGGACTTTGGGACCTAAGCATACTGTTCTCTATTACAATGGTTACAATGGTGTTCTCTATAATTGAGAACAATACCTCCCTCTACACTTCCGAGCGATTTAAGATTGACAATTGGCTTTTGGTGATGCCGTACACGGAATTTAAGTAGGTTAGCAATTAGTTCTCGTAAATAATTTACATTTGTGTATTAACTTCGGTTGTCCCCACGACTATTAAATATTCAATAAGTACATAGTTACACATGCTTTCAAATATATCTAAAAAAACATAGTAATCAAAAATATCCTTAAATAAAATAAAACCTACTAGCTCAACATAAAAACTACTTCACACTTGTTCATAGAAACAAAGGATGTTCATACTGACGCGTAACACGAGTTCATGTTAATCTTAATTCCATAAAAAGTTGAGTTATGAGTTTCTCGATCGGTATTCGCTCAACTTTTATTAAAACCTGGAGAAAGGCTTTCAAAAGGCACGCAGGAATGCCTTGTGAACGCACAGACTCTTTGAGTGGGACTCGAGTATGGTTGAATGATCACTATAGAGCGTATAGCTTCGGCTGAGCCTAGTCATATTCATCTCAAATATGAAAAGCAACCAGTTAAAAAAATGAGTTTTCGTACTTAATGTAAAAAAGCAATTCAATTTAGCAATATTGGCTGAAAAGTTCCTTAGTGAAGGTAAATCAATTTTCTTTCTCTTGCCGTATTTATTCTACTGAATAAAATAGCTGGCTTGATTAATCGGCTCATCTGTTAGCAAAAAAGTACAGGAAACCAACTTTACTAGAAGCATAGATAGTACGTAACAAAATTAGCCTGTCGAGTGTGGTGTTAAAAACGATCTTCGCACGCTTTGAATTATTCTTTTAGCAATAATACATTAAAAAAGTTCTAGTAGTATAGTAGGTATTTTGTGGTAATAATAAAGCGAGAATATTTTAAATACCGTTCACGCGTTTGTCTTGCGTGAAAGGGTCCAACACTTCCTCCGGACTGCCCGCATTCTTTCCATGGCTTGCGTGTTTCTATTTTATAACTTAATTTACCTTTTAAAGGTCGCGTGGTTAACGAATGAGCATGTTGGCCCACATATTAAATCAACAGTTTTAGAAAAATGTATTCGAGGTTGAACTTTTACCTAAATCTTTACCACATTTTACTATACTTTTTACCATCGCCATGCAGATAATAAAAAATGGTATTCGTGCACAGGTAAATATTACAGTAAAAATATGCTTTTAAATGAGTTATCAAGCAGCCTTAATGAGTTTAGTATCGGCTCGTATTCGGTTGTAAAAAAAAAGAGTATCAGGTATAAACGCACTCTGCTTGATTTTCCAGCACATTGGCAGCAATATTTACACACTGACCACAAAGCAACGATGCAGTCCCCATTCTTATCGGATCCTAATAAGTAAGCACATATTTTTCTTCAGATCTCTACTGTAAATCTCTCACCAATAAGATTATTTATTTCCTGTTGAGGACTTGCTAAACATGCTTCTATAAGGAATTGTATAAAATAATCGAAACCCTTGAAATTATCTTGATCCCATAAGATTATCTCCGTAATATGTGTACTGCCTCTGCTGGAGATCGCTCGACTGATTAAATAAATAAACGTGAGCGACCCAAGGGTATCGACCACGAACAATCTTAGTTCCTGATGAGCTAGTATAAGTGCACTCTGCTATCATGCATAGTTGTTGGGAATCTTGAGGTCAGATTTCACTGGTTCGATTGAAAACTCGGCAAGCTTTTGCGGGTGTAACTTATCGGAATACACGGTTGAATACAGGTCCAGTGAAATGAAAACATAAAATATAGAAAACTGTTGTGTCCCGTAAACTACAACCTTATTCGAGTTAGATAATTATTTTGCGAAGTTAAATTCGCCGCTGAAACATTTCGCGCTAATAAACACACCCTGTTTACAAAAAGCCGATAAAAGTCACTCAGTCACTGTATTTTATTGCGACTCAATTCTTCAGAATTAACCACAATCGCGCAGATAAGAGATGAAGAGATATGATTAAGATATAATAATATGTAGGTTCAAGTTCAAACAGTTTCTATGTAAGTATAGACGTGGTGACGACGCGACGTCAGTAATTTGTAAAGAAAAGACGTCGCGTCGATGCCGCTGGTGAGACCCCGACGCTCGACAGACGTTGCGACGACGCCGCGTCGCCGCTGCGCGGGCGCTCGGGCGACGTCGACGCTCGGAAGATGCTAGTGTGGAGGTAGCCTTAGACGTTGCTGACACTCTAAAATGCGAAATGAAGTAGGTTCGCTGCACTGGATAGCTTCTCGGGTGAGGTTTAAAGTACTAGAGCTTTGTTTACTTTCAGATAAGTACCTAAAAAATTCGATCTCTATTATTTCATGCGGACAGTGGCATTGTAAGTGGGTTTATATTCAATAAAATTATCTACCTCTAACTAAATGCATAAAACGAATCAGGAAACAAACAAAACCCGCGAAATAGTGGACATTTTAATAGAGTATTTACTAAGTAAAATGGATATCAGTACTTTTTTTATTTGAACTTTATTGCATAGTAAAACAAACTACAAAGGGCGGACTTAATGCCAAAATGAATTCTCCATCAAGCCAAATAGATAGACAATCAAAAGTGCTGGGAACGAGTAGAAAATTTGAGAATTCTTAAATAACAAATTACTTACATATAATTAAATAAGCTTTTACCTATATATATATATACGAGTACTATTTATTTATTTATTTATTTAAACTTTATTGCACAGAAGAAAAACTTGATGTATAAAAGGCGGACTTAAATATGTATAAATCAAACAAATTTAAATAGGAATGGGAAGATATTTACCTACCTACTTATATAATTTGAATAATATATATATATAACATTCGAATTATCTTGAAGCTGACAGATAACACACACCAAACTTAAAAAGAAGCCTAAACCAATATATTTGTATCGACCGTAGTAAAACAGCTACATATGCATGGATTAGCGTATACTTATATATTATACTGTGGCCCACTTCACAGCCTTTTATGAATGGAGTACAATAATGGGCCGACTTCAAACGACTAAAATCGTTATTTTGAAAGGTATTGTAATGTCAGCCCTTTTGGAGGACTTGGGTTCTGAAATGAAACGTGATATTCTGAATTTTTGGTGCTGAAATGAATATGTAACATATAATAATAATAATGTATGAATATCAGAAACATTTCAGAATACAAGAGAATACTCATTATTGTTACTTTTTATTGACATGTTTTTGGGACATGGCGTACCTCCCTACCTCTTTAAATAGGTGCCTACCATTTCTTATGGGGAAAGTGACCTAGGCTAGCTAGAGAAATACTAACATTTTACCGGAATCTGTAGATTTTGTGAATATAACCAGAATTCTCTTGCCATATTTTCGGTGACGTTTTGTTTGTGTCTGTTTTGAGCACAACGCACTGGATTTTCAATAAAATTGGTATCATGTTTCACGTGACTGAATATGCCTCCAAGGTATAAAATACAACAGAGTTAATTAAAATGGAAAGTACGCCCCGGGGACAACAAGCGATGACGTGATGGCGCGTTGTTTATCCGGCCGAGCACTCGCGGAATAAGTACGCGTTTACCCATTAGAAATTATACGACGTTAAAATTATTGCGACATTAAATCCTAGTTGGAGTATATTCAGGTTTTTATATCATCATTATAAAGCGGGGCATTATCACGCAATAGCGTCTGGCGCGTTGGATTATTGAGAGCAAGGGTGTCACTTCAATTGCTGACAGAGAATGGGTGAACCAGTAAAACGTGGTCACGGCCCAACTTGCAATTTTTCATTCCTGGGTATTCATCCGCGTACTAGAGATAAAGTACTACAGTACGTAAGGTATATATAACCATTTAACTATTCTCAATCTCTAACATAGCTTTGCGTGCTCTTCCGGGTTGTAAGCTAGGCCATGAATTAGGATTAGCTGGATTAGGTGTTCTACACGATTACGCGACCCTGTGTCAAACATAGTTTATAATTCTTCAAGATCTGAAGGCAGCCTGCCAGAGTATCCAAGTATTAAAGATGTATCTTATCTTCTCACGCTGATGTAGGACTTCAAGAAAGACTGTGAGTATGTTTTACAGATTTCAAACTTGATTTATAATCTACCTAAGAAATTGACGAATTGGGAATCTAACGATAAGGAATCGTATTATACTTGTTCATATCGCAAACCCGTGAAGAGACCTATGAGACCTAGTTAGTCCCAAAGGAAAGTCTAATTATACATTTTTTGTTGTGGATCACGAAGTCTCTTTTGGTTTTAATTTAACTGAGCGTTAAACTGGCCTGCGTTCGTAGTGTAAATATATTAAACGAGGTGTCGTAGAAGACCGGTCTCCAAATGCTAACCAGTATACATATGGTATTCGATTACGCAAAATAGCTACAAATCTCAAGTTCAAAATACGCTGGTTCGTATTATGCATACTGTGTCCTGAAAGCAAATATAATATCATAAAGGTACAGTCATTATCCCCCTGAACAATACAGGGGTATATTAATTAACATTACACCACTAGATGCCTGAGCGAAACGCAAAGGGCGCAGACAACGATCAACTATTACATGCTCGGCTAAAAGGACTTATCTCGTTATGAGTCTTGTAGGTAAATGTGCTATTCTGCCAGTATTCGGTAAGCAATAAAAGATTACGGGTCACATGTTGGGACCTTTGGTCGCATTCTGTGGTAAATCGTGTTCAATTCAAACGCAACGTTACTGTTCAGAGAATACCGAGATGTATCTATTTCTAGAAGGTAATCAATCACGCAAACGTAGACGTACCTACAGTCATGGTTAAGTTTAATATCTAATTGGATGTTACAAGTTATAAACTTGATACAGGCGTAGCAACAGTGGGAGTCCTTAAATAACGAATCAATAGGGTTATAACTATATGTATATTATTTACAAAAAAAATGCTGTACATAAATAAGCTTTACTTTAAGAACATTGATGCTTATTTCCTATTTTTTTTATTTAAGATATAATGGCCATTTAACATACATACATACACATACAAACATACAATCACGCCTATATCCCAAAAAGGGTAGGCAGAGATCGCGGATTTCCATTTGCTACGAACGATCAACGTAGCAGAACGTCGTGAATATACCTACGCAGAATCCTTCCATACACAATAGCAAAAAAATATCTTTAATTTTATCATAGCTCCCTTTTACACTAGCACACTATTGCAATATTTATCTTATTCCCCACGTTGCACAATGTACTCTTTTAACATTACAATAATTTATTTTTAAATATTTTGTTCTTTCGCGTAAGGACCTCCATTTTTACTAATCTTAAACAGACTCCGAAAAAGAAAAATGTTAACGCTGCAAAACATTCATGAGTTCATTCATTACATAACCGGGCAACAAATTTGATTTTGGACTCACCTAAAATGCAAATTTAGAAGTGGGCGAACACAAAATGGAATATTAAATAAGACTTCAGACGCACGATACGACATCTACGCTCGCAATTAAATTACTTATGTTATTGAATAAGTGTGGTGTGAGATGTGAAGTCATTTGTAAGGCCTTTACAAACGTAAGCGGTGAATAGTCACCTATTTTTGTGCTTTTTGATCGATCAAATGATTTCGTTGCACCTTCCTAGACGGGAATGTCTCGAAATCGCGCGAGATTTGTGTCAAAATTGCGCCGATTGAAGAGGCCATTAGTCAAGGCAGCTACCATAGAGTAAATAATAGTGCTAAACAGAGTTCTCACTGTAACGTCAAAGATCATGTGGTCTCTTCTTAACGCATAACACGTTCTTTTTCTCAATTACAAATTGAGTACATACAGAGTATCATGTCAACTGATTGAGTGACATGTCACTGCAGCTACCGAGAATGAAGCTAAAAAACAGTGAAAACGGATATGCTAAACAAGTTTTTCTCAGGGTTAACCTTCTTGGTTCTTGGTGGACAAGAACAAGTAGGTATATTACATATCCCATTTCAACTTCAGGATTGATCTACGTATTTATATAACATCTTTACTTAAGAGGCTCACAACACCCGATGACCTTCAAACTGACTTTACTTAAATAGTCATATAGCTATAACTACTTGTTTTGGGAAAGTAAAAAAAATATATGTTAATATTCATTATATTTAAAAGAACTTCGTTAAATCCAATACAAAATAATTCCAAAGTTACATCTTAAAATTAGCTTTGAACAATTGCACGTCTTTAGTTTCTAGGCTTATATGTCTGTAATTAAGGACAAAATTCCACCACACTAATACTAAAAACTTCGTTGCCTTATATTATTATCTCAATTAATACACTGTTCTTTTTTAATTCATCATTTTGCAAAATTTGCAATGAGCTCCCATACTAATCGTAACGCAGTGTTTCTCTTTCACTCGCGCTGAAAAAGATAGGGAGGGAATTTAGCTCTTATCATCCTCTTAACTAAGTACTTCGGTCCCGTAAGGAAGAAAGGATGGTCTCGGTTTTTTTAAATTGGTTAGGGCTGAGAACCGCACTATAATGTGCGTCCGACTTTCAATCCGGAGGTCTCGGGTTCAAACCCCGGCTCGGACCACTGAGTTTTTCGGAACTTATGTACGGAATATCATTTGATATTTACCAGTCGCTTTTCGGTGAAGGGAAATATCGTAAGGAAACCGGATCTAATCCCCAAAAGGCCTAGTCTCCCCTCTGGGTTGGAAGGTCAGATGGCAGTCGCTTTCGTAAAAACTAGTGTCTACGCCAATTCATGGGATTAGGTTGTCAAGCGGACCTCAAAACCGGGATAAACGAAGGTTAGATTTTGAGTTTGCGTATTCCATTTAGTTATTTTGTTAAATACTATTTTAGTATCTAACGAAATTCCATAATTATTCCATAAACATTATTGCATGACGTTGAAGCTCATAGGTCGATCATTTTTTTTAAGCTTATCCTTATTAGTGTTCCGTATCCAAATGATAAAACGGGGACCCTACTAGTATTACTAAGGTTCCGCAGTCCACCCGTCCATCCGTCTGTCGCCAGGCTGTATCTCATGAACCGTGATAGTACCTAAAACTTTCACAGATGATGTATTTTTGTTGCCGCTATAACAACAAATACTAAAAACAGGATAAAACAAATTATTTTTTCTTTGTTTATTAAAACTTTTTTTGTTTACTAAATCACATATCGAACTTTGCATAACACATATTATGGTTTTCCGAGTCTTTCGTAAATAAATTAGTTTAGCTTAAAAATGGTCACGGGATTTAGATACCTACCTAATCGTGGTCTTGGAGAATTAAAGTTCTAGTAAAAATTTACACATGGGATACCTATCGGTGAACTTGTTTCAGCTCCCCGAAGAAAATCTATACATATATATTTCGAACATATGAGCAATTTGAGCTACCGTCATTCTTACTTATTACTTATTGTCGACAGTCCAACACAGACCAATCACAAGCCAATATTTACGCACAGATCTAAGATAGGGTAGGTGTCATGATTTCTAAATCACTGGTTACCAAATCAACGATAAATGGATACCATCTTCCCCATTGAAATTGTTCTATAAATTGAGACTTGGAGCTAAATTACTACAAATGCTAACAAAGGCGTTGATAATTTCAATCTGAAGACAGCAAATATTATTATTATCGTCTAACGGCGACCCGGTTTCTTAGTACGACTTATCGGTATTACAGTCCACCGGTCTCCAGTGTCTCCACGTCAGGCACATTTCGTATGCGATTACTAGATGTCCGCAGTCCTCGGCTAAATACCCGCTTCGTATTTATTTTATTATTAAATTCAAAATCAAATAATACCGTTGTTCAAGATGAATAAATCACGATACTGCTGTTTATATCTTTTCCTTTTTATTATGATAATAATATGAATAGTTATAATATGACCTCATAGAACATTAAGCAGCGGAATCGGTAATAGAAGTTACTACAACGCATACATAAAAAGATTGATATACTTAACCTCAATTAATAGCTTTTTCTACTCCGGTACTTTTATGTGTCAATTATATGATCCCGCCAACGAATATAAAAGCATGTCTTATGACATTTCAAAAAAGTCTATCTTGTCTAATATTCATAAAGACCCTAGGGTTATTATGTGATAAAAAACCGGCCAAGTGCGAGTCGGACTCGCGCACCGAGGGTTCCGTAAAAACCTAAAACAATTGCTATTTCTTATGATTGCGTGGACATGAAAGTTTTGTTTTACTACAGCAGAAAGATATTATAGATCTGAGTATATGATATGAATTTCAATTTAATACCTCTACGCGTTTACGAGGCAACAGGTAGTAAGTTTAAAATAATAAAAAAAATATTTTAAGTACTATTTTACTAAAAATGTCTACTTTTAGTAATTTTTCCTTTGTCTTTGCTATATGAAGTTTCTTCGTGCCAAGTTTCAAGTTTCTGAGTTTACGGGAAGTACCCTTTAGGTTTTGAGTTTCTTGCAAGTACTCATCTCCAAAATATGCAACTTAATTTGCTATTTCTTTTGATTGCGTTGACATGAAAGTTTGTTTTTGCCACAGCTGAAAGATATAATAGACCTGAGTATTTGATATGAATTTCAATTAAATACCATTACGCGTTTACGAGGAAGAAGGTAGTAAGTTTAAAATTCAAAAAAATATTTTTTGTTGATTCTACTAAAAATGTCTACTTTTTATAATTTTTCCTTTGTCTGTGCTATATGACGTTGCTTCGTGCCAAGTTTAAAGATTCTGAGCTTGCGGGATGTACCCTTTAGGTTTTGAGTTTCTCGCGAGTACTCAGTTTCAAAATATGCATCTTAAATTGCTATTCCTTTTGATTGCGTTGAAATAAAAATTTGGTTTTGCTACATCTGAAAGGTACTATAACCCTGAGTATTTGACATGGATTTCAATTTAATAACTTCACGCGTTTACGAGGAAAATGGTAGTAAGTTTAAAATTTAAAATATATTTTTTTGTATGATTTTACAAAAAAAATCTACTTTTCGTAATTTTTCCTTTGTCTGTGCTACATGAAATTTTTTCGTGCCAAGTTTCAAGTTTCTGAGTTTACGGGAAGTACCCTTTAGGTTTTGAGTTTCTTGCGAGTACACAGTTTCAAAATATGCAAATTAAATTGCTATTTCTTTTGATTGCGTTGAAATAAAAATTTGGTTTTGCTACATCTGAAAAGTCCTATAGCCCTGAGTATTTGACATGAATTTCAACTTAATAACTTCACGCGTTTACGAGGAAAAAGGTAGTACGTTTGAAATTTTAAATATATATTTTTGTATGATTTTACTAAAAATGTCTACTTTTTATAATTTTTCCTTTGTCTATGCTATATGACGTTGCTTCGTGCCAAATTTCAAGTTTCTGAGTTCATGGGAAGTACCCCGTAGGTTTTGCGAGTGCCGAAAACTCTAAAATTTGCAGCATAAACGACTGTATCTTTTGATTGCGTTGGCTTTTAAGTTTGATTTTTTCACAGCTTCAAGGGACAATAGACCTAAGTATTTGGTATAAATCTCAGCTTGATACCTCCACGCGTTCCTGAGAAAAATGGTCTTGACAGACAGACAGACAGACAGACAGACAGACAGACAGACAGACAGACAGACAGACAGACGGACAACAAAGTGATCCTATAAGGGTTCCGTTTTTTTTCCTTTTGAGGTACGGAACCCTAAAAAGCAACTGCTAAAAGCGGTATTAGACATTGCAACCTGCAGGGCCCAATTTGTCAGGTTGGAAGGTGTAATTAAAGGTAGGGCCCTTAGGGAGCTGAAGGAGGGTTAGGGAGAGGCAGGGTACACAACAGATTGGGCCCTGCAGGTTGCAATGTCTAATAGCCGTTTAACAGTGGTGCCCTGAGAACCCAACAGATAAAAAAGAAAAACAACACTAAATTTACAACGAAAATCAAAACTGCCAACTTAACAAACAACTGAATTCATATGTTTTGGAACTTGGAACAATAACAAAACTAAAATAATTGCTGCCAACATAAGGAAAAAAGCAAGTAAGTTGATGACATTTGAAAAAAAAAAAATACCGTGTCTATGATTACGTTCTCTCAACTGTCATTTGCCACCACTTTTCAACTTCTCGCTATTTCTTAAAGGAAACTGCGTTTAATCTTGTGTATTATTTAATCACTAGTCGTAGAAAAAGTAATGTATGCAACGTTGTATAAGTAGGTCAAAAAAGGCTCATGGTGTCTTTATTAACAATTTTCGGCTTCGCCTCAAATTGTTACACACGCCACTCACCTTTTTTGAACCCTCTTATACAACTATTGCATAAAATACTATTATCACTCATTATAATATCTTTTTAACACTGGCTTTAGGGAATCCAAACCTGGCGTATTCATTATGACGAGTATGAGCATTATTGTTCTAATCTCAGAAAATCTGTAAATGATAATGGAACACATTTTGGCATTTTTTTTATTCAACCTCCACTTTGGGCGTTCAAAGTTTGAAAGGACTTCCAAGCGGGAGAAGTAGAGGACAGTACCTAAGTAATAAAATTATAATTATATAAAAAAAACATTAAAAATACACGAAAGTACGGAGTAAGTGCAACAATGAAAATACTAATCGAAAATTGCTTTTTTCATTGGATTTACTTCAAAAATGTAATGAGTTAACCATGAAGTATAAGACCATTATCAAAACACTTGATTATTAAAACACGCTAAAAAGTTTTGTTTGTTTTTGTCGCTGTTTTAATCACCCATATGTTATTATTTATACAAAATAATACAACGGTCTGTCTGTCAAGGTTTGTTATTTTGTTAAGGACTTATTTGACGTATTAAATTAAACTATTTAATATATGCATGAGATGATGATGTGTTACTTGGAGAAACAAACCCACACAGTTAAATCACGTCAGCGTCAAAAGCTGCCGTTTACATCTGTGCAGGATTAGGCAGAATCCCTATCAATTTGCACACACGATCTTCTTAGCTCACAATAAAACCCTTTTATATGGAGATAATCCAGTTTGTAGCTCACTAATTCACAGAGACGAGGCGTACGACCCGTATCTCGGTTTTGACGTAAATATTTCACAGTAAACCTGAATTTGCCAACCCAATTATAATTTTACGCACACTGTAGCTTGCGATACGAAAAACATGGAGTATTTTGGAAATATTGTTCGTATTTTGATAAGGGAGAACTAGGAGGTTGAAGCGATGGTCCGGAATATGATCGAGTTAACTGCTGACGTAGCTGATCATGCTAAATCATTACGCAGACTGATTTGTGTCATCGTAATTATCGAGACAATTATAATTAGGTATGTTATGCCATCTCGCCCTCGCGTTTAGCTTTTCATTTACTGATTGTTTATACTAAATAGTTATTTGTGCAACAAGAGAGGAAAGTTGGTTTTTCTTCCGAGTGTTGAATTTGAGTCCCGAGTAAGCGAAAGATTCTATAATTGAATCACGAGCGAAGCGAGTGATTCTAAGTTTGAATCTTGAGCGTAGCGAGGGATCTCAAGAACACGAGATGTAAAAAACTTTCCTCTCGAGTGACACATACAACTTTTCACCTCAGTAGTGAGAAGACATATTAAAGTTAAACAAACACATTTATTTACATTCCTGAATGAAAGGCATCATCATTATGTCGAAAACCTTCTAGAAACAAAATTTCACTCCCTGGAGTGAGGAAAGTCGCAACTTTCGTCACTCCCTGGAGTGATGAAAGTCGCTCTTTCGTCACTCCAGGGAGTGAGGAAAGTAGGCTTGTTCGAACTGCTGAGGTGAAAAATATATTGCTTTGCCTTCCTAATTTATTGATTGGATGATGGATCATTTTAAGTATTGCTTTTATAAAAATTGTAAATAAATTTTCATAAAATATTCATCATCATCATCATCTCAGCCATAAGACGTCCACTGCTGAACATAGGCCTCCCCTTTAAAGTGGGGGTTTGCCATACGCGCCTGCTTGGCAGGTGGGTTGGCGCGCGATGTTTAAAAAAAAAATATATTGCGCATAAGTAAATTAAAACCTGGAAAAGTACATAAGGTATTTTATAACACTTAATTCATTTTAATCGGGTAAAATGAGGGTCTAAAATACCGGAGAACTGATACCAGGGGCGGGGCGACAGAGTGTTTTGGCAATTTCACATCATCAACGCGAATAAAGCCGCAGGCGGGTCGAAGCAAATAAGTTCAAATAAACATGGAATCACCAGAGTCAACCGTTAACATCTATTTGTAAATATTACCTTCTTCATTCCAATTGCGTCTCATAACGAATGTAATTTAAAGCAATTTGCGTGACATATTAGTCTGAATCATGTTTTTAAATACCGAGTAAAATGTTCTCGACGTAAATGCGTAATTGGTGTTTGCTTAACGTAGCGACACGTCGGGTAGAATTACATCTACTAATTTGAGGCTCGAATTAATATTGATTTTGATCAGTGCCATTAAGTGACTTGGTGTCAGTCGGCGTGCTCCTATTACGTTCGCCTTACGTTGGCATGTGTTCAGAATTCTATTACCAAGCGCTCAATTCCTATACATAATCAAGTTACTTATGCACTGGGATGAAATCTATTTTATGTTTTTTATTGGTAGGATTTAATTTGATATTGTACAGGATTTTGCCTGTTAGAGGCGTTTAGCTATTCAGATGTTTACTTTGTAATCACATGTATATCCAATTCATGACGAATCTATTTGTATCGAAATGAGATTCACTTGAAAAATTTTTTTTTCAGGAATATCAGACACAAAAAAATATTTAATAATAAAAGAAGATTATATTAATAACAGTTCCGTAACAGAATATGATAACGGTTCGTTATAGCGAAATAAATAAATCAAACTGCTCTTCAAAATGACGAAGTCAAGAATCGTTGAAGTTGAGTATCAATTAGTATTGTTAATAATTGTAAGACTTAGTAGAACACACTATTATTGATAAATTTTCTTGTTTGTCTCTGTAGTGGTGTTTGAATTGTATAAGGTGTGCAATACCTATACCTATAGTACCTATAGTACATATTTACATAGGTAGATAATAATATTGGTATTTATAAAACGAGTATATAATTCAATCGTCATTGATGAAACCAAACGTAGCCAGAAACTAATTGATGCATTAAGCGCATTAGTTATGATGGTGTCTCAATTCTATTTGCTGGCTGAGATTATTGACCCAGTTCAAACATTAACATATTCAAATGTAGCTTTACATATTATCATACGTACAAACATCCCTTCATACGGTATCATATTATTGCGAAAGATGTTCGAAGTTGTAGTTTAAAATCGTAAAAAACAAATTAACTATGTTCTTTTTAGTTACTTATTAACTATAAGGAATACCTCGGGTTTTACTAGTAGTAGATTGCTTGAAGTTGGTTATCGTTTTTTAAGGGATCTTCGAGCACATTGATATTAAATAATATCATCTTGAAACTTATTTATCTTTATTAATTTTGTCATCAAAATTAAAATACCTACTACGTGCACGGTGCAATTCAGGTTTTAAAACATTGCAACAAGACTTAAGTAAGTCGCTATTTTGACTTTAATCAACAGTTACAGCATTATCAACTTATAATGTAATAAAATAAAAAAGTCAATTTATTGCCCCTGCTGATTATCATGGCATTTTGTTATGTAACAAACGCTTAGGCCACAACATTTATTTTAAGACGTGCCATATTATAATTATTTATACCTGTAAATAGACCACAAAAACAATTATTAATCTTATTCGCATTCGCTGCTTATCTAGAATATGTGCCCCGAAAACTGCAATGCGTCTTAAAATTCCGTCTCGACTGACTTCGCATGCAGTATGGTTTACGGTCAAGAGGGCACGACACGTATCGCGGTCCTAACGTATGCCATCAATTTTAGATGACCCGACCTGTATGTAGGACGTGGCTCACATCGCAATCAAGCGAGCTTGTTCATTTGCTGGTGCGTTGTCTAATACAACATGCATTAGTTTGCTTGCAGCAAAGCGCGGCAGGCTTGAGTAAATACTCGTACGTACCTATTAATAATAGTTGAATAACGATCGATGCTTGATGAGACACGACAAATAGCATAGCGCCAGAAAAATCAAATGTTGTCGAAATAGTTATGTTAACGTTGGTTGAATCAAGTCACTCTATTACATATTTTACTCTGTCTCACTTTACTCTAGAATTTTTCTTTTCTAGAGTGTGATTTACTAGAGTTCTGTTTTACATTTTTTTATTATTATATAGCCTTTAATTCCACAGAAACATTTCATTTTTACAATTTGAATTTAGTTTAACTTATTTTCTTCTGTATGAATCCCGCTTTGGGTGAAGGCCTCCTCCAGTTTCTTCCATTCCTCTCTCTGCTTTGGTTTCTCCATCCATTGTTTTCCAGCTTTATGGTCTATGTCATCGACCCAGCGTGTTTTTGGCCTGCCTGAGGGTCGTTTGCCATCTGGGCCTTTCCATTTAGTGGTTAGTATGGTCCAACTTTAGTCCGTCATGCGGGCTACATGGCCTGTTTTACATACTCTAATAAAACTTTACAGTTATGTTGGGTTTATTCCTAGTGCAGTGAATGAAAATTAAATTAAAATCATATTCATACTTTATGCGGAGGTTGGTAAACTAATTTAAAAATGTCGATTATCATACTGGAAATTAATAACCCTTTGTGAAATTTTCTCGATAAATTTTATAAATATATATTATTTATATTATGCAACTTCCATTTTTACTTCAATATAACTGCAATGTTAGTCATTTCATGCGAATATGACTGAGTCACTTTCGTTTACAATATGAAGAAAATCAATATCGTTTGAAACATCAATATTTCGAGCTAGGGTGGTATAGATCGTTCCATAAAATATGCAAACTAAAGACGTTTATCACAATCTAAGTCTACACTAAATATCAGTTGACTGTTACCTTAAAGAAGGGAATGATAAAAGGTTCACACAAATAAAATAAATATACCGCGAAAGATTTGAATTTTCTCCATTATAAGTGATTTTAATACTTAAGAAAAACACTCAAAGTAAAAGAACTAAAAGTTTCCAAAGAATAATCATTACACTGCGTATAATATAATTTGAAGCAATACTCACATCTTTTCTGTCAATCTACAAAATCATAAAAGAAAATGTAAATCTATATCCATTCAGGTTAACCCCTTAATGGCGGCTGAAAGAAAAAATGTTCGATACCCAAAGCATCTTGGCGCAAGTTGGCGCGCTGGTGATGCGAGTGTTGTTGGCTAAATCCGTTCAAATATGGATAGGAAGATTCTGGCTTCAGACGATGTAGTCTATTGCACTCTTGAATATCGACGCGCCAAGCCGAGAATATGTTGTAAATAAGATGAAACCTTTTGCTATTTTGTGATTTGTGCCTTTTGACGTAGAGTTTGTAGCTTAAAAGTCCCGTAATATGTTTATTTAATCTGTTATGCACAAATCAATGAATGTCAATTAACTTTTCGGTGCTCATAGGAATAAATACACCTTATTTTAAAGTTCGTAGTTTATCTGTTAAGATTGTGTAAAGTGCCTGGTGGTAAGGTTAACTGGCGTGATCCCTTAAATTGATAAGTTTGCCTATTTACTTTTTCCATACTTAGATATACCTTTCCTATTTTGCGTAATAAAGTGTTTATTACTTTTCTTACTTAGGTACTGTACTTAAGTAAATAATATAATTGATTAAGTCTGTCTTAGAAATTCATGAACACAAGTATCTAAACATGTTATTTGAAATAAATTTAATTAATATCCTTTAATAGTGACGCAAAATTAAAGATGAAATAAATATCAATAATCAATTTGATGAACTACGCCCAATAGTTTATAAAATGTTTGTATGGATGAAACTCCCAGGTATTCTATCTAAACAAGTGACGATCTGCAAGTGGTTAAATCAGTTTATCGCAGCAATAAGCCCAAGTATAAACTAACTATAACTTCCGAAAACTTGATTCGTCCTAACTCCCAAGTTGCGACTTATACCGAGTTAGCTAGTTTCACTCAAACACCATATTATACACTTCATTGTGACCGAATTTCGCTATGAGACACTCGATTATATCTAAATGCCACTTACTATTTGTCGACGTAATTTTGACGAATAATTGAGGTGACTTGAGATGAGAGTTTTGAAGAATATTTCAATAAAAATGCTAATATTTCTAAAGAGCACGAAAGAAACAAAATGATAAAAACAAAACAAAATACTCATTTAGTGTAAGAAACGTAGGCACTTATTACAGTAAAAGAGACTGAAGCTCGCATTTCTCGTGAAACTTCGCTTGAAGTATACTAATTATGAGGTCTATTTACTCACGATTGTGATTTTTTGTATTAATTAAGCTTTTGCTTTGCTAATTATCCTCGAGAACATTAGCCGGCGAACGCGCTTGACCTCAAAATTGTTAGAGATATTGTTGTTTATTCCCAAGAGGGTATGTTGGGGAACAATAAGAACTTTTTTGCAAACAAACGGGAATGGTAGCAGGTAATGAATATGCTGGAACAAAGCACCGAATGCGGCCCTCATTAGCTATTCGCTCGTTGTGCCTGCCTTAAAAATCATTTATAAAAGTCTTGATGAACGTTGCCCCTCTTCATTTCATCTGTCTGCTTTTTAGCGCAGCGAAATTGTTCAACTCGTTTATGTATCATATTTAGTTATTTACGTAACAGAATCATTTTTATCTGGAATTAATACATCAATTTGTATTGTTCGTCGCACTGCGGCTTATCGATGGAAAAGAACAATAAAGGTCTTAACAATCAAATTACTTATTGGAAAACCATTGTAGTTGTAGCTATTCAGAAATTTAAAAATAACATGCAATGCCATATTGGAAATTAATTTTAATTTATGTCTGTCTCTGTTGAAATATGATAAAATTACCTAAATTGAGGAGGTTATTTCAGTATTGATGACTCAGGATGCAACGATGCAACCATGCATTGCACCAAACCGTCTCGACACGACGTCGTCGTTGCACTCTCACCGTTACAACGTTCAATAAATTTTGTTGTATGAAAATTTTGACAGTAGTTGTTGGTGCAACTGGCCCTTAATGCTAATTAATGCATTGATGAGATGACAATGAGCAATTTTTGCCAAAATTACAAGTGATACCTACATGATTATATTAAATTAGTCATTAATTAAACAATCCTAAATATTCCGGAGTTACAGTTTTAGTTTCAATTTAATTCTTACTAAAATTACAAAATGCAGTTGTTGTTAATGATCCAGTCATTATATTAGTCAGAACCATGATTTTAAAACTATTTATTAATCTTACTAAACTACGTTTCTTCCTATTTTTACACTTAAAACTCATGTTGATTACTCATTGCCACTCTGTTATTCGTTGTCGTATCACTCCGAAAACAGACGTCTTAACCATCGAGATTTCACGTGAAGTGGGGCTCTATTTACATTCCGCGCATCTAGAATTCTGACAGTAATTTCAGACTGAGCTTAATAAATCAACATCTACAATTTGTGTGAACTAAGCATAACAGCACAAGTTAGTTGGCGATAAGTAAGCGTCTGGGGCGATTAGGAGGGAGTTGTGATGCGACCTCGTGAGACCGAACTTGAACCGCACCATGCTTAGTGATTTGCGATTCGCGCACTTTGTAGCTACGTGTATTTACCTACACTTTGTGAAGATTAAAGGGAACTGTATTCAAATTTGATAACCGCCCCATCGACGAAAATATTGAAATAGAACAGAGACTTCAATCTGTTTTGTGTTCTAGAACTTTATTAATAGATACAATTCATACAATTTTAAGATTTATAAATTTAGACATATTCTACATAGGATGCTGTTTATTGTCAACAATAGAATGTTATTACTGTTACTGCGAAAATAGGTAAAAAAGTAATTAATCTAATTTGAGGCTCAACTAGGTACGGCACACACACCTAGAACATGATTATTTTTACTTTACTAACTAGGGTAACATACTTAATTAAGTTGGTAAATGTTATAGCTTAAAAAACAAACGTAAAACATGCAATTAAAATACTTTTCACGTCAAAACTTCGAGATATGCCTTATGATACGTATTTAATTTTTTGTCCTCGCCGTAAACTTCGAAAACCGTCGGCGTAAAACTCTTAATAGGGCTTGTTTTTACTCAAAGTGCGAAATTAATTCAAATTAAGGTATCATTCAAACACGAAATATACTTAAATGAAGCATGAACAGAATTCGTTAAAAATTAATTCAGACGCCATTTTAACTTCTTTATTAAGTTACAGAATCTGTAGAATACAAATCTATTGTGTATTCTTTGCGATTCAACCGGAAATAGATGTTCAAACTTTTAAGATAAATTGCTGGATTGCAGAAAATTGCTTGTCACATTTCCTTACTGCCTTATTTTGAGGTAGTAAGGTTCATAATAGTAAACTTATCGAGTTCGAAAGTACGAGTAGATCAGTGAATGCCTGAAAAGTACACAACAATTTTATCCATGTTAGTAAGCATGTTGTTATTGTTAACATCCACTGCACTAGTGATCTAAAGATTATTCATCTAAAGCACCTACATTTATCACAGTAAAACACTTAAGAACCACCAAACGCAGTATATTTAATAAAGTACATAGGTAGTAACCTAGTAAAAGCTATGTGTACCAAAAGTTTGACCTTTAGAATTTTTTAAGTTTACATATTAAAGTGTTACTGGATCAATCTATTTTTAATACCTAGATATGTAATTCCGAGCTCGATTGATGTTAAAAAACCTAGAATTGTGAGTACAATATTTTTAAGGAATCAAAACAGTATATCAACTTAAATTTAATCAAAAATTGTGTAAAGTTTGCTTCGAACCAGTATCCGACTAGATCTCAGGAGTGAGATTGTAAAACTACTTCCAAACATAAAACTTGTCTGTATCAATTGATTTTTTTTCTGTATACCCCAACTGGAGTAGGTATGTAGATCGACGCTCAAACTCGTGGCCATAAAACGGGAGGGTTAGCAGATACCAGCAAAAGGTCGTGTGTATAACCATCCTTATGCAAATGTAACGATAACATGCCTTTAGGGTCAATAAACTGTTACCTACTCACTTTTATGACACGATAAGTCGCATTGCCCGTCTTATGTCTTTCCCCGTATGGCTTTTTAGGTCACGTAGTAATTTTCCGTGTTAACGTTTTTCTTCTTTGTTTCAGATTGTTGATACACCGTAACAACAAAATCATTTCTGAGGTATGTAATGTGGTCAACGAATGATTTTAGCTGGAAAAGTCGAAAGCAGAATTTTTGACTTTGGAACTTTATTAAGACTGGTTAGGAGACTAACATTACTAAAAGTCCTCACCGCCCGGAGTTGAGCCCGAGGAGGAAGGATGCAAAGAAGGTCCCGTTTTTTTGTTTTTTTCTTACATCATGAAAACCATGCGTCTTAGACAATTTTGTTGTAGTACATATAGTTTGGCCAGAGTTTGTTCCACTTCAGAGGGAGAATCATACTGTCTTTTTCTAATGCTAGTACTCTCACTACTAAAAAAGGGATGGGTATAGCATGTTACTCTGACTGTTACTGCGCTTTTGGTTTGCCAGACTATATAAGCATTTTTTTTACTTTTGAATTTCTGAGTTCGCACCTTACCTGTTTTCATTACCATAAAGAGTGGAGTTACACTACAAGTACTACAACACTTACAAGTCAATAGTCTCTTAGTATCACCATGATTTAAAAACATTACTACTTTTACTAGAACATCACTGCTATTTCTTGTACCGAAAAGAGCGTCCGATTACCTAAGGACCAGTACAATAGGGTTTTAGATGTTCGATAATAGGTCAATTAACATCTTCATGTTCGTCGTATTGAGAAGCCATGCCTGCAGGCTACTTCGCTCTCCTAATAATAAAGGTCAAATAGGTCAGTAGCAAATAAGGGGCCACTTCTGGTATTTTGTTCGGAAGGAGGGATCTGGAAGAAAACTGATACTTTGGATCGCTAGAAACGTCGGGTAAGAGAATTTAAACTTTCGTGAGACATATTATAGTAGTTTATGTAACTGTTACGTAATAGGAGTCCTTAAAATACGAGTGTGGTTTTATGAAATGAACGAAGTAAGTTGAATAATAAGATCACACGAGTGTTTCAAGGGCTAATTACGTACAGATGCATACACTGCTTTATCTACACACATATTATAAACCCTAAATGACGCGTTGGGAAAATAACCATGGCCAACTCGATTGTGCGGGAGATCGGAGCCATCGGGGGGGGGGGGGGGGGGGGGGGCGCATGACCGCGGTCGGAATGAGGCCGCCGGCAGGGTTTTCATAATTTGATCGAATTCGATGTTATTATTTAGCGATAATAACATTGTTACAGATAAGACATTTGTTCTAACTTCTAACAAAACAGTCTATTTTTATGGTGGTCATAACGTGAGGTTTTTGAACGCATCATGGAGGATTTATGATATTGGGTGTAGATAAACACTATTATCATTTATCACTGGGCCGTATTCTAACTTTAAAACACGCACAGACACGATCCAACTTCAATGCAAATCCAATACAATAACAACACAATACAGCTTACGACTACACGTCTAAATCAAAAATGACGGAATTTACTTGAAAATTACTGCGTTGCAACTACAATACTACTTCAATATTGGTTGATTATTGGTTGAGTGTTGGAGTTATGTTTAAGACAGATTGTGTTGTTAATGTATTATTTATACATTTTAAAATTAGAATATGGCACACTGCATAGTGACTAACAACAAGTGAGTACAGCCGCATGCAGTGATAATAGTGTTGGATAAGATAATTAATAGTAATCTGTCGCATAGATAATTATGTTTTATTATATTCATTCACAATGAATTGCAATATGGAGATTGTGTGAATGCAGCTGACAGAGCTTTGTATCGACAAGACCATTATTAGGGCATGATTTACTATCGATTATCATGGTTCTTGACTTACGTATGAATTTAATGAAGGTGAAACTAATAAAACTAGCAATTATTTTTATACATACATTATCGTCGTTATAGGCAATAAGCCGAAATATCTTAATATAGGAACTATTGCGTTTAATTAGAAATCTTTTTTTAAACAGTAACATTTTCTTGAAACTTTAACATTTCACCACCAATACTTATAATAACCCATGAGTACCTACAAAAACATGGTAATGCGAAATAGCCAAAACTGTACAAGCACAGACAGGGCCCGACGAGGGTCTGAAGGTTTTTGTAGATATGATATGGACCCTTTGTATGTTAACAACTTTAATATCTTGAGTGCTACCGATAACGAAATCATTTCAATAATGAATTCTACCCGTTACATTTATGTAATGGGTAGGTTTCCATCCCTTATTTTATCTAATTAGTAGTGGCAGATTAAATAATGTCCGTCCTATGATAAATCATTAAGTGCTAGGCTTACATCTACCTACCAGTTTCCGCCTACGACTTAATCTTATATCTGTAGGTATATATAATTATTAAAACTTTCAATTCTCTTTTCACTCTCTTAGAAGTTAATTTTCTAATAATATTTGAAAAATGTATTTTCCATTGTGATTCTTTATTTTATTTATAACTATAATGTTTAAACAAATTATATAGCAATACATTGATACCATAGAATAACTTATATGTATAGTAGAGCAGCACAGCCTTAGAACTTTTTGAAGCTCAAGTCAATTGCGCCATCTGTCTGTAAGTCCCCTAAAGATATCCAAAATGTAAGAGGACATGTCACCTGCACTGCTACTCCACCTAGTAGCTACTAGGGTACTACTAGTACGCTATTTATTACTAGGTGGAGTTATTATTGTTTTTTACCACACGGGTACTTAAAAAAATAACCTGATTCGTTCGCAATCGTTTTCTACAACCGGAATAAAAACAAATTTTACGGTCGGTAATCGTTTGAGCATGCCACCCTCGATACTGCTGACCCAAAGGGCTTGACATTTCAGGCCCCAGCTTTTTAAGGCAAAAGCTGAGCACTCTTCAAATCTTCGCAGATTTTTCATACGCCCCAATAAGTTAATAGAAAAACGACTTGGCTTTAACGATTCCTGCAAATTGTACGTTATTTTTAAAACAAATGACGAGTTTTTTTCCACCTTTATACTAGTTGTAACAAAAAATACTGGTAATCCTTTTAAAGACATACCTAATTGGTATCGTATTCTAATTATGAAATACTAAAAAAAATGTTTTCGTAAAAATAAATTTTGGTTTTGTATAGATGGTTGGCCAGCTTAATTTTTCGCATCCAAAAAATTTTTCTCCTACGTTTTCTTACTCTCAATACGATACCAATAATGCCCTTAAACGGAAATTACCAATATTTTTGTTACATCCTGTAGAAAATTTTCCATACATTTTCGGAAAATGTACTATCCCTGCAAAAAAGGGAAAGTACATTGGAACAGAGTAGATAATAACTTTTGGGGACTTTTTATCCTGTTGAATTTTAAAAAGTGCCATTTTTTGTAAACCCTTCTTAAGCATGAATGAAAAAAGTACTTACCAAACAGAATAGTTGTTCATTTCTTTTAAAGTAATGGTGTAAATACCATTTGAACGCGTCAGACATCTTAAAACAAAGCAGAATACTGCACAAACGAGTGGGGAGAGAAATAAGTATAAAAAGGTTTTCTAAGTAAGACAGTGCGACTCACAATAATAATGCCGTACACAATGGAACACCTTTTATTTGTATTTGCTTGAATCAGCAGAAGGTAGGTAAAATGTACGGTTGTGTGATTTAATAATATCGTATCGTTCACGTGGCAGCACGAGAAAATAATTCAACATTTTTAATTATAAACTATTCAATACTTAATTGATTCCTCAAAGTAACTTTGGGCTTCGTGGTCATCTACGCTAGTTTTGGTACAAGAATAGATTTTATGTCTTGGCAACTACTTGCGTAACAAGATGATTGCTTATTTTTTGACAACTAGTTGCGAAACTTAGTGGCCAGAACGGCCGGAGGGATTTTTTTCACGGGACAACGGTTTTTTAAACAGAATTTAAAGCGAGCTTATTCAAATCAAAATGTATTTTTATAAGCGGAAACTTTTGTTGACAAAAATTCAACATGTAATAACTTATAGCCAGCGTTATCTAAGGCTGTCGTTAACGAGAATAATAAACGTAGGCCATTTAATAAGGGAGTAACATTTAGTTAAACCAATAGTAATTTTATCATTCCTGTAGTTAAAATTCCGATTTCAATTATTTGATTTGATAGGTACCGATAATAAGCGATGAGCAATCAGCAAATCAATTAAAATCTTAAGATTAAGAATTGCAATGTCAAAACTATTGTAACGTATCGTGCTATAAACACACATTCCTATTTATATGATAATTTAATTCATGTTGCTTTAACTTTAATGTTCCCATCTTCTTAATGGCATTCACTGTTACGACCACAGCGTTTAGAGTAATTTAACTGCCGTTTATACGTTTATTCTTATACTTTAGTTAAAGTTTTATCCCCCCGTTAACTGAGCGTGCATTATATTATCTATAAAATATTTCATTTAGCGCGCAATTTAATTTGCCTCATTAAAAATCTGGAGTGAAAAATCTTTATATTGTGCTCCGGACATACAATACAACATTTCCTCTGGAACACTTGAGTGTAATCTAGCTCTAAGTACGCCCTTGATGTCAAACGATGCGTTCATCTAGGAGAGCCATTGTATGTACTTGTAGTGTATGGACACGATGCCCGTGTACATAGCACACATTTTAATGGGCCGGCGTGGCGTTGAATTGCCTGGTGAACAAACACTGACGCGCGCGGGTTGTTCTGTCTAGTTTTACATTTAATTAACTTGTTATGTGCCAGGAAAATCGGCTGTTTTCCTTGAAATTTACGTAATTTATGGCTCTCGCTGTGATTATTCGTGCGTTGTAAAATGTTCTGAAGTGGCGCAAAGTTGACCATTAGCAGCACTTAAACGGGCGCCAACATTTTACAGTCCGGGTAACATTAAATATCGGAAGAAGCGAGCACCTCATAAAATAACTGTCAAATGTATCATGGACTAAGAGCTGGCCACGTCAGATATTACACAATAATGAGAACAACGAAACCCATCTACTTAGTAAGATCCTATCTATCCTTATTGCCAGATCCGGGTAACTGGCAGCTTTTAATGGGTGGAGGTCAGAGTGACAGATTAACAAAATTTTTGAATTAGAAAATAGTTGTGCCAAAATCGGTAAAAACTGCCGAAGTTGTCTTATTTATAGAGGAGGGGCCTTATATGTCGTTTTGGACTACTTTTCCCCACCAGAAACTATTGGCGGTAATCTAATTATTTATATAATAATCTGCATCAAAACCAGAACTCTAGGATTTGTATTCTTATGTGGTTTTCATTCTTTGATCTCCACTACTTTCCAGCTACCAGATATCCGGAACTAGAAATAAGTAGAACTATATTAAAGTAACGAGAGGGATTTCTTCGATCTCACTATTGTGTCAAATCTGATGTGGCTAGCTCTCCGTCTACCACGAATTGAAAGTAACTTTTTATAAAAAGTGTGTAGGAAATTATCTTCTAACAAGAAATAAATAAGTCGCGAAGCGGAAGGTTTATAAATCAGATTTTTAGTTTACCAACGAAATTGAGACAATATAAATTGTATAGCATATTATGTAATAACTATTATCAATAATGTACCAGAAGCCTATTTTTTCTATAAATGCAGGTAAATTCAGGAGTCGAAATTAAGTGTGCTTTATTACACCTGTTAAATAAAGCATTTGTAATAAAGTCACTGCTAACAGCATCCATGAAATAATGAATACTGTACTACTTGTACTACAAAGTAGAGGCTCAAGTATTAATAAACCTTTGTAACAATGCCGGTAACTCGACTCGTGCTCGAGCTTGAATCTAGTATTCCTGTTTATGAATCACAATTTTTACATTAAATTATTTACACCTCCGTGTTGTATAAAGTTGCGAACATCACAGGGACAAACCTTCCGATATTGCGAGTAACGCTTGAGTGAAGTCTTTTAATTAAGCCGGGTTGTACGCGTCGACGTCGATGTGGGAGTGCGGGGCGCCCCATCAATTTCTGCTCGACTTCTGATTGTTTGAGGCAACCTCGTTAGCGTACGGCGGCCGGCTCGACCCTCCGACAGCCGAGATAATCCTAGCCCTGCTTTCTTTATCATATCATAAAGCTGTGCGTACGGAAGGTGAGACCGACCCTGATTGCATTTGCAGCGGCGGCGATAAACTTCCTCTTTTATGTACACTTTTTCTCACATTATACGACCTCCTAACTTTCCCGTAATTATTAACAACGTAATAAAATGAAACAAAAGCCTGTTAAGCGACACGATTTGGTTTTTACTAGCCGTTCTTAATTAATTTTCCTCTTCAGCAAAAAACCTTTAGACCCGTCGTCTGCCGTAATCAAAAATTTATTGGTCCTTACTTTCCGGCTCATTTTCGCAGAGTTGACAACATTTTTCGTGAACTGCGCCTGCACAAGCATTCTTTTTGTAGTCGCTTAAATCTAAACCTGTAATGAGTTCTTAATTAATAATATCTGTGTTCACCATTACGCAGGCTGTCTCTACTCGTAGTATTTTTTCAATTATTTTTATATATTAAGTCAATTTACTAATCGGGGTTAGCATTAAGGAGTAACAAAACATTATAAACGACATATAAAAATAATTTTATATTTAAATTATTTATGGACGTTTTTCTGTCCTTTTCAAATTTAGTACGAGTAAACAGTTAAAACTGTGACTCTACGAGTTTCCGAAAATTCGATATTTTTCCGGCATCAGGCTCTTTATCTACAAAGTTTGCCGACCCCTGATTTACAATATAGTTATTAAAGTGAACCATAGTTATATGAGTTTACTGTACCCCTATCTCAACTATTCATATAATATATATATAATATATATAATCGTAAATATTAAATACTGATGATTAACGCTTCTTTCCCGTCGCTTGGTACTGCAGTCACCAATCCCTCAACTGTAATGATGTTAAAATAAAATAATTCGTCAAAGCAAATTTGCGTCGCAGATTTGATATCATTCCGCTACAACCGACTCTTTCAATGAAAGCAATATTTCCTGGCAAAGTTGAACTTTGGTGCGTCAAGATTAGTTTGGTTCGTCCAGATAGGTTACAGCAGTAATCAAAAGGAAGTATCCATTCTCTGAATATTTGAACGAGTTGGAGGTACTTTGTATCTTATTAATCCCTCACTCTCTGTCCGGCAAGGTGAGGAGGAAAATGTGTTTTTCCTGCTCCATATTTTCAGATTATTTACTACTACCTTTTTTCTGCGGCTTTGCAATCTGTGTACAAAGTAGGTAAACATCGTGCATGAATTCTGAATGCGAGAGTTTATACAAATTGAAGTATGTTGTTGTTGGCTTGATCAAGTAACCGAAAATATTTTCACATTAATTTATTTTGGTCATAGAGAAAAGTAAAGTACTCAGTCTATCTATACTCCGACCAAAAAAATTAGAGATTAAAAAGTGGAAACATCGTAGTGTCGTCCCGTTTTCTTAGATTGATTTTAAAGGGACGACACTACGATGTTGCCACTTTTTAATTTATACACTTTTTGGTCGGAATATACGACTTGGTATAATGATAATATGTCACTAAATGTTGTTACGTTTATGTGTTTACATGTTTTTTTACATATTAGAATACAATTTATTTATATTCCTGTTATCAGGTATTCTCGTAAGTATTAAAATGTATTCATAATTTCAAACGCTTTATTTATATCCTCATTTCATTAAGTTAAATGCTTCAACACTAGATCTATTTCAGCAATATAAATTATATTAGCATTCAATTTTATAGTGACGTCTCATCTCTCGAGTAATGGCTACGATTTTATTAATATTGGCCAGGTTAATATTAGACGAGATCATTCTATTTCATATTTAAAATGCATTAACTGTAATATGCGAAGGCAATAAACTGCAATAAGTAGCATATATTATTATTCTCGTGAGCTCTACGCCGTAGCGACGCTACGTTCGTAGTTGGTACTCGTAGCTACGCTACTAATTTGCTGTTGATAATGTTACTTACGTTAGCTTTATGTCGGAATCGGAATGTGTAGAGAGTATTATATGAAGTGTGTGTCTCTGTGTGTGTTAATGTTGGCGTGTGTAGTAGTGTGAGCCGAGAACTACGTGAATTATTTTAAGTTATGATTCTATACGTTAACGTAATTTGTGCTTAGCGTAGATTTCTAATGCAAATTCTAGCACCCAAGAGGACGTAAATATAATATTATATTTGTGCTGTTGGAGTACTTTAGATTCACTTTTACTTGTCTTTATAATTCATAGATTTACAAAAAATATGATCTGTTCAGATCTGCATTATTTATCATTGTAATAATCAATAAAATAAGATTTTTTTAGACACTGTCTCTCTCCCGTTCAACACATTTAGACACTATCCGTGACCAAACTTAAAACATTTATTTACATAACTAAATACACAGAGGTACTACAGTACAAATACTAAACTAAATTAATAACTAGCTCAAATCTAAACTAGGCCCTTGCGGCATTGTATCAAGGATGCTGGCGGCATTTCCTCGTTGTATCGCAATGCTGATACGCTGTGCGAGGAAACCGCCAGCTTAAATACGTTGTGAATCTCCGTAAATAATGATACGCCAAAACAATGTTGTTCAAAAAATGGATCTGCAAAATATCGTGTAAAGGAAATCCAACATGACAGCTCACAGAACAATAGCCAAAACATAACTAAAACTTTAAAAATTCAACACCAAACTTACCATCCTGTTTGCAGAGGTAAACACGCTCCATTCAAGTCACGTTCAACCCCTACTCGGAAGGTCAAGCAAGGCTACCCTTTGGCCCCCACCATTAAATTGTATGCGAATACGGAGCCCATATTATGCATCCGGATTGCTTCCTGATTGAGATTACCTGGTAAAGCCTCCGTGATAGATGGCTGGCGGAGGAAATTTAGGATGCGTTTGCAACTTTGTCAACATCCTCCTAACGTTTGTTCTGACAACTTAATTGGGCCTGGGGTTCGCTTGTGCAACCTAATCACATGAATTGGCGTAGGGTATCATTTTTACGAATGCGACTGTCCGCTGACATTCCAACCCATAGGGGGAATCTCACGCATATATTTCTGATATGTGATGAAGGCATCAACCAAATGATCATACTAGGGTGGTCGAAAAAAAAAATGTTTTTTCTCCACAGGGTTTTTTAGTTCAATAATAATAATAAAGTCCCTTGCTTCTGGCTTACCTTAGCCGGCCGTCCAGAGTGGGGTCGCTAGAGCTGCGTTCTTGAGGGTAGATGTGGAGACCTCAGTGGCGAGTTTGCTATATGTTTAACACTTTCGCAACCGCGTAGCGCTACGCCCTACGCTCGTAGCGTGTAGCCAGGTATTCCTCGTTTGTAGCGCGTAGTAGCTACGAACAGAGAACCCGACTGTCGGGTCCTCGGTGCTGAATGTGTTAAAGTTCAGTGACACCTCTCTACCCCCAGCTCCCGCACCGGTGTTGCCCTTGAGCCGTCTTTGATGTCGCGCGTCGGGCCCATCTTGCGGAGGGCGAGTCACCGTCTGCCGGAAATAAAATTGGATACCGTTTTATTAGGCAGGCGTCAGGTTCTTCACCCAATAGCCTAGTAATTAGTCCATACTTTTCACCCAATAGCCTAGTACATTTTAAACTCCATTAACTGTCAATACCCTTACACCATGGCGGGTGCTATCTCTGCGTGCGTCCCATAGGAAGGAGAAGAATAAAAGGAGCCCTGTGGAGGTAAAATTTATGAAGCATTTTTTTTCTCCATACATTCATAGACCACTCTAGATCACACTTTTAACTCACACTTTTAACCCAAAACTCAAGTGTAAAAACTCACACTGCGCCAATTTTACGATCGGCCAAGTGCAAATTGGCAATATGTTCTGGGTCATTAAGCCGCTTACTGCCGTAATGTGGAATCTAACACGCACGGGCCGCGCTCGAGTCTCGATCACGGGCCGCAACAATATCTCTTTCCCGTCTGCCCGAATGGTGAGACGAGAAAACGAAACGCGTGTAGGCATGTTCACCATTTTTATCATCATTATTATTTTCAATAAATATTCGGTGATTTAAAGGAAGCTTTCAAGATTTGTGGTATGGAGATATGAACTGATCTTCTTCTTCTTCTTCTTCTTTGTCCAGTTTAGTTGGGGTCGGGCTTCCTCGTACGTATCTATCCTGGGTTGTCTGTGTGATCAGGTTCTGAGTTCTCGTCTCTTTGTTGACATTGGACCACCCCTTTGCTAGTCGTCTGTCCCTTCCTCTGGATTGGCAGATATTAACTAATAAACCTATTAATAATATAGGTATTAATATTTCATAAATTAGCCATATTAGTTTCTTATGGCTCTTTTCTTTGTTTCGGAGTAAGTATTGATATACGATTGAGTGTGAAATTGATTCCTGTCGCTTTTATAAGGCTTCACATCCACGTTAAAATGAAATTCGAATTTGTAGGTCTCTTCAATGTCATTTGTCTCAAGATATTAATTAAATCTTTGCTTGCTGTTTTATACATCAAAGAATCCTTATAATAATCCTTATTCGAGTTGCTAAGGTGATCATGACTGTTTACGCAACTGTTTTATTTAAGTACCTATTTTGTAATGTAATTTATTCTACAAACCAGAATCAAAAACGGTTTGTCTGAAGTTTAATTTCAATACGATTTTCATTTAGTCGCGCAAACCATTTCATTTAAAATCCAATAAATCATCTCACAATAGATCTACCGTTAATGAATTAACTTGATTATTGCTCTTTTTAACCGACTTCAAAAAAGGAGGAGGTTCTCAATTCGACTGAATTTTTTTTTTTTTTTTTTTTTTTTATCATAATTTTTTTTTTTTTGTATTTATGTTACTCCATATCTCCGTGAATCGTGAACCGATTTTCAAATTTTTTTTTTGAATCGAACAGGTATAACCCCTAGATGGTCCCATTGTCACCAAGTCGGGATCTGATGATGGGATCCTGGAGAAATCGAGGGAACTCTTCAACTATTATAGGCACACCTATAGTGATTTCACTATTTTTTACAGCAACTCGGCCACTTCCTCTTGGAATAGCGGATCCTAAGTGAAGTCGGTTCTTTTTTTGTTTAAAATTATTAGCGTCGCTCTCTTCATCCAATCCAATGGGTGAAACCATAAAAATAAGTATAAAGTAACTGGAACGCTTCAAACGAGCCGGTAGCGCCGAGAAATACTACCTAGTACTAATCGGCTCTGCGCTAATGGCTTTTCTTTTTTCTCTGTTTTAAGTTTTATTCCTTTAGCGATTGGCCGAACATAAAAATAATACTATTAATGTTTGTTTGCTCTTGGTCACAGTGGCTTAGAATCGAGTGTACGTTCAGCTGTAAATTCCTCTTGTTTTTAATTTATACTTTTGTGCGACATACTAACATCAAGTACCTACATTAATTTCTCAACTTTAATCACTTGTATTTATTTAGCCACTATACGCGACCGACATGATTCGGAGAGCTTAAATAAGTCGCCATCCTTAAGCACTTAGAGTACAGGCGGACAAATCCGTAACCCGTCGCTGCGGGGCCGTTTTTAAATATTTTGTAGTATAACTGGTCAACGACTGATTGCGGGCTTTTTGATTGAGTGGATATGACTATGATTGGTATTCTAATTTTAAAATTTTGATTTGTTACAGATTTCTAGTTAATTCATACGATCTTCTTTTGTTGTCAAAATAACATTGAAACAAATTTTAATCCCAACAATAGTTTTTATGAGGAATCGACGTTAAACAGTCTTATTTTAGTATCTTTTTGACAGTGACTCTTGATAGCAACAACAAGCAAGGGGTAGAGGTTTACTAAGTTATTTTTATTGAAATTAGGCATCTAAATCTTTTTATAGCACTACAGTGGCAAAAAAGCATACAGCCCTCCTGATGGTAAGCAATTACAGTTACTGTAGCATAATAAAACACAAGCTATATTAGGTATGTCATATTCAAATTGTGAGATGTCGGTTAAATCCATTTATTGTGTCAAGAAAACATTACAAGCTTGAAATTTCTTCCTTAAAACAGTAGCGGCTTAACAATAATTTCAAATACAAAGTAAACCATTTGACCTGCGAAACGCTGCCATACTCCGGAAACATATTATAACCGCTGGTATTTTTCTCCCCCACGTGAAAGTATCAGAAACAGATGCGTGTCGTAATTAAAATTTTAATTAGTCCGTCCTCGCCAATCATGAACAGAATGTTTGATGGTAAAGCTCCGAATACATAGGCGGCGCGTATGAAAAGCCTCTGTTATACAACTAAATCTTTTTATGCAAGTTTTCAGTATATAAAAGGCGAAGACATACAATAGAAGAATGATGGTCACAAAATGAAGCATCGATACGTTACAGGTTAACGCAGACGAAACATATGAAAAGAATAATTTCGTACATTTAAAAAGTCATTTCTTCCTTATAACAAAATAGCTACTTCTACTATTTGCGACTAAAACAGGTATTTTAAATATTTCCCGTTTAATATTACTTAAATATTGCCGTTTATTACCTTTTGGCTTGCCCCAAATATACTTACTTTAAAGCAAGTAGGTAAACTTGTCTCGAGTTGGGGTGGAATATGAAAACAAATGGTAAGTCCACGCCAAGACTGGGCCCTTTTTCTTTCATTTAAGTAATGGTTCATGATTCTGGAAGTTCTCGGGCAATTAAGATTGATCAAAATTGGCCTCTCTCGAGTGACTAATTTATCATATTTACGTTGCGGGTCCCGGAGAAGATATTTACCTATTTACAACAAAACTTTGTTCTTTCTTTCATGGTTCCATAAGACTTGTTGTCTGTCCGTCGTTGGTCTGCCGACAACCTGTATCTCATGATTCACAATTAGTAGAGTGATTGATTGATTAGTCATTACTAGAAATTTAAAATATTCACCGTAGCAAGTTTTTCGGAATTTCGATTCATCATCATTTGATATTACCAGTGGCTTGTTGGTGAAGGCATCGTGAGTAAATTAGACCTAAAACAAATAAGGCATAGTTTCCCCTCTATGCTGGAAGGTCACATTACAGTCTCTTTCGTAAAAACTAGTGCCTCCACCAATTCATCAGATTAGGTTGTCAAGCACATCCCGGGCTCAACTGAGCCGTGGCAAAACCCAGGACAAACGCAAAGTGGACGATGACTCTCGATTCATGATCACATGAGTTCTCAAATTTAGGCGATTATCACATTGGTGCCGGCGACGGCATGCTAGAGTGACAGCGCTATAGCAGCAGCAGTGTGAAAGCCGCCCTATAAGTAGGTATAAGCACGTATAAGTTAATAATACGAACACAAAAAATCACCAACCGCATAAAGTACAAACTAGACGTGAATCACTGAACAACCGAACATCTTCGATGTTTCTCGAAAAGGCACAAATTAAGATTATATTGTGGCCGCGCGCTCCATTTCATGTCGCACGTTAGATTCTTTGGAAAAGTAATTTTTCATATTTTGTAGTTTTCCGAACTGGAAAATGTTTCCAGTATTCATGTGTATTGTATTAAGGAACAATGTGCGGAGAACAAGTGACTAAAAGCAAAAATATATGTTACCATTTATGGCCTGGTTTACCTATTTTATTTTTGATATAAAATTACATTGGGATTGACGAACAAAGTTGTAATTTTCTTTAGCAAGTAAATATTTCATATTTAAATCCTAACCTAATAAAATGACAATCTTAGCTTATCCAATTATTAACATTTTCATGACTCAAATATAATAATGGCTGAGTTATTTATTTATAAATTAATATATATTCTTACCTACTTGTTAGTCACAACGTTAAGATTATTTAATAAAACAGAAGGCAGAGCATTTGTAAATGTTTCACATAGCAATATTAATTCAGTATGTATCTGACTTAGGGCACCCGTCAACTGTCATTCAGTAAACAGTGTGTCCCTTAAGTAAAGTTAGTTCTAAAAGGCAATACTCATCAAACGACAGAAGGTAATGTATCAAGTCAATTGCGATTTCGCTAATATCCCGGAGTAGGGTCCGCCCGCAACTGCCACTTTACCTCACGATTTCGACGAAAATTAATGGTGCTAAGGTTATGGTCCGAATTGCAATACTCCAAAATAATCAAAAGCGAGACCCTTTTAGTTTTGATTAAGTATTTCTACGTTTACACACGTCGGTATATACTTGTTTTTGTTTATTATATGGAATCTTTGTTTCAAAGCGGCCATGGAATCAACATTTTGGAAATACATCAAAAATAAAAATATTTTTGCGCTTTTAATTATATTATTTGAAAATAATCTATAATCCAGATCTATAATTAAAAGTAAGAAAAACTATTTTGGCATTATATATTACGTTTACCAAAAAGTCAAATTGACGTTGTATAAAAGTAGTTTATTTGTCTGGTTAGCATATATATACTACCGGGTGTGTAATGTTTTGTATACAAACAAATAGCATAATTTCATTTTTCATAACAACGAATTGCATATTTTCAATTTGTATAATGGATTACATTGCATAAAAACAAAATGCATAACAACTTTTTTCATATTTTCATTTCTTATAATACTCATTTTGCATAATTTTAATTTTCATAATAAACCAATGATATAATAGTTCAGATTGCATAATTTTAAATTGTATAATAATTAAGTTGTATAAAAAAGTCAAGAAAGAAGTTCGTTTCCGTACTTCCCGTAGGGGTCGCAGTCCTAACCTGACCCTTCGACAGAAATTCGTTTCCGTTGGGGTCGCAATTCAAACCTAACCTAACCTACTCTTCGGCAGATGTTCATTTCCGTGGGGGTCGCAGTTCTAACCTAACCTAACCTACTCTTCGGCAGAAGTTCGTTTCCGTGGGGTCGCAGCTCTAACCTAACCTAACCTTCTTTTTGGGAAGAATTTCGCTTCCGCGAGGGTCGCAGTTCAAAGGTTTGATTGAACTGCGACCTAACCTAGCCTATTTTTCTGGCATGAGTTCGTTTCCGTATGTTATTCTAGGCATTGCAAGGGACACTCGTTAATATAATATGTCATATTTTATTAATCAAAATAAACGTTATAGTTAATGTTGTTATAATTAATGAGTAGTATACTAATTAAACATTATGATAAATGAAGTTATACTAAGTGGTATTAGTGAAAATAAACATTATATCAAATGTTGGTATGACAAATGAGTATTATGGTAATTAATCGTTATGATATATAACATTATGAATTTTGTTGTTATGAAAAACGTTTATTATGCTTTTCAAGCGTATGCTAACTGAAAATATGAATTTTGTTTGTATGAAAAGTGAACCGCACCCTATACTACCTTATCATACTATAATTTAACCAGGTTAATAAATAACATAGCTTCTATAGGCTACGGTAACTGCTTACCCTCAGGCGAGCCGTATGCTATGTTGCCACTGTCGTGGTATATAAAAATAACAGTAATTTCAATTAATCTGTAGGCTTTCAGTATAAATTGAAATATAGGTTGGATGAAAGCTCACCAGGTAGAGCTTTCCTGGGCTGGACTTTATATTCAATTTAATTTATGTTATCGTCTAATAATTCTATTGGAGGTTACATATACGTATGCTGGCTATATATTAGAAATCGGTATTACGACACATCTGACACGTGCTTAAATTAAGCATAGTTACGGCTTGTTTATATATTTTGTACTGTCACTTGCAATACAATATTCACCACGTAAACTAGTATTTGGACTATCTGACTCCACTTATTCTGCTGAAAGCCCCAAATCTTCTTTTAAATTCATGGTATTTCTTGTGTATAATATTAATTTTTAGTAAAATGTTCTTCTATAAAAGAACGAGTAATCTCAAAAATAAACCACACAAAATAAAACAAAATAAATTTGTTTACCAGATAAAACAAGTAAGGATGAATTCTGAGTCAAAGACGGAACAGGAACAAACTCGATTGCATTATATTACGAGATTCCAGCAGCATATGCTTTTATACACCGGTTACGCCGCACGAGTCATCGAATCCATTCAAACACCCAAATTGGGTTTATCGTCAAAATCGGGATTTCAATCAGCAAGTATCGAGTGCTGAAGCGTCACCGTCAAGTCAATCAGGCCAAATTGAACATGGGCACCACTGTCACAGCTCAAAGAGAACCGGAATGTACGCGTCAACGAATTGTAATTGGATTTTACTTTTACTTGTATCGAACGTGCGTTGTAGCTTAATTAAAAATTATTGTTGATCTTACTGGGTGACTGGGTCAATTTGAGTAAGATTTTTGTCCCGTAACATTCATTTAATTTAATATTTTGTTTAGAAAATTTCATTGTGATTAACATTAAATACCTACACTTAAATACGACCTCTTGGAAATTTAAATATTTCTATCACTACTAGAATAGAAGGCATATCTACACAATTCGATGATGTAACCCAAAAATCACTGTGATGGTTATGAGTATGTTTTAATTGACACCGCTCCCTACGGTAGGTATGTACTGACTAATTATGGTTATTTTTCATTAATCTTGACAAGTCTCTTGCAGCCAGCCTCCGTTTTCAATAGATCGTCAGTTCATCGTCTAAAAACGTGTATTTCAAAAGTAAACCAACCAACTAGAAAAACACAAAATGCCGTTAACCAACCCTCGCCACCATATTGTTCGACTAACTAGCCTGCGAAAAACTTGAACAATAGGGTTTGTTACGGCGCCTCCACGGTCGGCGGATTTAACCAAATGTTTGCATTATCGTCTAACAAAATAATTACTAAGTAGAATGTTTGCTGAAACGCACCTTAAACAAAACATCTCCGCTTCGGCTAATTGGCGAATATCTCAACTAAATTATATGGGAGTGACATCCAATGTTAACTTTAATTTAAGTTTATTAAAATAAATTTGGACTTGTTAGGATTATGTAAATCATCATCATCATCATCATCTCAGCCATAAGACGTCCACTGCTGTATAATGTAAATAATTTAATAAATCTATATATCATAATTAAAATGGCGTTTTATAATATATGTAATACATCTTTCGTATAACGTTTGGCACAATCTTCTTCTTCGGCTTAGCGTTTTCCCGACCTAGTGCCAGGTTCCGCTTTCCTGCTCAACCTTCTCCACTTTGCCTGGTCTTCGACATCGTTAGGTGTGAGTTTGTTTTCTGACATGTCCGCTTGTTTGTTTTTTGGACGATTGGCACAATTAACAGATTAAATCGCTTAGTGGCCCATATAAACCAATGTTTGAGATTGGCCTCAAAAACTCAAACGAGATACTCTTTTTCTGACTCCCTAGATGGTGCCTGAATTCTTATTAGCCCACGATTATTAGCCCATTACCGCGAGTTGAGCTGGTCCGGACATTTTATGATGTAACAACTACCTCTACCCGAACTGCTAATCTCAATTACGTCAATACAAGGAACATGTCCCAATCTTGTCCTGTTTTTCATCCGTGCACCTATGTTTGGACATAACGAGCTCATTTAGCCCGCGGCGCGTCCCTTGCTAACAAGATCTGTACAACCAAGTCTCGAATCAGCATGATGAAGCCATTCTACCATTACTCATGTAAGTTACGAGTAACTGGGTTAGGGCTACACACTTGTGATAAATACCTTTGTAAGACTAATTATAGAACTCGCCTCCTCGGATTAAATTATACATTGTACGATATTATTATTTGTATCCTACTAGGACTTTACAATGGTAAAATTAGTTTTGTATTCGTATTTTGTTTTAAATGTGCTAGATAAAAAACACTATCTAAAATTGGACGCCTTTTCGTTACTTCGATGCTTTAGTATGGTTTCAAGGGGATTCTATTTCATTTCTTGATTAACTGCAAAGAGATTGAAATCAATTAAGAAGAGTGCAAATGAACTCCAGTATTAATTAAAATGAAAAAGTTCCTGATTTATTAATAGGTTATCAGATCTGTTCATTAGCAATCATAACGTCGTAAGTTGTCGTGTAACGAATTTTGGGTAAAACGTGCCATCATTGACTAAATCCAATCAAAAATAAATAAAATCATTAAAATATAATCAATCATTGAATTAACAAATAAATCATCACTATTAAATTCAATCATTGACTTATTTGTAAAGGCTTTGTCACACACGAGCGCGATGCTGGGATTGAGTAGTCAGGGTGCGTCGCTGACTTCCGAATGTATGCCATACGTCATTCATACATTAGGCACAATATTTTCGCGCCGCGCTCACGTCACCTGAATATGACACAACCTTAAAACCTAGCCCCCTCAGTGTCCAAGGCTAGATTCGAATCGACGTCTTCACGGCTCCAGAGAAATTCAAATATAAAAGGGCTTGGTGAGTTTTTTTATATGACGGTAGCTACATGGTAGTATCACATCACAACTGTAATACCACAAATATTGGCAGTCGTTAGCCTCGATTTAAAATCCCAAATAAAAATATTAACTCTGACAACTTAATCGTGAGAAATCTTTCCTCGTTGCACAAAATTTGAGGATTTGAAAGTGTATACTGAAAATTGAATAAAAAAGCATTTGTGAACAAAGTGAGCCGATAATCGATGCTGTTGAATATTTCAAACAGGCGAAACGTGATGAAAATACATTGCCCGCGGTTCCGCTGCTATTGCCATACATTTTAAACCGCTTTCAAGTTTGTTTAGGGAACAATCTGAGAGCTTTTCCTAATAGATATTTTATTCAGCTCTTTAAGTTCGCATTAAGGGTAAATTAAATTTTATTTTGTATTTATTTTCAAATTATATTATTATATTTTAACACTCACATTAGTATTATCATTACTTGATGCATAGAGCTGGATTCTTAGATGATCATTATGTGCCAGCCAGTGATTATATCTGGACAGCAAGATAGAGTTTCAAACCTAGAAGTCCAACGAAGAATTAAAAAGTAAGGAGAATTAGACTCACAATACTAAACAGGAAAACCGCTTACTTTAGACATGAAGACAGAAATGAGAAATATGGATTTGTTCAAATAATATTAGGTAAAATCGAAGAGAAGACGGACAGAGGAAAAAGAAAAACATCATGGATGGACAATCTTAGGTTAGGAGTTGTATACGACGCCTCACTGGCTAGAAAATAGAGAAGAGTTCCGGATTGTGGTAGCCATGGTAGTCATAGCACTAGAAGAAGAAGAACACTCTCATAATGAACAGCAAAAATCGCGCAAGAACTGCAATTGCACCTACTTTAAAAACAAATGCGTTACATATCATAACGTTTTTTCTCCAGACACAGATATATACGAGAACATACCGTCGCTGCGCTTGTAAAATCCGACATGTGACTTTTTTTGAAAAATGGTTTTTGACTTAATTTAAAAGTATTTTTAAAGGTGCATATTCCTCAAAAATCCATTATTTTCTATGTTTACTGGATGAACTGGATCACAAAAAAAATAAAATCAGCTATGTGAAAAAGGCCTTAATTAGCCGCGCAAAGGCGGTATGTGATCAAATATCACAAAGCTGTTTTTATCAATGAATGCATTATAATAATATTGCGCTTTGTGATGGGCACACAGCGGATTTTATATAATATTTTATGAAATTGGTTCTTGACAAATAATATATAGTTAAATATGTAATATATTCAGCAGTGTTAATAAACAGTCGTATACGCATTTTTATGGTTTTAATTTATTTGCAGTATAAATCCGCTTAGTGACGATTCGAAATGTCGCTTTATAGAAATATTAAACCGTTATGTGCCTCGATAATCACATAGCGGTTTTTACAACACAAATAAGTTCAGCTATGTGCTTAAAATGTAGAAAAAAAAATTGTAGCTCCTAAAATAACTTAGTAAAATTTTCAAATCTAACATTATTTACAGTCATATTGGAATCTTTAATTTTTGTCATTTTTAGATTTTTGATTTATTATACAGTAAAAAATAAACATGTTTTTTGTGTCTCCTGTAAAGTTGTGTTTTTTTACATGTCGGATTTTACAAGCGCAGCGACGATACTTTAGGTACATATTTAAAAGTACAAACTTACACATTTCAGAAGAGCTGATAGCTTGCGGTAAGATGTCCGACATTCAATCCGGAGGTCTCGGTTTCAAACCCCGGCTCGTACCACTATGTTTTTGGAACTTATGTATGGAATATCATTTGATATTTCCCAGTCACTTTTCGGTAAAGGAAAACATCGTAAAGAAACCGGACGTAATCCTAAAAAGGCCTAGTTTCCTCTCTGGGTTGGAAGGTCAGATGGCAGTCGCTTTCTTAAAAACTAGTGTCTACGCCAATTCATGGGATTAGGTTGTCAAGCGGAGTCCAAGCCGGGACAAACGCTAGAAGGGAAAAGATACTTACATTATTTACATAAATACTGCATAAACCAAGATACACGAGTATTATGCTTCACAAGTCAAAACAGTGTAACTCACGTGATCTTCCCGCTAGACGATAACATGCTTTTATGCGGGTATTATAAACACATGTATGTGAGAAACTTCATGTGGTATTGTTCTGCTAACTAAGCTGAGGTTCCCGTCGCTGAATTTCATGGTTTATGTTAAACAGTAGTATCGTTACTTAATTGGAAAGCCACGAGTTCCTAATCAAAGTACCCGCGTACAATATTTTGTATGTTAACCCATTCACGTCACGGCTCTACGAAGCATTTTCGCTTCATAACGGGAAACCCATGTTATCGGCTACGGCGTAGCGCTACGCGCGTAGTATAACAGTGAATGTGTTAAGGAAATTTCACATTAAATAATAAGCTGATTTTTGCAGTTGTTTTGATATAAAATCTGTTCCTAAACGAAATATTCAATTCTTATGTTCACCTCGTAAATGATAAATTATAACAAAGTTAACAAAGTCTCTTTTATAAAGAATGAATTAAGCTAAGTAGGTACATGTACAATCACCATTTAGTTTCAAATCATATTTGTAAACTTAAGCACGTAAATAGAAGTGTTAAAAAAAAAAAACTTACGGTCCTAAAATTTGTCACAAAATATCAAGCAAATTTATCAATTTTCATACATATACTATACCATTTTGTCACAAACAAATGGCAATGAATGAGGAAGCAATTTATTTCAAACAAAATATCCATACAAATTACTAGGCAGTTCCTTGTTGGGGGGCTCACCGCGCCGCGCCGCGCCGTGTAATTTCTAAACAGCCTCCCGTCAAAATATCGTCTGCGGATACCTAGGCTGTGTGACGTAACAACACTTCGCCTCCCCTGTGTGAGTGAACCAGCTTATTGATTCATGGCGGTGAATTTATGCCTGCCCTCTTGCTCTTAATCAAAACTACGTCAGAGCAAGAGGGACAGAGCCTACCTGCCGGCAAACTACCCACGTGGCTGAAATACCTCCGCAGACGGAAGTTATCCTGTTATATTGCATGGCCAAACATCAAGCATTATTAAAGCGCCCAAGAAATAAATGTCGGTTATAAATTCTCGCAATGCCAGTGTAACAATAATTATGCGCGGGTGAAGGAAAACTTGTTCTCTTATGAGTTATGCGAGCTGTCACGTCAAAACAATCAGCCTGTAACTTCGTTTTGACGGCCCATTTAGCAAAGTGGTTTCTATATGTGTGCGCCAGCCTCGAGTAGATAAGTCGAACCCGCGGGTACTCCCTCATCCCTCACAAACTAAATTTAGAATTCAGTTCATAAATGCAGATATTTTCAGTCATGTCTTCGTGCTAAAAACTTTGTCCCAGTTCCAGTTATATCATAAAAATTGTATTCCGTGTGTATTGAGTTTGTTTCATGATCTAGGTTTTATTTTTGTTTTCATTATGTAACGAATCGAGAAACAGAATTTTGTTTCTCAGAAATACGAACCTGACATCAATTTGCACGAAATGTTAAGACTTGTATAAAATAGGACGCAATAATGTTTAGACGTCGTGAGCGACGTATTTGTTTCGGCCTGTTATTAAATCCATATCATATCTGTTTCAATTTGTATTAAAATATTTGGGGGCGAATATTAATTTACATTTCCACGGCACGTTTAGGAACGGAATGGAAGTGTTGGGCTCAGCCTGTTCGGTGTTCGCCCTCGCCCCGCGGCGGCGAAACAATCGCGTGCTTGTGCAAATAGTCTAAACGAGTAATTAGTTTGTTTTACCTTTTGAGGCCGACTTATGAGGCCTTTAGTATTCATCGTAATCACATATCCAAGGCCGGATATCGAAGCTAAGACTGAACTTGAATTAGTCATTCGTGGAGCTGAATTCTGGAAATCGTAAAACAGGAAGTTTTATTCTACTTTATACGGCCAAAGTGTAAATAAGTTCTAGTTAGAGTAGTTAGCTCGCAATCCGTTCCGTTAAACTTAAATTACTACCGGGATCTTGATTAACTGTCTTAGTATTTTCAGTGCTAACAATTGAACAAACTAATATGGGAACATTTCTTATGAATTGAAACGATCCGGCACAATAACGAACAGCTGGCACAATAATAATGTACTAATATACAATAATAAGTACCCAGTTTGTGAAAGATAAAATCAACATTGATATATATATATAATAAATTTTATTATTCCGAAATAATATACATATGAGGAAAATGAAACGAATGGTATTAGGCAATTGATTTGATGTGCTTCATTAAAATCCACTCAGATATCCATATATATAAATTATGCGCTGAGTAGGTAACCCCAATCACTAATCAACAAATAATGATTGCAATTGACAATGGACACGTAAAATCGCCATTACAAGTTTCCATTTAGTCGAGGTTTAGATACTAGAGATACGTTGATTGAATAATAGATATTGACTAATAAATAATATATCTAATCGTAAGCTATATACCTATATACATTTATATCCAACTTTTGTTGTTTACCTCTACCATAATGAGTAAAAAAATTATAAAACAGGTTAAATAAAATATCACATTTCCGAATCGAGTTTTTCATTAAAAACTTAGGACTTTTTCATTTAATACAGTTAGAAGTGCTTATCCTTACTATTATTATTAATGCAAAAGTAACTCTGTCTGTCTGTTTCTAAACTCTTAATGTTAAATCACCTGAACTGATTTAAATGAGATATGAAAATATTGTAGTTTGAGTCTCGATTAAGAATAAATATAGTTTTTATCACAGAAAATTATACCTTAACGGGTTACAAAGACATAATTCATTTACATAGAAGCTAATAATTTTACAGCTTGTAATTATAAAAAAGAAAAATATATGAAATACGTATATGTATCTAATAATTGAATAAACAATAAAAGTGCGAGATTATAATAAATACTCTTTATTGAACTCCTCAAAATAAACCAGAAAAGAAAATACAGAAAATTAAGGTAGAGATTCCATATAAATCAGAAAATATGTTTTAAATAGAAACCGTTTAGAAAAGGTGTCTAGCCTAAGAAATAAAGTTTTTGTACGTAGTACATGAATTTCTACAAAGTTAAAACTTGGCCTTTCCCGCTAAAAGAAATGTCTTTCACGGGATTTATATTGTACCTTAAAACAGTAATTTCCTCGCCTGTCACCTTCATTCTGACTGTAATGGAAGGCAGGCTTAAGAAGCAATTACAAAAGTTCTTAAAGATTTTAATACAAAAAACCTTTACAGCTTCTTTGGTGGACCTCATTCAAAATTCGCAACAAATTAGCTATGCTCAGTGTTCGCTTCATTTCGCAAACTCCTCATTCTAAGTTTTCGAGAGCATTAAATTTTCACGAAATTGCCTTCGAACTTTTGCCCTCTTAATAAGCTCCAATCTCGATATTCGACGGAATAGTTTGAAACCTGATACGTACGGTGTTAGCTCTTGCATTATTAAGACCGTTACACTGTTTATTCAACTGCTAAACGTGCATGCAAACTACCATTGAATTAATACAATTTCTAAGATCTATACGTACCTACCAGTGGCGGTGGGTCAAAATTTTCTTTAGGCAAGCCGGTGCTGAATATGACTTAAAATCTATTCAGGAGCTGTAGAAAAACTGCTCAGGTGCCTGAAAATTAGGCAAGCTGACGGGAATTATGTTCTATGGACGCGCCGCCACGGGTACCTACAGCTATATATATGTACCTAACGTAAATAAGTATGCGTCGTACCGATTTCGACGAAATAGTAAATGAGCATAACACCATACTCTTCTGACGGGGCTTCACGGCAGTGCGAATCCTAGCGCTTAAATATTTATTGAATAAATAAATGCAATCGCTGAGTCAGCTAAAAGGTTTAGTCAATATTTTTTTTAACATAGAGTGCGGCTATATTCTGACCACTTTATCCGGGTGTCAGAATTCTAAATGAGCCGCTTTTGTAAACTGACTATTGCCGTACGTAGGTATAGATCCGCTTACTGACGGGCTGCCCGCAGTACGAATATAGAGCCAGCCGGAGTTGCCTTAATAATTCAACAGTGCAATGCTTTTACAAAACCTGTCGACGTCACTCCTCATTTAGCGCGCCGATCGAGTCGCTTTCGGATAGTGTCGCTAGACAATCGTAATGGAACTCCCCTGTACCGACAGATCAAATGTCTTACTTTGCTTTAAATTTTATTTTATAAATTGCTTTTCAAACGCAATAAAGTGGACCATTGAAAAATTCTCCGTAAGCAGCAATTCATTTAATCAAGCGACGTTTGACTTTAAAAAATTTGATTCTGACTTGATATCAATTTTAAGTCGAAATCAGATTATGAAACATTATATGTATGTCCCTCTTCTTAGCATTTGATCACTTTTGCGAAAGTTTTCATAAAAATAATAATTTTATTACCCAATCTATTCCATTCTCCTTTAATAGGTACATCAATTAAAACTTGAGCATTAAGTACTACACTAAATGTAAAAATTTTCTTTTTTTGACAGTCACCTAAACATAATCTTAGGTAGTTTTTATTTTTAAACACGTGTTCTAAGCAGCAGTAGTATTTTACAATGTTACACAGGTTATAAAATATAATGGTTACACTCATGTCACTTTCGTCACGTCGCACAACATGGAGACCTAAGCTCTCCAAAACAATATGTCGCGCGAAGTAACGAAAGTGACCTGAGTGTAACCGTTATACCTACATATATTATAGTGTTACCCGCTTATTCATAAACGCATTTCAAACGTCATATAATTAAATCATCTTTTGTCCTTATCTGTCACTTTGACAGTTATGTTTGTTAGAAACAGACAAAATATAATTTTACTAAATGAGGTTTTAAACACGTTTATGAATTAGTACGTTACGGTTAGTATGTGATACAAAAGTATAAATTTAATGATGTTACACAGTAATAATTATTTCAAACTCATATTTATTTGGCACGTTATGTAAAAATAAATCCTAAAGCTAGGTACTCCTCATCTCCTGGTGCCGTATTCTAATTATAAAATACATAAATAGTTTTAAAACAAGGTATTAAAAACACTATCAGTGTCTCAAACATACAACAAAATAAATAATCAACCTATATTGAAGTTGCATCGGAATAGGTAATTTTCAACCAAATTCTGATATTTCTGATCTAGACATTTAGCAAAATTTAATGCATTGGAGTTGTATTGAAGTTGAATCGTGTCTAAACGTCGAAACGTGATTTAAAGGTTACTTATTGCAAATCTAGACTTGGCGGTATTTTTAACCATCTATATGTAGCCACGTCCCTACATTTCACGCGACTCGAACTAAAGTATTCATACATATAATTAAATTAACTTTAAATGAACACTTGGATTGACGCCTTTCGTTTGAAAAGGCTTCATTTTCAAAAGTTTTAAAAAACCATGTGTAGTGGCATTCCGCCTATAAATACCGACTAAAAATTCGATTGTCCTCCGTTCTGTTTATCTTCCGTCATTTAATCTGATTTTAATAAACATTTGTTTTCATTACAGACATACTTAAATATGAGGGTGCGTGCCGTATCGTTGAGTATTGTTTAATTATTGAATTAAACATGCTTATACTTGTAAATTACTTGAAAATATGTCAAATATACAAAGCTACTATATCATAGAAATAAAAAAGTAGTTTCCAGTAGAGTATCCAAGTTTAGACTCAAGTGTCAACTTAGATATGTAGTAATATAGATTAAGTACAGATACAAACATGCTTTTACACTCGTAGTTATATAATTTGAGCTTAAGATCAGAGGACCAACCGGAGGTACCATGAGGCCCCAAAATTTAGGTTTAGGCACGTAAACTACAATAAGTAGTCTAACTCAAATCTCTGTATCATTCCTAAATCCAATGAGTAACGGTAATTTCAATTTATATTCCATTGCCAGGCTGTGTAATATTATCAAAATACTCGTAATACTCCCCAACGGTTAACATCATAAACATTTCAATTAATTAAAGTTTCCTTGTCAGGAGCGTAACTTAGAAGACCCTCTTTGTTTGTCCTTACTCGAACTTTACACTTCCAGCTCTATCTGTGTTTAAATTGTAGGTAAGTTTATATTTGTAGCGATCGAATCAATTTCTTCATAAGTACATCACTTCTGAGTGATGTACTTATGAAGCTTACAAACTGAAAAATCTATTACTTATTCTATAAGTTTTCCCATGCAGTATAGGCCGGCTATTTGTATAATTACTTACGTAGTGTAATAGGGTGTGTGTGTGTGTGTGTGTGTAAGTGTGTATCGGTATACTATGATACTCTATTATTAAAAATTGCATAAAATATGTAGGCAGACATAAGTGCACGGAAATCGTAATATATACCTTTAAAGCTAAGTACCCTGCAAACCATTTGTTACAATTTTGGATTACCTATATCTTTTTGTGTAATCATTTAGCACAATATCACTAGTATCACTACTATAAACCTCAACAGATATTACTTAATGCTCTATCAAGTTCACATCATAAGAAATCTAATTTAAAATAGGTACGCCTTAAAATAAGGTCTCTATGTCGCAATTAAACCATCAGCCTAATTGGATAACCTTATTTATTCAAATCACCATCGTGAATACGCACACTTTACACATTGAGCTTAAACAATGGTTGAATGGCTGTGATTATTTTGTTCGTTAAGTTAGTTTCGTAAACAATAGGAGCAATTAGCAAGCTTTTCCGGGACTCGAAACATGTCCGCAAGCTACACCCTATGTATATTTAACGTAATGATATTATTAGAACAATAATTTGTTATTGTAAATATCACATAACTGTCGAAAAAAATATTTGTGTATCAACTGAAATATTAAAATTATAATAACGTTTAATATCTTAATCTGCTATTTCTGTTGAATTGTGAATCAAGATAAGATTAAAATAAAAATTGGATACTTTTAGTATAAGTTAATCTTATTTTAGTTATTTTATCTGTGCAGAAACGCGACACATAATCAAATCGTGATGCAGTGTGGTCACTAATAAAATTGTAAATTATTTATTTTGATTAAGAAATAGTTTTATATAAAATGGTTCGGATTCCGAGTATCATTTTAAATATATTGCAGTATGGTACCAAAAAAAAAATATAGTTAAATTTAATTTGTACACTGCTGTGAGAGATCTCTGTAAGTCCCTCTTATTTAATACTCACTTTAAGAAACAATTGCGACCAGCTATACACTTCTCACTTAACCAGGAAGAATATTAAGCATCATATTTATTATTACTCTCCTAAATACGCCCGGTGGCTAACGGTGTCAATCACTACATAGTATAAAACAAAGTCGCTTCCTGCCGTCTGTCTGTAATTCTGTATGTATGCTTAGATCTTTAAAACTACGCAGCGGATTTTGATGCGGTTTTTTTAATAGATAGAGTGATTCAAGAGGAAGGTTTATATGTATAATTGCACCCGTGCGAAAGCCGGGGCGGGTCGCTAGTAAACAATATTAAGGCACACGTACATCGTAATCATCTCTACGGCTGTCTCCACTAAGTATCGTTTTTTTTCAAATAACCGACATTAACCCTTGACTGGTCTTATGTTTAATGTAGTGCCGCTCGACCCCACGCCCTAGCGCCATTTATATACAGATTGCGCAATCTTGATTTAAGGGCGCAAATTAAAAATCAATACCATCCCAAAACTCTTGGCAAAATTATTGTTAATTCATTATGCGATATTGATATCGTTTGGGCTTGGAGTACTCGTTCAAGCCCTTGAAAGTTTAGGGTCTATAGATTTATTTCTTACTACGATTTCGCTGGAGGGGTTATTTAATGTTTCGCCTTTGCTACGTTTATACGTTTTCCTAATGTGCTAACTACGGTATATAGAGCACGTATGTTTTTTAATAATAAAGCAAAAATGAAAAATAAAAAAGAATCCTCGGGTAAGATGAAATTTACTATAATCTTGGGACCGGCCCAACTGAGCTGTCGAAACTTGAGTGAGTACCATTTTTCCATCTTATATGCATAATACATAATGTAATGTTTAAACGTAGTTATTTTTAGAAACTTCTATATTATGTAATGTAATCATGTAATAATGCCCCACTATACATTTGGAAGCTTCCGGCGACTTTTATAAGGTCGTCTGTCCATCTTGTGAGTGGAAGTCGCTTCCGACCGATACTTATGGAGGTCCAAAGGGGAGGCTTATGTTCAGCAGTGGACGACTTATGGCTGAGATGGTGATGATGATGATGATACATTTGGCATGTACAGTCGACGTCAAAGATATCTATACACTTTTACACCTTACCAGTGGAGGTGGGTAAACATGGCTCTATGCCTGAAAATTGGGCAAACCGATGGGAATGGTATTCTATAGACGCGCCGCCCCTGCACCTTACTCCTTGGTGCAAGAGTGTAAACATATCTTTGACATTGACTATACATTTTATAATTGCATATATGCATACTTACCTATTTGTCAAACGCATCTCGTATTTAGACAAATGTGAAATATGGCTCAGTCACTTTCTTGTGTAATATAATAATAATAAAGAATCATGAATATATTTTGGACAAATAAGGCCTGCCTCAGTTTGGTAACACTTTGCTTGATTAAATTCATTTTGTATAGGATTTAGGGATCTTGGTACTCAGGTACTCAAAGTGTTTGTTTGTCTTTTATACGAATGTAGTTACGTCAATCGGCTTCAGCGCAGAGCGCGCAAGATCGAAGCCTTTATTCATTTGTCCTTGGAGTCAAGAGATGAGCTTTGGAGAATATTACATTTAGGTAATGAATTCGCGAAATGAATAGATACATTTAACGCACTATGTACCTACTTACATATAAATTATATAAAAAGCCTATCGAACGTACGGTCTGGTCGATTAAACCCACTAACAACGGCTGACGAAGAGACCCAGTATTAAATATGGCATACGTGATATGGTATTTTCACAAACAAAATAAAACTTCTCATATTCTGTCGTGTCTCGAGAGGCCGGAACCTCAAGCCAGACACAGATAATTAAGCTATAAATTGAACGTAAACATAAATTTACACAAACAGAATGAGAAAAAATAAATTATCACTCGTCGTTATCCTGTGAAGCGCAAGGAGGGAAAGATCAAAGATCACTTTAGAGGAGTCTCTTTGAAACATTTGCACGTATAAGTACTCGCCAGCGTTGGTTGACCTTCCCCGCCCATCTCTCGAGTGGTCGCTACCTGATGATGAGAGTTTTTATGTAATATTTATGGTTCAACTCACGTTGGGCATTCCATTGAACACAACGATGTAATATCATTTTGGCGACGGTCTTATATTCGATTTCATTCGGTAACCTTAATAAAACAAATGTAGGAAAATTGGAAATTACTTTCCTGTTTTCATAAATGAACAGTAAATAAAGTCTGTATGGACCGGAAAAATTATGAGTAGACTACTCAGAATTACGGCACTTAGGATTTTTTTTTCAGTTAGGTATCTTTTTACCAACACTTTACAGTTTAGTGATTCCAATTAAATAATTTAATAAAGTAAGTATTATTTAAATCATTGTGTGATTGCAAAAGTTTTATAAGTAACTTAATATTCTACTCGTTTTCACATTTGTTTTTTGGCGTATTTTATTATTTAGGTAAATACCTTAGTACATTTTAGGTACATACCTACAAAAATGTTTTGTGCGAGTAATAAAAAGAATATTGGCATTAAGGCAGAAGAGTGCCTAGTATAAATTTAATGCCTAAAGTTTAATACAGATTAGAAGTAGCTTGAAACTTATTAAAACAGATTCTCTGCAAAATTAAATACCTGAGTTTATACTCTTAACCTTGATAACTTTCCTTACAAAACGTTAATTTAATTTGGGTTTCGTACTTATACAATTCACTGCAGATAACGTTCAGTTAAAATCGCCTGAGACAGGGTTGCTTATTATTTTACACAGCAAATCGGAGAAAACTTGTTACGTATTTGAAAGAACAAGATATCATTTGTCCAACTCTATACCGCATAGCTTAACTAGTCCGTAGAACTTCATTTTCATTATTAGAAAACTGTTTGTTTCTGTGTTTGATGATGATTTCTTCCTGTTATCCCTCATTAGGGACATAGGGCTCGCAGAAGAGTCTTCCATTTGTCGCGATCTTGAGCGGCTACTTCCAGCTCTTTCCAGTCGAGACCAATTGAGCCAGCCTCCGTCTCAACTGATCGCCTCCATGTAGTAAGGGCGCGTCCCGACCTTCTACTGCCAGTAGCTTGCCAGCGGAGACTCTGCTTGGGCAAGTGGTTGTGTTTCTGGGTTTATTGGTACAAAATAGGTACATAAAAAAAACTTAAATAAACTATGAAAACTTGTTTTGAAGAATTACGCTATTATTTTTCTTGTGATGAAATAAACTACTACAGTCTATTCGTATGAGCCCACCTAACTTTGAGATTATTGCTTTTGCGACTGTACTGTTCTCACTTAGCTTAAACAAATACCTAAATATATTAATTTTATAACATTTCACACAATATCATGAATTTGATTTAAAAAACTGAACATTTTAATTCATTTTCATATTTATAGACCACTTGACCCGGTTTTTGGGCCAATGATGTGGAAACTTTTGTTTTTATTGAAATTAAGTATTTTCATTAGCAGAACGTTTAAATCGCGTGTTATTGTTTAAAAACGCATAAGGAAGTCTTGCGAAGAAAACGTCCTGTTACCGCCTTCAAGATCAATTAAAACCAGCCATCAATTTTGCCATATGTCGGTAATGGTTAGCCTTTCCCAATCAAAAACAGCTAGGAAGTAGCATCTTAATCCATGAATAGGCTTGGAACATTAAATATGCATAACTAGTTATATAAAACCTAAGTCTAGTTTACTAAATAGTTTTACTTGAATATTCTGTTGAATTTCTCGTAAAAATGTCCTTTTTATCGCAATACAGAAGACTGTTAACAATTTAGACAAATTGCGCTGAAGCGCTGGCTTTAATCAACCCGAGGTAAAGTAATTTAAAGTTTCAAACGTATCTTATTACATTACGATTATGCAACTCGTCTTAAGTTATTTATCCAGCTTACAGCCACGTAAGTCTGAAAACTTCTCATTGCCTTCGCAAAGTATCAGCAAATATGGTAATCGGGAAACTATTTTCTGCATACTTCAAGAAGTGTGGAGTTCTCCTTGTTTTGTGTTTAACTCAGCGCAGCGGATGCTTTAATATGGTAGTGTGCTTATAATGATGTAGATAATATTATTATGCACGAATCTATATAATTAATCAGATAACTCAGGTATCACATTATCAAAGCAAATCGAGAAACTGATCAGTTGACTTACTAGGTACAGTTTGTGTTTTGTAACACCCAGTCCTCATTTTATGATTACGTATTGGTATTTCCCAAAGAAGACGCTTCTGGCCAATTAGCATAGAAATAATAATAATTACCTCTCTTACCTATTGTTTTATTTAAGAATCTTCCATATTGGGTCAAATCGCATGTAGGAATGCGCCACAATTCCTGCACGGCGAAGGCTGACAGACGCATTACGGTGCTGATGGAGCAATGAAGGCTCTCTCTCACTTTAATGGAGCACATTAAAAATCGATGCACTATGCGAGTGCCCCTTAACATCACGTAGTACTTTACAGTAATGCTATTACTAAAGTGCTTAAATCAGGGCGGTATTAGCGGAAAATAGTGCCTTCAAGCGATGTTACTGTCAAAGGCCTGGCTCTTGACGTAATGCTATTTCGTGTAGTTTCGTCTTAGAGGAGCTTGGGACAATATGTGTGCTTTAAGGACCTATTAAACGTAATGTAAAAGAACGCTTGAACATTTTTTTTTATATTATTCATCAACTATTGTGTTTACACTTATTTTCCATAACAATTATATATGTCAGATTGAAACAGTTATAACAGTTATGGAGAAGGATAAGCGACGTTTTTCTCGAGATACCCAAATTGACAGGTATATGATAATATCCCTTATATAATATAATAATAATATATATATTTGGGAGAAAAATTAAAATATTAGAATGATATAAACGTAACATTATATTTCATTTGAACAGTATAAAACCTCAATAGAATACTTTTAGAAATATAAGTACTCGAGCAAAATATAACTTTATTAGTTATCTACCTACACAGGCTTTAAATATATTTCTTGTAAGTGCCTATATTCGATTCAATTCCATTTTATTACAAGTTATTTGATTTTTTCAGCTGTTAATAAATTCTGGTATTGGGTATATTCTTACATTGAATTATTCCGTATGAATCCATTGTTCAATAGGTATTGAAATTGAAGTATTTAACGACGAATTATAATTGGGTTGAAAATTAGAGAACACCGATAGGTACTTACTAAAATTGCACTGCACTATGGAACCACATTTATAAATAAACAATGAAAATACCGTTATAACGAGGAAAAGAAACCGCCTTCCCAGCATGTAAAATGTTTGCCTCCAAATAAAATTCACCAGCAAACAGAAAGTTTTCATAGTTGTACGTTACGAGTATGATATGTGATACGTTTTCAAACGGCGTTGTTGCACGAGTGCATAGCTGGAGTGACGAGCTCGCGGAAACTAAGGAATTTTACCGTTCCGACGTGAATACCTGGGAGTTCGTAGAAGTATGAACTTAGTTATATTAATTCATTATTGCTGTTAACTTATGTACTTTAATGTCAGGAAACTCGGTGGTACAGAAAATATGGCAAAGTTTTGAAACAGGCTACTAATTATAATCGTCATAATAATAATTTATATTCCTAATAAACTATGATTTGTAATAACAAGTATTTTGTTAAACAAATACACGATGTTATCTTTTGAGAACATTAATACAAAGTACTTCCACAGTAGCCATCAGATATATCGGAGCGGCCATGGTGGTCACAAATATCTGAACAACGCCTATACGCCAAGGCGCTAAAGTGCATGTTCAGATATATTTGAGTACCTTGGGCGCTTCGATATATTTGATGGCGACTGTACCTAACAGTTTGAAGAAAATCTATCAATTTACTACTTCTAGTTAAAGCATGTTCACTTAATTTAAAAAAAATGATCCGCTTTTGCTGTTCCTTGAGCGTATATATCTCTTATTTTTTATGTCAGAAAAGAGACAAAAAAACATCACACGTCGATTATATTTCTGCCGGGTTCTTCCAACATAAAGAAAGTTTCTCGGAGTGCGCCTCGAGCGACTCTGAGATTTGTACAGAACCCTCTTAGCCTTCCACCTACATTCACAGCGGCACTTGACACGGCGTCAAATGTTGACATCGACCCCTGCTTGTTTCGCGTTACTCTAAGGAAGCGTTTTAATAATAGCTATTGGATACACTACAGCTGTAAAAAAATAAGTAAGAATTAACTTTGATCAAATACCGTCTTTAAATAAAATGAAACATTGCACACTATAGTTCACACGACAATCACAGGACATGAACAAACGTTATTTAAGCTAAAGATACACTGGGTGTAAAGTAATAAGTACATAATTTTAGTTAATGGCTTTTTTTGCTTCCGCTTGCAATGATGTTAAAGTTGAATAATATTTTCACGGTTCGTCAAACTATTTTTAAAAACACTTGTGGCCAAGTGAGGTGTGCGACTTTCCATCCGAGGATACTTATGTACGAAGTATCAATTGATATGTAACAGTCGCGTATCAGTAAAGGAAAACATCGGAAGAAATCGGACCAAATTCCAACATTCCTTAGGGTTGGACTAATTAGGTCGCCGACCGAATCCCAGGCACTGAGTAGTTTGAAAAATATTAGAAAGATGATGTTAAGGTAAATTATGTGTAAGCAAAAACGTGTAGATCAAACTATGTTGTTAACTTATTACATAATATAGAACAAATTTTCAAAAACTTCATTTATATTAAATTAATTTCCAACCCGCATTCCAGAAACAAACGCGACTTCATACAAAATCACAGCGCGTATTTTAAAAGGGTAAAGTGTTTCAAAGCTTCAAACTTTTTAAATTTATTGAAGCAAGTAATTTCTGTCATCGAGTTATCTCCGCTCGGCTTACTGAAATGACAGGCCCCTTTCAAAGCCTAAAACATTTTCAAACAAACGGATATTAACCGTCAGAACTGCTCAATAAAGGGTTACTATGCCTTCTAAAATATCGAACGCTTACCAATACCAATTAATATGTATATACCTAATTACTAAATGAAACTAATTCAGAAATAAACCTTATTTTGTGCAAAAAGTAATGAGGCTGCAAGAATATAGAAACCAATATCCGATACACGTGTTTTTAATTCAAAGTTATTTATTAAATTACAAAGACTCGACTCAATAAAATTCATCCAATCAAAATGTTACGAGAACTTGTTACATTAGGCCTATGTTCTAAGTCGGGCAGATGATAGATGTACATTTATTAAGGCGCAAACACGTAAAATTTAGGTGTTTTTGTGCAAGTTGTGTGATGAAATCAAAGCACTTGGCAGCGTGTATGTGGCAATCATAATAAATTATAGAGTTAGGAAAGTTCTTTTAAAACTATTTTCGCGTACTGGCACAGGATTTAGTAGCTGCCCTAAAACTGGATAAAAATATCGCCTAATTTTATACCCCTGTATATACCTAATTATGATATACAGGAGAAAACCATTATCTCTACATAAAACCTAACTATATGTCCCTTCAGATCATGCCGCATCCACGCTCGCAAGTGCTATGATTTCACCACAAAACTTGCACAAAAACAACGTTTTTACGTGTATGCGTATTAAGTCACCACCATTTTTGACAGCATGGATACTACTTAAATAAAAGGAATGCTGTGCATTGTTTCTTTTCTGTGAACGCTGGATATGTAATAACTGTTTAGTTTAATAATCTACGGTTTGGTCATGTTACAAAGCCCATCCTGTATTGGAGTGGTGAATCCTATAGATCTCAAGATAATAACTTCGTTAATGGTGCTTTTGACATTATCGATTATCTCTTGATGTTGAACAAAATTGGAAACGAACCATTTCCTTTACCTAAGGCGTTGGTTGTTTTGATTGAAGACGTCAAAACAGAAGTTTTGGTAAATGCGAAATAAGAATTTATGTTTAAGACCAGCTATTATAATTATTAGCTTATTAATTACCAGCTGTTAATTAGTCAACAAACTGTCCCCAGTTTGGCGAAATGAGAAAAAGAGATGTATTCCTACGACTTAAGTTTCTCTTGAAAAAAAAAATTGATAAATAAAAAATAAACTTATATAGATGTCATACAAAGGAAAAAGTGGCCTGGACTTAATTAAAAATTATTATTAAATTGTGAATCGCAATTTGCGATTATAACATTAACGTATTTACCCGAGTACTTATAAAACTAAACTGATTTTTACAGTTGAACTTGAACTTGTTTTTTACAGTTTATAGTCTGGCTTAAGGGTTAAAAATAACCCCTGTTAAAAGACAACTTACCAGCCTTTTGCTAACTGCGAGTATATTATGATGTCATCATCATCTCAGCCATAAGACGTTCACTGCTGAACATTTTCCATACGCGCCACGCTTGGCAGGCGGGTTGGCGTGCGCAGTTTTTTTTTAAATTAACAAGAGTAAATGAGTAAGAGAGTATATGTCAAAACAAACAAATATTTAGATTGATGGAATAGGATGTCGGTCGCAATACCTAGAACAGAGCTAGGACTTAAGACCGGCATGCTTCAATGCTGTGGTAAGTGAATATAATTTAAACTAGAGGAAAACTTTAGTATTTTAATTATTATTTTTTCTTTGGTATTAGACATCAATTCCAATTCAAACTACACAACTTGAGATCACACTACCCGCGCTCGCGCATCTATTACAATACATGATGTACGCTCTTGCTGTTACTACGGGCGGGGACCGTAAGATTTGCTACCTTACGTGATACAAAGATGAGCCCCATGGCACATGTTCATAAAAGTGATGCTGAGTTCCGAAAAAATAGTAAAAAAAATTAGAATTAGCCGAAAGCACAAAAAAGTACCACTTCCAGTGTAAAAAAGGGATGGCATTTACCTACGTTATTGGATATAAAGATAACACTTGTGGCAACAAAATAGTCATTTATTTTTAAGTTCTGAAAATCCCAGTCTCCCAGTTCCTGCCTGACCGGAACAAATTGGAGTAAAACTACTAATTAAATAATAAGTCGTATGGGAGGTATGGTTAAACTCATTTTTACTAAGTTTTAAGCACACTTAAATCGTAATACGTATTAAGCTGTAATCTTTTGAATAATAACTTTTAGCAAAGCTCGCTTAAAACTTATCATATATACACATTTAGCCATGTATGGAGAGAACACTCTAGGTACTCAATTCTCTTTGGCTTTGTATAAAGTAACGTAGCAGATCTTACGGTCTCCGCCCGTACTATGTTTACTGTCGAGGCAACGACCGGCGCCGGCGCCATAAGCGGAAGCGTATTGTTCAGCATAAGTGAGACTCGCTCCTCTTATCGGCCACTAGCAGCGAATAGGTAAGCAACCATTTCGAAAGACTTTTATGTTGGTTGGAGCTCATGCGATATTTTGAGCAAATTTTTAGTTTAGGTACAAATCGGCTAAGCTCTTTCGCCTTATAGGAGTGTGATTAAAAAAATCTAAAGTTTTATATTATATTAAAGCAATATAAACTTACTCCCTTATTCATAGACGTCTTTAAAATCTCAAATAGCTATGTTTTGCCCTTATCTGCCAATTTGACAGTTGTGTTTGTTAGAAACAAATCAAACATAAATTAACCAACTGAGGCCTGAGAGACGTTTATGAATAAGGGGGTGAGTTCATCTGAAACTGCTTTTCAAAGGTCACTGTATCGTGTTCTTAACAAGTATCTCTTAAAACTAGTATTTTAATTAAGTATGAGACTTTCAATCAAGAATCTAATTTGTACTCCAAATAAGTGGTTTATGCCTGTCTGATTTAACCATACAATTTGTACTGTTTTTTTGTTTCAGGTATGTGCCTACGCCTGTGCGGCTTCTGCGACTAATTTCATACATTTTAATACACATGTTATACAAGTACGTACAAAAACCGGTCGCGGTTTGGCAAAAGTCCAATAGGACGAAAAACTGCCATCCCATAATCGCGAGTTAACCGCGACACTTCCAAACAAAAGCTCCACGTCCTAAATACGAAAGTACACGTTCAATAATAGACTACAAATTTCTAATACTATTTCGGTATCTCGCTTGTGCCAGTGTAGCGTCGGAGCTGAGCGTATATTATTGCCAAAATAATAATGTCGGGTAGACAACGCCGTCTTACTCGGTTAGGGCTCGCATTACATACGCGCTGTCTCGAGATTGCGACTATGCAAAACATTTGACTTTGAAGTTGTGGATAAATAAATGAAGTTCCATTGAATTCTAGGGATCGTTATACAGTTTTATTCAGTCTGGGAGCACTTTTATTTAAGAAAGTGACAGAAGATACTACGGTGTTTTAGCAGCTTATTTGCTCAGGAACGTTGTAATAAGGTCAATCATCTTTGCGTAAAAATTAAAATTTTCCAATTATTAGAAACACCCCTAGTTAGGTCTGTATTGATCGAAGTCACTTGCCTTTAACATAAAACATCTGGCTTAGACATAAATCCCGCATCAGTTTTGCATGTAATTACGTATGTGGATAAATGACACTTCATAAAAGTTTTACCTGAAAAATAGTACCGAGTATTATATTAATATTCCTTATTATTTGAAATCATGGCATTGGCCTCTACGATCTCTAAATCGTAAAACATTTACGCAAAATCGATATTGTATTCAGTATGGTTATTAGCCGTCCATAATTAATTTTGGAGATCAAATTCAAAGACCGGCCATAATAATTTACCGTCAAGTGTTTGATCGAGGCAAAATTATTTGTAACGAAACGACGCGCTATAAGGCGATTATCACAGTGGCGACGGATCCGCATGCGGCGCCGGCGCGCGAGTGAGATAGCGCTATTACACATGCAGAGCGCTGTCTCGCTCGCGCACCGGCGCCGCATGCGGATCCGCAGCAGTGTGATAACCGCCTAACGGTTCAGCAGCCCTGGCGATCGGCTTCCAAATTAAATGTGCGTTCGTGCAAAGTTTAATCGCCAGACAGGTGCTGGTGACGGACGACGCGCCGCGACAAGCAATCTATTTATTGTCCCTACCTTAGCGACATGTAACGTGTGTGTAACTATCATATATAAGTTAAGTATATACCTAACCTTAAATTGTTTCTACTATGTACAGTCACGTCTGAAAATACGGATACATTTAACGTGACAAAAACATGACAATTGTATCCAAGACTTTACGCCGTGGTAATAGAGTCGTGGCTACATATTTTGTCACATTAAATGTATCCATATTTTCAGACGTGACTGTACCTACTTGTATACATGATTATTATTAACGTATGTGTATCGAAGAGTTGGTAGCCTAGCTCTTGGTAATGCATGCGACTTTCAATCCAAAATTCACCAGTTCTAAACCCCAGTCATATCACCGAGCTTCTTTGGACTTACTAGTATCTATGGAATCATTTGATATTTATTAGTAGATTTTTGGCAAATAACTATTGTGAGAAAACCAAAATAAAATCCCGATTCGTAAATACAGGTGCTTACGCCAATTCTCTGTATAGTTCAACTGAACGAAATATTTTTATACAATACCTTTCAACATACATAAAGACGGATAAAAGACGTGGTGCTACGGACTTAATTCCCTTATTAGGTAAACTGCATTACTAGGTAGAATTAAAACGAAAGCATCACGCAAGTAATGGGATAAAGGGGAGACGAGTCGGTGAAGTAACCAGCAACACATCCATTTACGGCTTGACGAGTCGGTAAAGTAACCAGCAACACATCCATTTACGGCTTAAGGATGACTCGCACTTCACCGTGCTAAGCAAGAGACGATATAATGTTAACATTATATTACTTCAATAAAATAATACCACAAAGCATGGACTTGCTAGGCTAGATAATACTAGACTGACCATGTCTAAGAAATATAACCCACACCTAATTGCCCGTAGTCACGAACAAGCGCCATCTACCTACCTCGTCACTGACGTAATTTGGTCAAGGTATCATTGTTAGCCACCAAACTTTGGTAAATAAGAACCTTTCGAACTTGGGAACTTTTGGTACCTAGTCGCAAAATTCCTTAGATTTGTCAAATTCAAAAGGCTTGTGATTTAAAATTTGTCCGTCCCCGGGACTCAAGCAAAACTATTCCCATACGTAATTTTATCATGAAGATGTACATAGATAGAGAGGCAAACAGACAGAGATACGTTCGTTTTTATACTAATATACATTAACGATTATAGCCATTTGGGGTTACAAATAAACAGCAAATATTAATTATAATTTGATTTCTCAAAGGTATAATATTTACATTTATTGAAATTATATTTTCGTTCAGTCAATCAAACAATTGAAATTCCCATTTTGTGTGCATCATAAATGTTGATAGCAATCTCTGCAATAATTTGACTATTAAATGCAACAATGAAAACAGTAACAATTAAACGTCAACTTTTAAGCTTTTTGAAAATACATGTACAATATCACGAACTACTTAAAATGTTGTGAATTAACATGCCCCGCCAATGAGGAGCCAAACTTGGCTATATACTAGTACTCACCGTAAGTTTGACCTCGACGCTATAGGCGACGAGCTTAAAATACGCCAACCTGCTACCATAAACTACCATTACGTGGCTGGTGTCCTCGCTTACCCTCAAGCCTTGCGCGGGGGTTCACCTCGAAGATCGGCTACGTCAGCCATCTCCGAGCGCACGAGCGTCGAGCTAACTAGGAGTCGGAATGGTCGCCATAGTCGAAAACCATTGGAAGGAATAATAATACTATACCCAACCCAACTTGGTTACTAGGGCACCTGATACGTCATGATGATTACATAAAAACGATTATTGAAGGGAGAATAGCAAAACGAAGAGGCCGAGAACGACCAAGACGTGCATTTCTAGACCAAGCCAAAGAAAAAGCCAACGTTATGACGTATCAAGAGCTAAAAACATTAGCGGAGAACAGGACAGAATGGCGATTACTCCACTGACAAGAGCAAGGCTCTTAAAATTATGATGATGACCCAACCCACCTATGCTATCTTAGTAATTTTCATTGTTCTAATGGTTATGTTCAAAGCAAAAACCCAGTCCAATAACTGAATTCTCCCACAGACGCATTCTAAGTTATGTTACACATGTAACTTAGAACATTTTAACTGCTGACGTCAAGCCAGAGTTGACGCGCCTCATTCCACGACTTCCCGGCTTGTCAGACACAAAATGGAGCGAAGGCAGAGCCTTTTGTACTTGTAGGCTTTGTGTGCAAAGTAAGCTTCCTACCGACGCATCTGTGCGATGATGAAACTTGCCAGACACCGCTTTTAAGCTCGCTTTACGTCTAGAATTAAAACTTTACAGTAGGAAATTAACCGATGGAAAAATACGCACGCAATGCGTGTTTCCGTCTTTTTGCGATGTTTGCCTGTTTTGTATTATGTTAAGTATGATTGTAATAATGCAGTTTAAATAAATGAGTTAATATACTCATATACATAACCTACTTTGTAATCTAATTCAAAGCCTAAAATATAACATCGATTACTTTTGGTATTGGTCGATTCGGTTGTATTTTTCTGAGTAGAGGTAAATGAAATTGGTGTTTTACATCAGATGATAATATCAAAATACCAGTAAATATTACTGTGGTTTCTATTAATTAATGATCGAAGTTATATTTTTGGGCTTGAATGAGGCCATAGAATACAGGTAGAACTACTGAATATTGTTACAATTACAATCATGTCAATAGATATTCCTTCGTGGTTGAATTTGCAATATTTGCATACATTTCTTACAAAACAGAGTACCTACTGAGGAAAATATGTGAGTATGGTTCATTGACGTCATTTCGAGTAGAGAGAGAAACGAGCAATAATGCTTGAAGCGCGTGCTCGGTACATGAAACCTTTTATACGCCTTATTGGCTTACCTCACTCGCCTTCAAGCTCTTGATTTGATTAGAAAACATCCGAAACCCGGACGAGAAAAATACGCACTTGTCAACTTTACAATGGAGGAACATTAAAAATAATTTTCCCCAAATGCGGTTTCCCATCCACATATTCTACTTTATTGCTCACCGAAGTGAATTGTCAGTCGGGGTGGCGGGAACAGGGATCTGAAGTAGCAACATTGTGCCGTATTACAAATGGGTAGTAAACAAACTTGAACGGTAGCTTATTCTCGCGACCGCAAACTTATCAATGTCAGGATGTATATTTCCGCCCTCTCTGACAAAACAAATTCCACTTGTCAAAATGTTCACGCTATATTCACGGGAATCACAAAGCGAGACGTTTACAAAGAACAGTCCTAACAAATTGTTCCGTCAAGCGCCTCGCCGTGTTTGTGTAAGGCACGGTCGGCTGCCTATGAACGCACTACTAAATACTATCCTTTACTTGGTTTACCTACAAGGTACGTAATTAATAAACGTATTGTGATGTTACGGGGGTATAGGTAGTAATTGCCAATAACGCGCAAGCCACATAAAGGCAGACAATGCGGCATCTTTTGCATGAGAGCGTTACAATTATGTACCAAATATGATATTTCAGGTAAAGCCATCAAACTTGTTATTATGTTGATGAATTCGTCAATATATGCGTACAAAGTTAAAACAGCCGTTTTATTTTAAAGCTCATAGATCCATGAATCCAGCTATAGCTAGTTTTTTGTATTAAAAGCGTACTTTTAAATAAAGCACATAGCAGCCCCTTTTGTAAATTTAAATAATCACAATAATTTAACAATGGTAGGTACTGGTGAGCACGTTAAGGCCCCGTTAAGATCAAATAGTTTACAACTCATAAAAGTATTGCATTTGTTAAACTAACCAAACATCTTTATAAAACACAATGTTCAGCAGCAGAAGTAACTAAGCTGGTAGGGTGTGACCTACACACGCTCTTATTCTCTTAAGAACAATGTCGTGTCCATCTCATTTTGAGCACCCTACCCGCTTAGCTACTTTTGCTGCTGACTGTATATAAATACTTAAAGTCTAACCTCTTATGGAAGTAGTAGTAGTTAAACAGACAGAAAAGATACGTTACAAGTAGGTAACCCAGTTACATTAATTAGATAAATTCCAACTGTGAAAAAAGACATACTAGTAGTTATACGTACACGATTCCGAATATAATATAGATATACCTACCATCATACATCTTACGTTCACTAAAACCGTAACAAACACTCTCTCAAAATATGTGAGTAAGTAACTAAGTAGGTAACTAATCGGATTGTGGAAAGTTATATATTACTATTTATATTTACTTAGTTTTAGTGTAGGCTTAGTTAGACGAATATATCTTGAGTTGTCTTCGGCACATGTAAATTTACACATCCATGAAATTATTACGAAACGGAGAAAATAATAGACTTTTGGATAGCGTGGTCCATACCAGTTCAACACTAGGAGAAAATAACCTGGGTTATCTCACAATTTCTCTAAGGTTCAAGTATAAATACATACCTATAACTATGTTTATGCTTTTTGTCGCACCATTTGGATGAGTTGTACACAAATAGCGCTGAATAGACGTGAAGTAATAGTATTTTATACAATCGTGACATAATAAAGAGCTTTTCAGTCGACTACTGTGTTTAGGCCACGAAGCTTGCTGAAAGCCCTAAGTAAGGTACGAGATTGAAAAGCTTAATTATGTCACTATTGTATACAATACTTTTTCTACGAGTACTAAAATTAGGCAAGTCGGTTTGAATAGAGATCGACAACTGCGTTACAATCTGCTGCCTCTATATAATTGAGTAACTTCCATCACCCAGTTATTGTGTCGACGCCCGCCCGACCGCCACGGCGTGGCCGGGCGGGGCTCTGCACCTGAAAGAAATAAAATATTGTATGAAAATCCATTTTAGTTTAGTCGACAATGCTAAAATATATGATCATCGAAAAGTATGCGCTAGTAGTTCCATCTACAAAGTCTCAATTCAAGCATTGTAATCGACGAATAGAAAAAGTTACATTACTTTCTTCCGAAAATAATGAATGATTGCCAATCAAAAACCCAGCCCTACGAGTATATTGAGCAACCGCTAACTGATGGTGTATTAGGTACTTTACGATTAAAATTCTTGTTTGAATTAACAGCAATCTTCAAAACGAAAAGTTAACAAAAGTACTGCAAGGTCCAGTGACAGGTTACGAGCCATTCGGAAGGCTCTATTTCTCTTAGTTTACGATTTCAAGAGTGATAATACGGTTGAATTTATATTACTTAAGTGTCTGCGCTCGACGTCGTAATACACGTAGGTACAAACATAAATAAATATGCGTTATAGGGACCGTGCCGACCGTGTGCTTGGAGAGTCTGCCATCATTTTGGTCTAATTGGTATTAATTGAAAACTAAAACTACTCCACGCAATTGACTCACGTATTACTGGACCGCGATTAGAATGGGATTAGAGTTGACAGATTTTCCATATGCTTACGTCAAAATATGTATGGGTTGACAGCTAACTCAATCCCATTCTCATCGCGATTCAGTAATACCCTTGCACGTTGTAGGTCCTGCCATCTAATGGACTAATTAGACAACTTTAACGTGACATTTACACTTCGCGCCATTAAAAACGGGCGTCCTGTGCTCTTCAGTTTACGCAAGTTCCCTATTACAAGATAAATATACAAAGTTATTGTTCTTCTAAAGTTATATTTTTTATGCTTTCTGTTGCTATGAAAGGCTACTTCTTAATTTACTTGCTTCATTGATTTGTATGGCCAATCCACTTATATATTATACAATTATTTAAATGACTGCAGTATTGTATTAGAATTAAATGGAACAAAACATAATTTAAGAAGAAACATGAAATATGAATGCTTATTCCTAAAGTCTGGTAGTTTTGTCACCAAGTATAACAAAGCAATAAATTATTATCTATACTTACTTACTTTTATTAACTGCTATACAGTAGACATAAGTTCTAAAGCCCTCTCTGATTCGCTGTACGTCTAAGTATTTTATTCATTTTCTTTATGCTTAACAAGCGCCGTAGAAAAGTTTATGAGTGTAAAAAACACCGTTCTTTTATTATTACCCGCGGCTTCCATATTCCAACATCACATTTTCTTCTACGCGAAGATTAAACCTATTGTACTGTCACTCAAGGAATCGCATTTCTGACAAATTTTTCTTCACGTAAGGCGAACCGTGTAACCTGAGTTTTATGCGTCCTTTTCGTTTCGTCTATTTATAATACAGCGCAGCTCATTTCCACCGTGACAGTAAGTGGAGACTGAGACATGGGACACTTTGATATATTGGACCACTTACATTTTTTCTCTGAAATCTGTTATTAATGTCGAGATGTGGTCTCGATTTGTGGCCAAAATAAGTATTTTTTTGTAATTGTACCAATAACTTCAGGATGTTTAACTGGAAAGGAAACTTGCTGGAAAGTACATAGTCAAAACACATAATCATCAGCCAGTATCAGTTCACTGCTGGATATAAACCTCTCAGAAGGACCTTGCAGATGGCATCGCCCACCTTACTACAGGACGACAAGCTCTGTGTTTGCTATCTGTCACGCGGTCTCCACTTAAGAACTAGCTTTCCCCAATGGCCATCGGTTTTGCGGCTTATGTGACCTGCCCATTGCCATTTGGCGGTAACCTTGGTTCTCTCGCGAATAATCGCGTTCCGGATTCGATTCCTAAGAGAAACTCCGAGCATTACTCTTTCCATATCTCGCTCAGCAACCTTCAGCTGGCAGATACGTTGCACAGTGAGTGGCCCCATTTCGGCTCCACGCCATGAGATTTAGCACGCACTTGTTAAAAGCTCTTTATGGTATGGGCAGAATATGGGCAATGAAAAGACAAGGAAGTTTCCCAAATGCTACCTAGCCCACCATCTGTATTCGCCTCTTATTCTCCTTGTTGAGATTTTTACCTAGTTTGAGGATCTAACTAGAAGGAGATTAAGAGGCGTATATGGATCTGCTGGGCAGTACCTATTTGGGGAACTTTGCCGAGTCTTTTCATCGCCCATCGTATTAAGTTATATTAGTTTTTAACCAGCGCGTGCTGCATACATATTCAAAAACAATCTCTATAGGGATTTAATTTATGGCCACCGGTTCCGAGTCAATTTGATAATTAATGTCTGTAAAACAATCAGTTGTACCAAACATCCTATTAAAAAAAAAATTAATATGTAAGAGTAGCCATAAATATATGAAGTGAGCATTTTAATATGCTTACTATTGATTTATTATTTGATAAATTACTTACAGTATACTCATTCTCGTAATGAACTCAAAAATATATTAGGTCCGTTTATTTCCTTGCCTCACGTAATCAAATTAGTTTCCGCCAGGAATTGTAAGCATTTTTGAATAGATAAATATCTATTCTAATGATTTTGGCAATGGGATCATACTCGCAGGTAAAGATATTTTTTTATCGAACGAGCGGAGCGTAAGCGAAGATCGTTCTTACAAACAACAACTTTACTGTCACCTGGCTACTGGGACGTCTCGGCATTTGGATGGCTTTTTGATTTAGATAGTTTGTCCGACGATAACTGGACGTAGTTACGCGAAAACGTTCCAACCCACAATGAAGTTCATACAGGGTTGGAACGTTTTTGCATAACTACGTCCAACTTTAGTAACGATTTTCCGATCTTTATGAAATTTGTTGGGGTTGTAGCAGAGACCAACAAAATTTGCGAGTTCGTATATGAGCTGGATTGAGACGGGGGTTCTGAAATTAGAAGGCCTAAAAAGGTTTTGTAAAGGGGTCCTGTTACATTGGTCATCTTATTTACTACTTTTACGAGCAAGTATGGTTGAGCTTGGTATAAAACGAAACGTATTGATTAACACTCTCGTCAAATCCTTATTAACTGCTTACTGTTTCTTAACAATTAGCAACATAAAATTGATTTCAAAAATATTTTCAATTATATTTTGATTTTGGTGTAAATATTTTGACAACTGACTTTTTTTTTAATTTATTAGAGCTTTGGCTGCTAGGGCCATCAGCATACTGACTATGGTATTATTATTCTACCATCCATAATACTGACATTAACACATTAGTTAGAGTATAGTTAGAGAGAGAGAGAGTTACCATAGACGCATAATGATGGTGACCGAAACCTATATAGGTGGTCCACAGATGAGAACGACATGTCAAAGCAACAGAGTGAGAGGCATGTGAGAGGTGGATTTAAATTTAGATGAGACAAAAACTGTCAAATCTGAAGCGATTTCGTCGCGGTAAAATTTTGCGCATCAATTAACCGCACAATTTAATATGGACGTTTAGTTTCACCGTGATGGTTAGTTGAGAAAAAATACCCGATACCTATTTTTGGTATTTGTAGTAATTCTACTATTGCACATTTATGGCGAAACACAAGATTCGCGAGTTCACAGTTCGGGGCGAACTACTAGTTTTATTTAATATAGAAATTGCCTCTAAAAATACTTTTCCATTTTAAAAACAACAACAAAAACTACTTAACTAAGTTCAAAGCGGCCTTAGTCCTGGAAAAAACCGAAAAGTCTCCGTAATTTCCCTTATTAATGAATGCCTAATAGCGCCCTCGCAAAGGAAGTCATATAAATACTAAGTAATATTAACCTATGTCGGAGGCATGCTAATAGGACTACTTGATACTGAGGTTTTCGTATGTGGCTGTTACCCTGCCGCGATGTAATAAGGTAAATGGAGCCTAAAATTACCCTGCTCTTGCCAGGACTCTCTCTAATTTTGTAGTGAAACAGGATATTTTTCTCTTAACTACCAACATTTCCTTCAGGTGATTTAATGTCAGAATAATTCTACGGTTTCCAGAGAAATATTGTTTCATTAATTTTTAGAAGCTTTCATTATGAAGTAGGTACTGACATGAAAATAATATCAAGTATGTTGCAAAATAATTAGGAATTCATAATATAACATATCAAACATACAGAGTAAATTTATATTGTAACTGTTTAATTAAAAGAATTACGTATACGCTAGTTAAAAAAAACGTAAAAACTACCAACAAAGTTTTAGCGCGATTTATAAAAGCAGTTCCACATATTGTCAATGCAAAGTCGTGCCAAGTCGGTGTGTAGAGTAATGTTCCTGTCAATAATTTGTATCCTCAATATGCCGCCTATCAAGATGTTATTCTTGGTTAAACAAGAGCACGATTTCTAGTAGGTACAGTCAAATCCTAAAAGTAGCAAGCCGAAGCTTATCGTTTAAACAACAGCTGCACCATTGCCGCTTTATACGTTAAAACCACAACTCTTCCACTAAAAGTCAGCACCGCAAAGACCTTAGAAAACCGCGAACACTAAGTGCTTTATCTTCAAACACTGTAATAAAAAGTGATTGGAGGCGAGAGAAAAAAGGAATGTTGTGGAAAACTTACGCTCGTCTAAAATACGTAACAAGTCTATAGCGAAGCTAAGTGATTTGTTGTGTAGTGGTCAATAGTTTTAAGTGATAGTCTATTGCTTCAGTCACTTGACTCACATGAGTGACTTTAAACCCTCGGTCAGTTTCAGGACGCCGTTTAAGAACGTCATATTGATCTACTGAAGTAGGCAATTTACTTTTTTTGTACTAAATGGACCAAATGGAAGACAATAAAAGTTGCCGGCGCGTTAAATTTAATATTCTAGTAAATACTTCATTGTCATAGCAACAATTAAAACAAACTTTTCACCGGAAAACGCCCAAACGTTTATTTTTACAAGTCGGTTAGTAAAATACAACGAACTATTTGCCAGGTGTTCCGAGACCCAACGCTCGTGAACAAAGAAAACGGATAATTAAAGTCAAGCAACGTGAAAAGAGATTTTTAACGAGGCCCGCCGCTAGCCGCGTAATAAGGCTTTATTATAACCATAAAAATCACATAGTTAATTGATATGAACGATGAAGATATTCTGGGGTGCTTTGAATGTTATTTTAAGCTCCTTAATCGGTGAATCGTCTTACTAAGTTCTTGATATTAATAAAAAAGATTTTTGGTCTTCAATTTAGGCACATTCATCATCATTGGTCTGTAACGTCTATGGCAGACGATTAGACGCAATGTCCAAAATCACCTTAGACACTTCCTTTGGTGACTGTACAAACCAGTACGGGAGTGGCAAGCGCGCCCACAGTTTGCACAGTTAAATGTTGCAACTGATGTGCTGGTGTTACAACCCTGCCGTTTCGCCCTCTTATCGGCTAGTTTGTCAAACCAGATCCCATCATGCTGTAGGCACATTATAATTATTATATTTATCAGGAAACACTACTACAACCTAACAGGAGGGTGATTTTTGAGATTCGAGTACTCGAAAGTGACATTTACAACTCAGAATAAAACGATGAAATTATGTTTTAAAAATAACAGCGATAGGAATTTGAAATCATGAGTATTTAAACTATTAATTTCACGCGAAAAAATTGGCAGTAAGCTTTTGTGTGCGATTATTTTAGAGCTTAAACTTTTTGAAATCGGGCGCTCGAAAGTCAAAAATTGGCCCCCAGAGACGACCCGAAAGGATTATGACTGGCGAGAAACTACTCTGTAGAACATATATTTTTAAAACAGTAACACATCAAATATTAAAAATGCGTAGTTCCACTGGAAAATTTTACAGAACAGTTTAAGTAAAAACTATGATTCAGAGAAAAAAAAAAAATATATATATATTTATATCCATCCTGCGTCACATGACAAAATCAACAAAAAAACGTGTGATTTACTTTTGACTTGTACTGTGAGTGAGAAATGGCTTTATAATTCTTAAAACTGTAAAAAAATATCAGCTTCCTCTAAACGCAAACTACTAACAACTTTTGAACTAGAGTCATAAAGGAAACTTAAACTTGTAGATAACCTAAATAACATTTTTAAACCAACGCGAGCCTAGGTTTAAAGCAATAATGCCATCTCAAAGGCCGCCTGTCTCGCATATAAATTGACGAATTTGCGTCCATTTACACCTTTCTGACATGCACGCCGGCTCGACGCTGCTAATAGTCGTTAGACGTATATAATCGCTTCAGTTTATACACCTTAATGCTTCCAAGCTTGATATAGTAATTTGTCAAATTTTGGGGGTTAATTATTTCAATTCAAGCGTGGCTGTCTGTTTTCAATTATATTTGATATAAAGAGACTCCGATTGTATAGCCTACAGGCGCTTATATTACTCGTAAAACAGTCCCCTTCAGATTCAAAGATAACAGATTTTTGTTATAGAAAAGGTGGCGGGAAGGACAACATCCGTTACATTATGAAGACAGATTAATAAGCCTGGCGTCCTTTGGAACCAATTTTTCACAGAACGCGCCGAAAATTCATAAATTCCTTCAACGGAAAAGGGGAATTGAACGACGAGCGAAACAATCTTAACTGTGGCAAGCAAACGTGTTCAAGAGCCTAGCCGTGCTGGCTCATAATAAGGGGTCCCATCAGGGTATACGCCTGCGCCCTTCATCCCTTATCTTATCACGGATCTGTAGGCACCTTTATTTTCTCAGTTTTCACTTTCCTGCAGGTGACCGTTGACCTTCGAGCGATAGTACCGCTCCAATGCTTCTTAGCTGAGACTTTATAAATCCTTCACAGATTACACAACGGACACGGCAAACTAAGGGGTGGACGTATTTTGCATACTTTGGAAATAAGAGCTTTTACCTCGATGTAAATCAAGGATAGGACAAAATACAATAGGAAATCCATGTTTTCTTACATTTTTCAGTTTATACCACTATTTTTCCGATTATTAGCCTGTATCTGTAAAAAGCAATATCGCTCGTAGGCAATTGGTAGCTAGAGTATTTATCGGAGAACTTAATCACGTTCTTTTTCTAGTGGATGTAAATCCGGCAAAATTTTAAAAAACGGACAGAAAGAATATGCGCTGCATTCGTTTACGGCAAAACATCTAATATATTTTAGAAATTAAAATTCTATTTCTAAAAATTGAATTGAATATTTCGATTAACCGATAGAGATTTCAATTTCCTTTAGTCACGTCCCGGGATATCGGTTCCCGCGGTTGGCTCAGTCGGTAATGAGCGCGGATGGCAATTTCACTAGATGGGCTTTTGGTTACAGGGGAGACTGTTTTTATGTCAATGTGCTTTTAATATGTCTCGCTCGCGTCAAGGGACTTGAGGGGGAGTTTGTATTTTATCGACTCGTTACACGTGCTTGGTGTTATGTGGAATGATATAATAACGCGCTAAGTTGGGTAAAACATAGATAATAAGTGTTAATATGTCTCACGAAAGTTTAAATTCGATATTTTTTTTCGATGCGAGTAAAAATTATACATGGTTACATTTTTTATACAATGACGGTGGCAAATAAGTATACGTACATTACGTACTTAATAGTAAGCAGCTACCGTAACTTATGCCTGCAACTCTAGAGGTAACACATGCGTGTTGCTGATCATTTATGTAGGAGGATTCATAATACTAAATAAATAAGTGGCCTTACTATAGGTAAATGTATAAGATCACTAGGATTAGCTTACCGAGTATTTACAGTCATAGTGTAATTCAATGTATGTAGACCTTTTCTTTAATTAATAAAGTGCCTATACAGTGTGGGCCCTGTAACTAAAGCAAAAAATTAAAACGTAGATTGTACTCCTCAATCATTACATTCTCGTACTTACCTATGCAGTTTTGGAGTAATTAACTCTGAAAAATAAAATTGACAGTTTAGCAATTCAACCATCTGATAGGGAAATTAATTAATAGTAGTTTATGCAACTGTTACGTAATAGGGGTTCTTAAAACACGAGTGTGGTTTTATGAAACGAACGAAGTGAGTTTCATAATAAGATCACACGAGTTTTTTAAGGCCTAATTACGTACAGTTGCATACACTGCTTTATCTACACACATATTATAAACCCTAAATGATGAATGAATGACTGCCATTGCACGGATTGCACCGCCATCGCCATGGCCAACTCGGTCGGGGGCGCGTGCCGGCGGTTGGATGGGCGCGTGCCGGCTGTCGGGGAGCAGGCCGGATTTTCATAATGATATCGAATTTTTGATTATTATTTGATAATAATAACATCGTTACAGATAACACATTTGTTCTAACTTCTAACAAAATAGTCTATTTTTATGGTGGTCATAACGTGCGGTTTTTGAACGCATCATGGAGGGTTTATGATATAGGTGTAAATAAAATATTTTACTTCCTATTACATATATCTACATCTAAATTTGGTTGATTTGGTACTTAATTCTGAAGTCAATTGCATTGAATCTCACCTGATCTCACCAGCAATTATCAAAGTGTAATGAAATACGAGTAGGTGCTCAGTTTGGATTTAAATGTGATTTGAATAATTATCACGACTCCATAACTTTACTGCCGTGATAATTAATTTATTCAGGTGACGCAACATCATGTACATCTGTATTGAAATAGTCGTTTGATTCTTACTTATACTATATGACTTGTACATACCAATAACATTAAGAAGATAATTAAATTAAGAAATAGACGCTCTGTTGTCCCTTTACAACATAACAAAAAAATCGTTGAAATCGACATATATATCAACATTAGGCAAGTACATCACGATATTCTTGCTCCATTATCAACTATTTAAGAGCTGGGCTCTTGTCGGTGGAGCAACTTCCATCTATGTATGTCCTTTGCCTTCTTAACAGCATGATACGACACGACGTTTATTTTTTCCTTGACTTGATCCGATGTATGTTCTTCTTGGCATCCCTGGCTTCCTTTCTGCTTCAACTCTCCCTTCTAGGATGTTCTTAATAAATTTGTCAAGTCGTATTAGATGTCCAAGCATCCTTCCTCTCCCACGCAATACAAACCTACAAAAATAATAATGTTATAAACTTATACTTATGTCATACAAAGGAAAAAGTGACCTAGGCCTTCGGTGCCCAAGGCTGAGTCAATCCCAGCGTCTTCTACATTCGCGTCAATAACTTTATTTGCAAAAATAAGTACAGAATATTACCTATTTAAATAGTAACTGAATTACATTTTCTTCAATGTATTAATAACAATCCAAGATCACAGACAATTCATATAAAAAAGAAAATATATCCTGTATATAGTTAAAGGTTGTTTATAAGTCTCTTTACTACTGGTGACACCTTACTCTATCCTACATGTTACGAGCATGTTAAATAGCCAGGCCAGGGCCTCCCAAACATACTCATAAAAATGTTATAGTCATTACTTGAGCAAGGAAACCTATTTAAATACGTATACCGCGAGTACATTAGACAAAGTAACGAAGCGGGCCGCATGAAAATTGAATTTAAAAAATATCACCAAGAGGTGAACCGCTTGGAACGATTCCATGACAAAATACACCCCTGGTGCCGTATTCTAATTTATAAATACATAAAAAATACATTAAAACACAATCTATTGGTGTCTTCTATTATACGATGTATATAAATATTGTATACTTACCATAGTATGAGTCTTGTTACTTGAAATTAAAATGAATTTATTTATAGATCTATTTTAAACACCAACACATAATATATATTTTTTAATACAGTTGCTCAAAAAAGTGCTTTTCTTGTAGTGGTTTAGCGTGCGGAAAGTTTGATATCGCGCACTAGTGCTTTTTACTTTTCCAGCCAATCACAGCTAATGACAGTGACAGACAGCCAATCACAGCGCCGCACCGCACCGCGCGGAGCGTTCGGATACATGTAGGTACTAAAGTAACCTCAAAGTGAATAATTGACAATTTTATAATTTTTTCGCAACTGTATTAAAGAACGTCGTTCGATACTCGTGTGTAAATGTCATTCTTCACTCGTCCCGAGTCTTGCCACTCGCCTGCGGCTCGTGGCAGATATCTCGATACTCGTGAAGCAATGACATACTTTCCGCACTAATATCGAAATGTACTATTTTAATACAGTTGCTCAAAAAAGTGCTTTTCTTGTAGTGGTTTAGCGTGCGGAAAGTTTGATATCGCGCACTAGTGCTTTTTACTTTTCCAGCCAATCACAGCTAATGACAGTGACAGACAGCAAATCACAGCGCCGCACCGCACCGCGCGGAGCGTTCGGATACATGTACTAAAGTAACCTCAAAGTGAATAATTGACAATCTTATCATTTTTTCGCAACTGTATTAAAAAACGTCGTTCGATACTCGTGCGTAAATGTCATTCTTCACTCGTCCCGAGTCTTGCCATGCAGGTGCTAGGTCTCGGTACTCGTGCAGTAATGACATACTTTCCGCACTAATATCGAAATGTACTATTGTGTATTGTTCGTTGTTAAAATTTGTGTTGGGATGACATTATTTGTAAGCTTAATTTTTTCATGCTAAATTCTGGTATGTGTGAACTATACAATTTTTGTAAGACCTTTACGTACCACATTTTGAGTAAATAAATGTTTGTATTTGTAAACATCGTGTCTGATACACATAAAAGCGAATTCAAATGACAGACAGGCATGGAAATTGCTCCACCGACAAGAGCCTAGCTCTTAAATATAATTATGATGATGATCAACATGTGAGGATACGGTTTTTTGTGTGTTTGTGTTCACGTCTATTTTGTGGCACATCTTAGCCTTCTGGACGAATTTTAGCTAATTATGTGTCAGTGACACAGGTGTAACCGTTCTAAATTATAAATAGTTACTAGATGAAAACCCGGCTTCGCTCGGGTAAAATAAATGTTATGTATGTAAAAAAATAAATAATGAAAATATTATATGTAAAAACAACCTGGTTTCCCGCAATCTAGGATTCCTAGGATTTCTAAAGTCCCGTAAGCCTGTACTTCTAAGTCCTGGCACACCCGGGACCCTAAAATCCCGATTGTTTCAATTCCCGGAATCCCTGGTTTATAATATCTTAAAATCCCGGCCTCGCGCAGTTCCGAAATTACGATGTTTTTAAGTTGCGGAATCCTGGACCGCTGGGACCACTCCAGCAAGCCCTTATGTCCGGGTTCTGGTGCACGCGCACAGCAATCCAAAATCACGGTTTCACTATTTCCATAATTCGGGGTTTAGTGATTCCCAGATTTATAAAATCCTGGACTCCTGGGACAGGAACTCTAAAATTTATGAGAGACACATTTTCGGAATCTAGGCTTTTAAAAATCTCGGAATCCTGCATCCCTAAAGTTCCAGATTCCTAAAACCCTAAAATTCCGGCGTCCGGCATTATACGGCCTTATATCCCGGCTTTATAATGTCACGGACCCCATCCAGATTTTTTTGGAACTCAGAATTCCTTATGTCTCAAAATCTCGGAATCCCTTATACCGGGACTCCCAGCACCCTAAAATCCCGGTTTCCCACATTCCCGAAATCGGGTCCATATTGGCTCACATAAAATTACTTAGCATATTTTTTTCAGTAATACCGTTTTGTGATCAGAATTATCATTCGTCATAAAAAAAATTGTCATAATTTTTATGGTTATAATATTTTTTCATATAACGACAGTGTTAATAATTGTTTGCTGTCCGAATTTTTTGAGACATAATATAATTTCCTACGTTTTTTGTTGATAGTAGTCATTTCTGTGACAGGGTCGACGAAGCCCCCGCTTCGCGGGGGCTTCTATTCTGGGTAGTTATGCCCTTCGGGCAGGATGACACACTAACCTAACCTAACCTAACCGAAATTGTGTTATGTTGTGATCGCAAGATGTTGTGATCGCTCGCTTCGCTCGTCGTCGTACCTAACGGTGACTCTGGAAAGTAATATTAGTATAATAGATATTTATATTGATTTACATTATACACTTAAATAATTCGGAGTAACGATAGTTATGAACAAAAAATACTTATAAGAAATGATCATTATGATTAAAAAAATTATGAACAACAATTTCGGACTTCCAAAATTCGAAGTACAAATTTTATGTGAACTTTGGCGCACCCCCCGAAATCCCGTATTTTAAGTCTCCTAATCAAGGATATCAAAACTCCGGACTCCCTTGACTTTTAAATCCCGTCGGCCCGCATTTCTTGAATCCCGGCTTTCTAACGACTCGTAACACTGGCTTTTTAATCTCGGAATTCAAATATCTTGGTTTCCCGCATGGGTTTCTAAAACTCCGAATGCCGAAATCCTAAAACCCCAGAACGTCGCACTCCTGGTATATCGGGAACTCGGCTTTTTCATCCAGGAAACCCACCCGTTGCCTAAAGTCCCGGAGTCCCAGGATCCTTATATCTCGGTTTCTCGCATTCTCGGAATCCCTGGTTTTTCAGCTTCGTGCAGTTCAAAAATCCCGGTTTTTGAAAGTTCCAGTTTCCCGGTATTCTTAAGTTACGGACTCCCAGGACCCTAAAATTCGGTTGTCCCACATTTCAAGACCCCAGCTGTCTAAAATCCCGGAAGCCCGTTGAAGCATTTCCGGAATCCTGGATTTTTAAAGTCCCGAATATCCCGGGATCCTGAAATCCCGGCTTTTGAAAGTCCCGGGATTCCGTCCGTCCTACCTCGCTCGGGTAATACCTCTATATACTTTCGAAAAAACGTGGCCCTCCTTTTAGGTATTAGGTGGCATGTAATAAAAAAGATAAAAGATATTTATTATTAACCAACTTCAAAAAAGGAGGAGGTTCTCAATTCGACTGTTTTTTTATCATTATTATGTTCTTTATTTATTTTTGGTCTTAGTGATAGGTTTTTTACAATATTTTTATAAAAGTAAAATACAAAAATACATCAAATACACAAAAAAACAATAAAAACATTATAAAAAACCTATCCTAGAGGGTATGGCAGGGCCGGTGGTTAGGGCCGCAGTGAGAGGAACCGGCGGACTATCCGCACCGTATCCATGACCACCGCCTTCTGCATCTGACCCTTGATCCAGCCACCTAGCGAAAGTCTCTCGAGGTGTTGATCGAGACATTATTATTATTATTTTTTTGTATGTATGTTACTCGATATCTCCGTGAATCGTGAACCGATTTTCAATTTTTTTATTTTATCGAACGGGTATATCCCCTAGACGGTCCCATTGTCACCAAGTCGGGGTCTGATGATGGGATCTTGGAGAAATCGAGGGAACTTCTTCAACTATTATTGGCACGCCTATAGTGATTTCACTATTTTTTACAGCAACTCGGCCACTTCCTTTTGGAATAGCGGATCCTAAGTGAAGTCGGTTCTTTTTTGTTTAAAATTATTCAATTTAGGCACATTACAATGCACTTATGAACGTCAGAGACAAAAAGAAACTACTAATAAAAACTAAGTGCAAGCTGTGAATGTGATGTTTCCCCTATAGCCAGCTATTAAATTTTCATTTTGTATAAGTCAAGAGACAGGCGCGGGCTGAAAAACAGCACTGTGTAGCCGACCAAGCTCGCAGCGAATGCTGAGCTCCGAGCCTATTGTCGCGAATTTAGTTCTTAAGTTGATTGTTTGTTGTGTTTTTTTTCCTTTCCCTTCTTGAGTATTGTTTTTCTGTTTACTTCTAGTGTATATTACCACTCTTTTTTTTGTGTCTATTTTTGTGCAACAAATAATGCATTTTTAATTTAATTTTTTACCAGTTGAGTGATCCAATAATTAACTCCGGCTCAATGTAGTTGAAGTTAATTACTGCAGACAAAGACAGTAGCCATTAAATTTATTCACTTTGAAGTGAAGGAGGTTGTTGTGATTAAAAACCACAAAAACAGGACACTGCACACGCTGCTTTCAACCTGGATCAGACATCAGTGAAAACCGCACGGATCAACTTTACATACATATCCGCACACTGTGTCATTAGAATAACTGCGCCATCCAATTGCACACACTATTTACTATACTTATGACAGCATTTGGTCATACAATTCATGTTTATAAGCATATTTGTGAATACCTAGGATAAAAAATGAGCACCCCTAATTTTGACTACAGCCTATTTCATTAAACTATGATTAATTTGTATTCATTTTAGAAATAATCTTCTACATGCCTCATGACAACGTGATATCCTTTAGAACATTAATGTATTCATGGTTATTTACTCAAAGATATAACCAAATGTGCAATTTTTTACGCAAAGATTGACTTTACGTTTTAGTTAATTCAATATAACACATAATTTTGTCATTCTTACAGTCATTTTAATAAAAGATTAGCCTTTTCATTTGTAAACAAACTTTTGTTGCGCTCGGCGCTACAATATCCGGCCTGAACATATTAGAAAATGCATCAGTTTCTACACTACACTCATAGAACCAACGCTGATAATTATCTACAATAGTATTCGAGACATATTTAGGTAAAATACTTAGGTAAATAAACATAACCCGCGGGTCATTTCATTATTTTCATTGCATATGACGTTTGGATTCACATGACAAATGACAATGACAAAACATGTAGGTAGTGTTCGAATACTTGCAAACATCTTTACATTTTCCTTTAAGGGTCACCACACACCTAGCGGAATTCCTCGCGGAAGTAGCGGAAATTTGTCTATCGTAGCGGAAATTTGTCTATGGTAGCAGATTTTTTGTATGGAAGCCATAGACAAATTTCCGCTACCATAGACAAATTAAGCATTTTGTCTATGAATTTCCGCTAATTCCGAGAGGAAAACCGCTAGGTGTGTGGTGACCCTTATAGTGCTAAGGGTCGCCACACACCTAGCGGTTTTCCTCGCGGAATTACCGGAAGTAGCGGAAATTTGTCTATGGTAGCGGAAATTTGTCTATGGTAGCAGATTTTCTGTATGGAAGCCATAGAAAAATTTCCGCTACCATAGACAAATTAAGCATTTTGTCTATGAATTTCCGCTACTTCCGCTAATTCCGCGAGGAAAACCGCTAGGTGTGTGGTGACCCTAATAGTGCTAATAGACGGGAAGACCAAGTCCGCCGGATTTGGTTCGCTCCGAACCAAATCACGCACTTTTAGGGTCGCCACACACCTAGCGGTTTTCCTCGCGGAAGTAGCGGAAATTTGTCTATGGTAGCGGAAATTTGTCTATGGTAGCAGATTTTTTGTATGGAAGCCATAGACAAATTTCCGCTACCATAGACAAATTAAGCATTTTGTCTATGAATTTCCGCTACTTCCAGTAATTCCGCGAGGAAAACCGCTAGGTATGTGGTGACCCTTAATGAACTACCATACCACGGTATGGTCAGGGGGGTACAACTGATAATTTTAGTGAAAATTAATTCTACTTTCTTAAAAAAAATATTTTGTAAATCAGCCGTGTTTTATTACATTTATTCTCAGCATTTATTTACTTTTTACCTCCCTTTGTTTGACCACATAACCTGTCCGACACGCAATGCACGTCGGACCTATCCTATATGCGCCGAACGCAAACATGGTTCACAATTTCCGAACGCACCCGTCACTGAAGTCACTGACAAAGAACCAATATGGCCGCCGTCAAATCGCGAAATTAACACTTTTGAACGTAAAATACGCGACAATCCGAATTTTGCCGATATAAGTGTCCAATTCAAAAACTCTTCATTCTTTACGCTCTTTCGTTTGAGCATAGTCTCGTTCAGTTTTTCCGTAGAGGCCCGCGAGATTATTAATATAGATTTGTTATACAAGTGGTGAAAGTTGTATTTTACGTGCGAGTGTTATTTGAAACACGAGCTAGCGAAAGGATTCTATTATTGACCACGAGCGAAGCGAGTGGTTCAAAAATAGAATCCTGAGCGTAGCGAGTGCTTTAATACACGAGACGTAAAATAACTTTCACCCGTGTATAACACAAAACTTTTCACCTCACTACAGCGAGGAAAATAAGAAAAAGGGTGCATTTTGCTCGGTTTCCCGTAATTCCTCAGGTGTTTAATACTTCTTCATCACTCGAATCACTAATTTTTACCAAAACAACCTAGAAAAACATGCGAATATTTAACGTTGATATGATATGATGGATGAATTGAAATGAAAAGTTTTGACGTAAAAGGTTTTATTAAATGTCAGATGCGTTTTGTTCGTACGTAGACTTATTCGGCTGTCAGAACAATTTATCCGTTTTTACAAAAAGAATGAAGATTAATGTTGAATGCTGATATTTATGAATTAAAATAAAGTTGTAAGACTGTATTAAGTGTTTTTACTCGATGCAATTCATTAATTGCGATGTTAAAAATTCTGCACTTTTAACGTTTTACGTTTTGTTAGCTGTCAAATGTCACTTAAGCCACTTGTCACTTATGTCAAAACTCTTTCACCACATGTGGATAAAAAGCGATTTTCACAATAGATATTAAACAAACAAAAAGGGCTTTCCGAGCTAGTGAGGTGAAAAAATCTTTTTCACGCCACCTGCTCGGAAATGTGGCAAAAGAAGATCAAAATCCAAGCTGGAAAGTAAGCAATTGCTGTAGCATCTGAACAACCACTACAAGAATTGCTATTTTGCAGCAATGAAATGTCATAGTAGAAAAGTAAAATCCAGATGTCATTGCATTGGACCCGCCAATGAGAATCATTTAAAACATTAAAAAGGTCTTTTTTTGGCACCACTTTTTCATTCTAAAATAAAATAAGGTTGTTTATCGAACCAATTTACTTGTTAAAAAAAAGAAACGTCAAAATCATTCAGATCACCCTTAAGGCGTTTTTACCTTTTTAACCGTTTGTGGTTTTCTATCAAAAAGTGGGTAAGGAGTGAACCGGCTATTAGACATGGCAACTTGCAGGGCCCAATCTGTTGTGTACCCTGCCTCTCGCTCCTTCAGCTCCCTACGGGCCCTACCTTTAATTATACCTACCAACCTGACAGATTGGGCCCTGCAGGTTGCAATGTCTAATAGCCGTTTGAGTCGGATTGAAGCAAACATCGTAAAACGCTTCTTAAAAGTGAAAAAAAAAAGTAATAAAGGTGGAGCGAGAAAAATACATATTGAATTGGATAATGTTTGACTGAAAAACAAGAAAGTTGTATTTATGCAGTAAAAATGAGTTCAATAAGTGTAGAAAATGTTATTAAAACGCTGGCGCCCAGCGAAATTCAAGAAACTGCACAGGCGTAGAAATTTGTTACCAGTGAAATCGCGTCCTAAATAAGAAGGCCCATGAACAGTGATATTTTGTATACAATATAATATCCGACGAACAATTCATATTATGGAAGGATGGCGAAAAGAAGCATTTATTTGCAGAAAGTTACATGCTCGTTTACTATATCGTGCTTGTGAAAAGCATATGAACCGTCAATATACCTATAAATAGTATCTATTGAAGTGTTTGTATATGCCAATTAATTTTTTATTTTATTTCCTCACAGTAGTCGTGAAAAGCACTATGTAATGTCTCGGCCGAAAGCGCTATAGGTGGACTCGTATCTTCGAGGGCCTCCCCTGGCGGGTCGGCCCTCGAACTAACTCGATCCACCTATAGCTTACTTTCCAGCCTCTACAACAATGTACTATTACTTAAAGATAAAAAAGTATAATTTGTATATCATAAAATTATGTATGTTACAAAATCGAATATAGCCTCCAAGAATATTTTAAGGATAATCCCTTTATTTCAATTAATGCGCTGCGGCGTCCATAAAAATAATTATAAATTTATGAAACCGTAAACCGCGTTATGGCCATTGAAGATCCTTAAAAAATGTGAACGTTAAACTTTTTCGGCTTCAGACAATTATCCAAAAAATAAGTTAGCATAATCTCATTTTATGATAAATTACCCTCCGTGCGGCTCTCGGCCCCAATTAAATTAATAAGAAAAGTTTACCCAAAAATGTTTACGGAGGTAAATATGAGCAGACAGGTTATGAAAGAGAAGCATGACAAAATCTCAGAAAGACTGATCCACACGTAAAAAAACTAAATTGTTCTTTATTTGAAGTGACTTAAGTAAGTATAGTCATTTATAGCGTTTATCATTGTGAAAATGTTATGCTCACATTATGAGTTATGACACTTATTAACATTTCCCGAGTGTGAGTGAAATGCACATAGATTAAAATCGAATCATAAACATTTTATCTTATCTTATTTCATTTTACTTTACGCTACGTCGTAGGCGTCGTGGCACTGGTCCTACGATGATTCGGTAAAGTTAAATATCAAACTATTAATTTTCACGCACGGACTTTTCATTTACAAAATTTTTGGATTTTACAATTTTGCAATTAATATACATCTTAATTTCCAATTGGTGTGATAACAATAAGGAAAATCTGGACTTAAAATTTAAAGTACCTGATGTTACTAACGACTTCCCCAATATTTACTTTTAAAGCCTTAGCCATAAGTCATTGGATTAATTACCCAAAAATTGGGCGATATTAAAACTGTGTCGGTAACTAATTATGCGCATTAAGTTGAACGCGAGATAAATTGGAGCACGTTAAGTGATTTGTGCCTTCCCATTTAATTTAAAATGTGTGTCAGCGGCTCACAACATCCAGGTGCCGTATTCTGATTTGAAAATACATAAACAATAAGTATATTAAAAACACAATCTGTTTGAAACAATTCCAACACATAACAAATAATCAACGAATACTGGAGTTGTATTGGAGATGTACAATTGTACATAGGTTGCATATTTCGCATTGACGTTGACCGCCTTGCAAATATTTATTGGATCGTGGTCAAATAACACAAACGAGGAGTTGATATTTAAATATCAACCAATAGAGTTTTTTTTATAATTTGTGGTCCAAATGATCTGCGATCTTTTACAATCCATCTTGTGATATATATCCATACATCATATACAAAAAAGTATGACCTTAAACTTGTAGAAAATTCCAAAACAAAAGACAGTCGAAACTAATTACAATACAATCTGTGGGTTAAAACTTCGTTTCATTTGAAATTTATAATAAACGTAATTTCGTTTTACAAGCTTTTTGCTTCACGTAACATTTTATTAAATCAACAGAATAATGTTTACGATATTTCAAGCACTCGTTTCAATTATGGAGTAAAATTAACCTTTTATACAAAACTCGTTAAAATTAAAACTATTCTAGCTTGTTCCATGGATGTTACACAAACTAAACATGTTATTTCGGATCAGTTCCAGAAACCTCAATGAAACTTTGTAATACCGCAGTTAACGTTATACTGAGGATTAAAAACGGTTATTATTCAATCAAGATTCCATTTATAGATGGTGTACGAAAACGAAGCGGCTACCAAAGCTCGCCGCGGTAAACTGTTATCCCGGAAACTCATTATCGTCTAAACCGACCGAGAAATCTTATAATGCTCCCCTTGGAAATGGAAAATTTAAAATAATTGAACTTTTAAAACAATTACGAATTTTTAAACAAACGCTTCAAGTTATTTTGCCTGGCATGCAAGGAATCATTTATAAATAAAAATATCGTAAAATGTGTTACCCATGTGAATGACTCAATAGGTTCCTATTATAAAGAATAATTAAAAAAAAATACGCATTACGTAAATTGCGAGTAGAATCTTCCAAACTAAATAATCTCTAAATATTAACCTTCAGAACAAAAAAACTATATTTTCAAGATGTTTTATTAACCTGAAACCCAAGTAAAAATACTAAAACCTTGAATCTCAAAATTGAAGAAATAAAATATGACAGTGACGGAGGGATCTTAGCTTGAAATGTTTATAATTTAGTCCACGTAAATAAGCAACGACTGTGCATTAAACAAAGTAGCCTACGTCGCTCTTTCCCTAAAATTGAATGTGAAATATATTGCCCACCCATTGCGCCGCCCGTTGGACACTTTCCAGTCCGCAATTTTTATCTTCAAGTTTGTGGGTGTCTGTCTTAAGTCACTTAGAATTTATTATAAACTTATTCTGTGCCCCACTTATACTATCCGATTTCAAAATTACCTAGTTTGCATAGGATGTGGGTTCACAATGTAGTTTATCGCGCTAGTGAGGTAAGTGAAGCAAATGGGTGAAGGTAGAAAATTATCTACGGAATTTTCGTTTGGCTTACACCCCGCTGTTGGATGAGCAAGGAGTTTTGGGTCTATTAAACTTTTCGGGGTGTTATTTGACGGCATTGTTCCAGAGCTCCCGTTTACCGTAATAAGATTTATCTGTCGAGTTAAAACATTGCGCACGCAGCCACAGAACTCGTTCGTACTAAACAGCCATAAACATATTTATCATGTTAACCGCAGTCAGTTAAACACCGCTCCGGCAAAAAAGTTGCATAAATCAGTCTGGCCAAAAGTTTAGTGAATAGCATCTCCATTGTCTCTTTATGATTAAAATTTCTGTCGGGCGAGAGTTTTTAAATGAGACCCCGAACTTGCGCGTTGCAGCGCAGATTCGAAGGTAGGAAACAAACAGACTGGCCACGGCCAGGGGCTAATGCAAAAACTTCCACGTACCGGAAACTCTGTTTTGTTCACTTCCAAAACATTCGCGTGTAAGTGCCTCGACTATGGCTCCGGTAACGAAAACGTTACAAGTTTCATTGTTTAACTTGGAGTGTTTGCATTGAGCATTTTTAACGTAAATTTTGCATAAAAACGTTACTAAAATATCTTCGTGTACCTACATTATATTAAAATTCATGTCTATTTTTTTTATTGTCAGAGAATAAGGTAAGCAGTTGAGTTATATAAGTTTTACTTTGTAGGTACCTACAATCTTACAAAGGCAAATTTAGTATTAGTTACATAATACAAATGTGAAAGAGTATACTTGTCCGTAACTGCACCAAAATAAACATCATAGCTCCTGTTCAAAGTAAGTCCACTGAAAACCTTTTACATTTTCAATATACCTACTTTGAGCTCAAACGTTAGAGACTCGAATTTATCAGACGATATATAATAGACGGTGACTCGACAAGGTAGAGAATGCATTATATTATGGGTACCTATTATAAAACTGTAAGTCATTATTCAGAAGCTCCGAGCGTTCAGTTGCTAACAAGCGCTAGTAGTGCTCACAGCTATGCTTTCACAAGAGTGAGTAAGTACATATTTCTTTTAAATGAATATATAATATACAAGACGGGCGCAACGTATTGTCTTTTGGAGAGAGGCCAACAGTTCGCGGGCGGTAATATTTTTTAAATTCAATTTCGGTGAAGCCACAGTCCTCTATCCGACTGGCTTAATGTACACCTGTGAACGTTTAAATGAGGTTCTGTATGGAAATTTTACTTACGAGTATGTCTCTGGCCATTTTGGTGTTTTGTTTTGGTGTAGGTATTATGCAAAAAATACACAAAATATTACTTGCAATATTGCATACAACTGTTTAGTTCTGATGGATGGGTTAAATGTTGTCGTTACCTTCTGACCTTTTAATTTATGAACTAATATTTTTATCGTTATAATACGACCTTAATGCAATTATAAGTGCGTCACGTGTTCCAATAAAGTGCTAACGAAATGCTAAATAACAAGACGAGTCGGTCATGCTCGCATACAAAAACAAAGATTTCAACATTACACGTAGGTATGTTGAAAACGCGAGCGATCGTATTATAACCATGACAGAACCAATTGAAAGTTAGAATAGGCCTCTACGCTTGAGTTACGCTACGCTACGTTACCGCGTAGCACGAGCGATACTTACAGACTTCACATCGACTGAAAATCACGTTAACGGTTCCGGTCTAACTCCGATCTCTGTCTGTCTGTTTCTCTGCATCATAACACTTTTACATTTAAACTCTAATTTTATATAATACTGACATGTAAAGGACGAAGACCAAGAGATTGGAAATAGACTATTATTTTATACATAAGGACTGTATCGTTAATTATGGGTACAGATAAAACCTGGTCTAACGGCTAGCATGTGTATTATTTTGTATTACTATGTTCTAAGAGTTTGATCTGAGGGTATTTTTAAGCAATATATGATTTAAGAAGGTTTGACATTTTTTTTTTTAGGGACTTCATGATGCTTTTAATACCGTATAGCAAAATACAATCTGGACAAGCCTATTGAGCTGAATTTGAGACTATTTCACCGCCTCTTTGGTACGATTTAAAGTAAAAACAGATTAATAGGCTACCAAAACATGTTATCCAAGTGTCCTCTTCATGATTGTTCAATTGAGCAGCTGCGGAATAAATGTGGTGAATTTTTATTTTTACGAAAATACGATTTTTTACCCCACGTTTTGCAACCCCTTCAATTTCTGATGCAAGCCAAATGAAAGAGGCAGCTAGAAAAATAAGCTAAAAACCAAAGCCTAACGGACATTCATGGCGTTGATCCATCGCTAAAGCGGGTCGATAGAAACGCTCCGTGATAGTTATATTAGATGTCAAAGTCAGAGTTGTCGTAAGTAACATGCCACATTCTCTAAAAGGCCACCATGCACAGACCCTAAGCTTTTTTTTTAACGAAAAATGCTTAGACTATGTCCAGATGTTTCGCTATACAAATCATGTGTAATTGCTGTTTACATAGTACGTTTTTTTTTGTATGATATTGTCTTGTTTGCAAACCGCAAATTGGCTTGTAGTATTTGTCCAAAATCGTTATTGTTACTCGAGAGGATTGGGTAAATTTCGTCCAAACCATATGCTTTACGTCGAGCTCCCATGACGAAATGTGTACCTTATTAAAGCACTGATTAAACACATGTGTGATTTTGAAATAAAAATATAAAACAAAAAAAAAACGGCTAAGTAAAGTTGTACCCATAATAAACGATACAGTCCTTAACAAACTGAATGCCAGGAGGCGAAACCGCGGGCAGATACTTTTGTAAATACTGGTCAACGAGGATTATGATAAATGCCAAATATGAAAACTGTGTGATAATAAAAAAAAGTTAATAAAACACACTATTCGTGGCGCATAAAAGGGGAGAATAATCCGTTCGTAACGTGCGGCAGCATCCGTGGCCTCATTAGGGCGTTAAGCTGCACCTGCGGCGATTTACGCTAAAATTCATGAAATAAAGTCCTATACAAGTTCTACGATATATTCAACATTACGTTATTCCTTTCAGCTAGAGAGGCGAGTGATTCTGCGGTCGATTATGTTTTTTCTAATGAATATGACCTTTTTATTAAAGACTGTGCACGTTGAAATCCGGCCGCGCATGGTGTGATACATCTTTTTATTGAATGTGCATATTCAACCAACACTTCTAATTAATAATTTGGGGTTATCAAGCTACATAATAAAGTTTAAAACATAATATAAACGTTACGTTGTCTATGAGTTTGATCACTATATATTCCACAGTGCCTATATTTTTTTGTCCACAGTGTTCAGACAGTGTTTACCAAATTTTCCTGTTAAAAATAGTTTTTTATTATAAATAAGATGAATCAAATGATACCTTATTAAATTCTCTTTTCACCATAGCTAACATTTTTCTAAGTGTATTTAGAGTGAAATAGTTCGGAGGTGTTCTAACTTTGGTGAGTTTGACTTTTTGACAAAAAAATGGCTGCCATATAAAAATTACTTTCAGTGCTTGGAGTAGAAAGTTTTCCTGACTACCTCAAGTAGAATAGAGTTTCAAAACATTTTTTTTTTGTAAGATGACATTCTATTGACCATAAAACCGGTTGTGAAAATATATATACAATTGTGGTATTGTAGCAGGAAGCGAGTGAAGATTATCAAAAAACGCTGGACAAAACATTAAAGATATGATGAAATACCTTCAGTAAAAACTGAGACAAGCCCATACAATTTTAATATGATTCTATTTCTATTATATACTACTATGATTAGAGATTATTTAATTTTATAAAAAAGAACTGCTTGAAAATGTGTATCCGAAAGGGAGATGTACCATGCCATGCGTGGCCGGATTTCAACGTGCACAGTCTTTATCTGATTTACCTAAATTATTTGTGTTACCTAAGGCTTTTTTCTTCGAAGGTGAAATCAAAGTAGTCAGATACAATTTTCAAATTCCTCACGGTACCTTATAGGATGGGCTTTCAAGCGATGTTATTGCAAATAAATATGTATGTATTTAACTAATCTGAATTAGAATTGTAACGATTTATACAAAGTCTAAAAAATATTATATTATTTTTTTGTGTTTAAATTTTGAAATCTTCCGCTTGCTTGATCTTCAAAATTATCTTTTGCATGATTTGAGTGATATACTATACTAATAATATTTTAGACTATTTTCATTTGTTCGACATAAAGTTAACAATTGAATAATCCCTACTTATTCAGGTAAATAATATATTGAAATTTCAAGAAAATTCAAAACAACACATAATACATACAGCTGAAAATCTGATAGATTTTAATGAAACAAAATATTGCACGAAAATATCAAATTAGTTTTATCAGCTTTTGTTTTATTCGTCTATTGTCTGTGTATTTTGAAGCTGCCTTTATGTCGTATCCAACATGCAATTACTGTTCACCAGTGTTTCCTGGATATTGCTCTCTGAAATATTTTTGAGGTCGTACTCCCCATTCAACTAACCTGTTAAAAAATATAGCTACACTAGGCTAGTTTCATCCGCCAGCAACAATCTCATTGAGGGCACTGCACTCAGGCTCGTCATGAAAGCCACGTTAATTACGAGTTTTTACTGAAACTACTGTTCACTTTTACAACGTCACGTCTCCATATATAGTTTTATTGAAAATTGAACTTTGTTTTGTCAAAGGTTAAGTTGTTTTCTTCGCGTTTAAAACAAATGCTCGCTCTGTACCTTTTAGTTGAAAAATAAAGGAGTGCTAACTTGGTAACGTTGTCTAGCTGATAGATTTAAATTTACGCAAGTGAAAGTTCGCGGCTAGCGGCAGGTAACTTGCAGTGTCTCCGTTTCCCAGGACGCTCGCGTTCCCATACAAACGTAGTTCAGCTCTCATTTTAAAACGACATGCTTTAGAACCATGAAATTTGGCATGGGCATTTTAGTAGTACAGATCTAGGTCTGACAGTCGTTTTCGTTGCTAAAAACTGTAAAACCAAGAAAATACTGCCAGTTACAGATTTACAACACTTATTTTTGCTATATTTTCTGTGTGTTGTGTGTGTGTAGTGTATACGCATATGACATAGCTCAAACACGGCACCGATATAGGTATGAAGCATGCTGAAACCCCTTTTTTTGTCTCTAGCTAAATGTCAACTTCAGGAAGGAATATTCTGTACTTTTACTATTAGGTATTCTGTGATACAGTCGGGTGGTAGGTACAGGTGTGAATATCGTAGGGGTTGCATCATTTAAATGAAACTCATCCTTTCACTTTATCATGCATAACATATCCTAGGAAAATACAATTGTAATAAGTAGTACAGTCGATCGGTTCTAGAAGCCCTGCAGAGTCACAAAATAACCTCAGGTCTCATATACGAATGCCACAGAATCCTAACAGAGGTATGTACCACCAATAGTATAACCCTGCAGTGGATCAAAGGGCACAGCAACTAACGTGGCAACGACGCAGCTGACGCTCTAGTGAGAGGCGGCTCAGAGGCGAAAGTGGTGGGTCCCGAACCCATAATACCTCTACCTGCTGCATGGCTGCGGAGAACACTACGTCACAACACCAAGGTAGAACACCAACAATTTTGGACTAACCTAGGTACATGCAGGCAAGCCAAGGAGGCCCTCCCGACAATCAACCCCGGATTGTCTCGGAAGCTTAAACAGCTCAAGAGGCCGCAGCTCAGACTAATAACAGGAGCACTAACTGGTCATGCCCTTCTAAACAAACATCTTTTCACTTTAGGTGTCACTGACAGTCCCCTCTGCAGAGAGAAGAGGACGAAACAACCGCCCACGTCATCATCACATGTCCGGGGGTGGCAGATTACCGGGCGAAACATCTTGGTTCGCCAAGGGCACTCCTGGAAGTCGTCGGCAACATAAAGGGTCTGCTAGGCTTCCTGGAGGAACTGGGATAGCACGAATGAGGCCACCCGGCACGCAAAATAGGCGCAATATATAGACGTCGAGTTGCGGAAAACAGCCCGCGTTAACCTTAACCTTAACCTTAAGTAGTATTTATCACATATCACTATCACTACATAGTACAAAACAAAGTCGCTTTCTGCTGTCTGCCCCATGTATGCTTAGATCTTTAAAACTAGACAACGGATTTTTAATAGATAGAGTGATTCAAGAGGAAGGTTTATATGTATAAATTGCACCCCTGTGAAGCCAGGGCGGGTAGCTAGTGTATTAATATTTGTAACATATCGCTGGCCCAATAAAAAAAAAAGATAAAAGATAAAAGATATTTTTTCTTCAATTTAGGCACATTACAATGCACTTATGAACGTCAGAGAGAAAAGAAACTACCACCGGTTCTAACCCTACACCTCTGACCCGAGAAGGAATATTACAGGGTTCTATGTGTCACTTTAATCGAATTGATATTTGAACATTGTCATAGTGATACTAAGTCTAAATTTAACTACCCTAAAAATGTAACATAGAACCCTGTAATATTGGGCCAGTGATATGTATTTAATATGACTTTATTTAGCGATCGTTGTCGCGTTTTTAAACAAGTGAGATATAGACAAACATAAAAATAGTGCATCCGTAGAAGTAAAATCGAAAAAACGGTTATTTTATCTACTACCACGTCATCCGTCACTTTAGCATTTACATGCTTGTGACTGCTAGAACGTGACTGCTATTGTGAAAGACAATAAAAAACCCGACTATATTAAACCTAGCAGGTGACCTATCTTGTCCCCTAAATACTACCGTATTAGTCATTATGAACTCCCCGCCCCGACTGGGCTTTGTTCATACTATTGTACTAACTCAGTAAGATAAATCCCCATTGTAAAATCTACTTTAATCCCTAATGTTGCTTTAAGCCTCTGCTCAACAACAAAATACCTAATTCGTATCTCGATACCAATCTTAACAATTTTAGTTTACCGTCCGCCCACAGATCCTTTCCCTCTTCGCTTCACACTCCATTTACCCCCAAGTTTCTGTTTATGTTAAACTTGAGCATCTTGAGCCCGTCTAAGTAAGTTTACTTGCCATTTCGTGCAAGAAGAATCCGCTCCGCGGGAGGAAATTACTTACATAAAATTGACAACTTCTTACCATAAATCGACTTTAGAAAATTAGGCATGTTCAGATCATTCTTACATATGTGACCCGCAACGCTTATGGTGGCATAAATTATATGAAAAACATCTGTACGTTTTACATGTTAAACACTGTCAAATTGTGTTCGTGTAAGTTCATCTTTTGAATATATTGTAACAGTTGCGTTACTAGAAACTGTCAGTCAAGGCAGAGCATAAACAGTTAAAAATAAAGCTTAGCAATTTGGCATGTATTATATTTTTCTAATTAATACTAAAGCTTCACTAAGTTTTAACCTCTGAGGGAAAATTTCGAGGGTGGTTAGTTTCCAATATATTTAATTTAACAATACCAATGTTACATTATTTTATCCGAAAATTCTTAATAAATTTTCTAAAGATGATGGAAACTAAACCGACGAACAGTCCTCGAGCATCTAATAAAACTTCTTAACGCGCTTGTTGTACGTAACTGTTAATTTCAGTGGTGTTAAAATATTTCGTTCCCAGTTTACATTACTCGGAGCGACAATAAAAGAGCTTAGTAACTTGGGTGTTAATCAGATTAACTTTTATTAAAGTTGTGTCGTGTCGAGGCGAGCACGGGCTGGATATAATTAATCTGATGTCAACTCTTCATCTTTGTGTCACAATGGTTCACGTTATTACAGCACCTATCTTGTGTACCGACTAATTGTAATGATATTATTATGACAGGCTCCATTTACCCATCTAATCTTTATGAACCTGTTACGTTTCTCCCTTTAGTTCTGATTTATGATTCCTTCGTTTCAACTAGCTTCGTGATTTCATAAGGAAAATTGCGAGTAAAATGTTCAGTTTTAATATACATAGGTTGAAAAACAAACGTTTGAAATTCTGCTCAGGTGTAACGCGTGGGGTAAACTATAGAAGATCAATATTTTAACAATGGTTGGGTGGGTAGGGCGTTTTGAATTCGATACAATGGTCGTAGTTCGGGTATCACTGCAAAAGTTTGCTTAGGATGTGAACTCATTCACTTCTATCAATCCCTTACTCCCATTATTTGTTTACTTTTCAACAATCCAAACGACACATCGTACTTTAGTCTACGGCACAATTGGAGTCGTAAGCTTGTTATCCTTAAGATCCAATTTTAGATTGTTCCCGAAACAACATGATGCCCCAATTGATCTTGGATAGCTAAAAAGCTATTGCAAATTCACGAGAAGACCTTCGATTTGCCAAAGATTCGAGCGGATGATTTGTTTTACTTTTGTTTTATTCGGAGCGTAAAGTAATTATTTATGTAGCAAATTATATTTTACGTTCGATGACGGTACATAATTAATGTCTAGATTAATATTTGGTTGGAGTGATAGCGGTTATCAAAAACTTCAATTAAAATCAGGAATACATCTGTCGACGACGAGCGGAGAAGCCGCTACGCGAATTAATACGCCGTGTGAATATGTTTTAATTTCAATATCCCGATATCACACCCCGCCAGTGTCGCTTACATCAAACCTCGATTAAATTAAATGACGCAATTTTAATTACTCTTCCATTAAAATTTGTTTGGAGTAAATTTATGTCACGTTCTCTATTTTAATTATACATAGATATAGCAAGGATATTTTCAGTACTTACTACTAATATCATTTCCTACTTAGTATATCAATACAGAGCGAGAAAATATATAATAATTAATATTATTTATTATGAAGATTTCCATCAATTGCAAGCATATTCACTTGTATATTAGAATTATAAAAAAACACATCAAACAGTTCTTTACGGCTTTAATGGATAAGTAGCGTAGCTCCTTGGTAATGTAGTACGTTGCAGTCTGAAACAGGTTGATCTGAGTAGACATGTATTAGTTTAAATACTGTAAATTAAAATGTAATAAAATGCTCAACAGCAAAAAGTTGTCCCTCGTCGCTTAACTTTCTAATACTTAAACAAACGTAATAAAATAAGGCTGGGTTCTCAATTAAAACACAATTCCACCGGGTTGTCTAAGGTTGATTTTTCCATCCGTACAAAAGATCCCGTAAGAAAGTTCGCTAATACTAACAAACGACGCGCTAAACGCGCCAACTCTTTGCTCTTTACTCCATTTGTCTTGCGGCCTCGACTCGGGTAACTTACTGCCTACGGACAAAACTGAAAAAGTCAATTATTCTTTAACTTCATACCTACCTAATGACTACGCAGTTTAATAAGAATTTCAACGCAAAAGATGAAACAACTTTTAAACAGTGGAAACTACCGCTAATTATAAGAACAAATCTAAAGTACAATAATACGGGTTTTCTTTTATTTCGTAACTGCTATTCTTCTCCGGAGTTGGGACTAAATAAACTCCCTTGTCTGGTCTTATCTACAGAATACAACCCTTTTCTTTTAAACCTTACGATCGTTTACGTAGGGCTAATGAATGTTAACGCTGGGCACAATCATGGCTTAATTTTGATGAAATTTTATGTACCATCGGGTTCATAATTGCATCCCTAATTTATGAATGAATTTATTGATAAAAAAAGACTTATAAAAAATGTTATTTAATTTAAGTTTTATGAATGAAGTCAGTAGGTATCATTAGAAATTACTTGATTTAGGGCATTTCAATTTAAAAAAGAATACACTTTACGTTTCGTAAAATTGATTTCATTCTTTAATTTTTATTGCACTAAAGAAACATATAATCGTACAACAAGCCGACTTAATAATAGCATTAAGTCTGCCTATTATCCACGTATTTATGGTAGAAATAAAATACTAACTAATAAGAAATTGTATCATCTAAGCCATTGAGTAACAAGAAAAGTTCCTTGTCGACAAAATCATGAAATGTTTCCAAAGCCAACCTAATTTAGGAGCGAAATAGCGGAGCTTTATTGGGTTTAGCACAAACACTTCGCCGACTAGTTGTTTGCTTAGTAGAACCATAGTAAAGGCATCGGGGCATTAGGCGGGAGCAATCGGCAAACCAATAGACATTACATTAATCTCGTGCCATTGCTGGCGTGGATTTGTTACTTCGATTACCCCGTTGATGAACGTTTATTAAAAAATCCGTAAATTACTGAGATTTGATCTGTTTTTTAGAGTTTTTTTCATATTGTGTACCTAGCTAGAGTTTGAAAATGCAGCGCGAATTTCAATTTTGCATTGTATGTAGGGGTTTAATGAAATAGCAGGATTGAGGGTTAAAATTCCAGCAAACAATACCACTATTGTACTAATAGAATATTTAAATACCGTGTAATCATCAGCAAATATGCATGTCTAATTTTTTTAACATTTGGTATTTTTCTGTGGTGTAAGAACAGAAACATTTTTGACGATAGGAATTGAAAGTTTCCAAAGATTTCTTACAGTATTATTAATTTGTTATATTTGAGGTATGATTATAGTTGGAGGGTCGAAATGGAGTACTTAAGTAAAACCAGTCATTACCGAAGATACACGGCGTAACAAAAATACTGGTGATCCTTTTAAGGGCATAATTAGTATCGTATACTAATTATGAAAAAGTAAGAAAAAAAAAATTACTCGCGAAAAAATTTTGGTTTTGTATGGAGAGTTGGCCAGCTGTGACGACGCGTCCCATACAATTTTTTTTTATCGCGCCCAAAAAAATTTTCTTCTACCGTTTCTTACTCTAAACGGATCACCAGTATTTTTGTTACATCCTGTATGTTGTATTCTCGGTATCAAGTATAACTATAAGAGACATAGGTATATGCTATTTTATTCAACTGTGTGCGTCACATTATGTTGCAGACATTAACGTTAAGTTACTGTTAATATGTTAATTCGGCTGGAATATCTCCCCTGGAAAGCTACCCTTCACCCCCACGAAGGAAGAAAAAAAAAGTGATATACGCAGTCGCATTTTTATTTTTTGTATACAAAAAAAGTAATAATACGTTTTTCCCGTTGTTTCAGATTAGATTGAAAGCAGCCTTAAATCTGTAGCGATCAGGTAAGTTTTTTTAAAGATATTATGATGATTATGATGTATGTATGTACTATGTACTTATGTACAAACATTTGTAATAATCCCTCAACCGTATTTTTTACATGAACACATTAAGATACAGAACTCTTAGGTTTCTTTTTTTTCTTTTAGGTTTCTTAGATTTCTTTATATATTATAAACGCCCACCCTAATGCTAAAATGGAGAAAATATTTTTAGGAAAATTCTAAAGAAGAAGCAAAATCATTGTTAAGACCTAAAATTAGCAACGGAATAGTATTGTAATATTACATAATACATAAAAATAGAAATATAATGTCACCGTCATATCAAATAATACTTGTCATAAAACGAAATGGCATGGTATAAAAATACCCTCTCTCTTAATTTTGTCAAACTTTTACAAAGTGCTTTATATTTACCATCATCAAAAGCTGAACTAAGCGTCATTTTGGAATTTACGTTTAAATACATTGGCGAGATGTGTGTGTACACTCAGCAACAAACAAGTGTTTGGCGCTCTTTCCTGTAACTTATGTTACTTATCTAGTAGTAGTATAACACTTTATTGTACAATAAAGAAAAATACAACAAGAACAAATCACAGTATTCATACAAAGGCGGACATAAGTCCGCCTAGGAATAACCCTTAAGGGATCTCTTCCAGACAATCTTTGAGCAGTTGAGACAGAATTACAACTTGTACACATACTTACCTGGCTGTACAAAACGGCAATTTAAAAAATCATTTAAAGATTTAATATTCTTACCACCCTTAATTAGTTACTTACTTATCTTAATTCGCTTGACAATTTTCATGGCTGACTGTACCTAAATACACTATGTAACTGAACGAAAAACATTTACTCAAACCCGTTAATAATTAGGTCATAATGAGCATCTTTTATTATGGGACCAACCCCGAAATCACAAAAAAAAAATTTGGCTGTTTCATACATTTCACTGGTCATATTTTGAAATTTCCTATGGGAGAGTCCAATTTTTATTTTGCGATTTCGGGGTTGGTCCCATAATAAAAGATGCTCAGTATGACCTAAACATTAACGGGTTTGAGTAATAAATGTTTTTTGTTCAGTTACATTTGGTATATCTCAACATACGGCTCACAAAATGTAATAAAGCAAAAATATCGCTTCTACTTATATTACGTAATAAAGCAATTGATGGTAAATGTGGTTAATTAAGTGTTAAGAGTATAACCCTAATACTTACAAAATATTATATCTTTAAGTCTATGGTATAAGTAAGCCAGATATAAATATCAATGAAATCATTAAATTAAAAAAAAACCTATACGGTACAGGACTTATATTACCTACAACCTACCCTGGGAAACCTTACCTACAAGAAACAATCCAGTATTACAGATATACAAAATATTTAAAAATATTTGCGTTACTAAGCCTTAATACTTTGATGTATTTCAATTCACAGCTTAAAAATCACGAATCAAATTCAACACAGGAGCAATATTCGAGTTTGTTTTGCGAGAGCTCAAAACATCTTTAATTTTATGATATTGAAGCCTTAAGAGGGCGTCCTTTCACTCATTATGTTTTATGATTGAGTGTTTCTCGAAAATCAGAGCTTAAAATGCTGCCAAAGATATCGCTATTTATTGTTTTTTTTTTTTATATAACAAGCGTACGACCTGTCTGTGATGGTAAGCAGTAACCGTAGCCTATAGACGCCTGCAACCCCAAACGATTCACATGCGCTTTGTATACACTCCTTTTTTGAAGAACCTTCATACTGTAGCCCGCATAGACATTGACTTTACGTCACGAGCCGTCATTAATACGATTCAAACTGCACCCTACTCTCGCCTGTAAAGTGCGTCGATATACGGTTTGAAAAATCGAAATGTTTAAAATCGTTTGCTATCCAGTTCATTCAGGCTTACTCCAGAGAACATCAATTATTTTAAATCCAGGCGCAGCCAGGCATAGTTTGTTTGTTGCAGTACGATACGAGACGGACTGAAATCAAACGTTGCTTTGAATTTGTAAGTTATTGTATCCGAACAAAGGTTACGTGCAACTTGTTCGAACAAATAAGATTGTTATTTATTTCTAAGCCGTACTTTTAAAGGATTTATTTTCCAGGAAACATTCAGGTGGAGCCGTTAACACGTAATGAAGAGTCTGTTTCTATTTAAGCCGGACTTAAAATGAGGGAATGCATTAGTACAATTATTGGCATATACATCAACTAATACTAATTTGTATATGTATTGATAATTACTTATATAAACAGATGTTATGAATGTACCGATTTAATCTCACACAATTTACACTAATTATTATGACAAAAGACGGGAGTTAATCGCGTACACTTATTTACTTTTATTTTTTTTCTGATGTATCGAGCGTGTCGTAACGCTCGCGGTCGCAGGCAGCCAATACTAAGTACACTAGTAATTGTACGCGATTAAGTCCCGTTTTTTGTCAAAATAAATATGTTATAAATGATTTAATTTAAAAACTTTTGAGGGGTTCCTTGCCAAACTATATCCATTTCGTCACCTGTACCTATTTAGCAGGTGTTATTTGAACGACAGAAGATTTATAACTACCAGTTACACCATATTTTATTTAATATTATTTATAATATTTGAGAGTATAAGTAGCGTTATTTACGTCAACAAGCTTTTATAAAATTAGAACACACGTTCATGGCCCCTAACTACCATTACCTTATAACTTTGTGCAGCGCTACACATAAAACGGAGTACAAAGTTTGCTATGGTCAAACTTACCCGCAAGGATGCACATGGCGACACTAAAACCCACTTTACCTCTATGTAACTTTCTCACTAAAACAACTTAATGACCAGTTTACTAACACCGAATAATTTACATAGCATTTTACTCGTACTGGGTCTATAAAAGATGTTGGTGTCATCTATATATTTAAAAGAATGAGCACCAAACTGTATATTGGTAAGCATGTATAAAACATATATAAGAATTTACCATTTATAATTTTTAACAAAAAAGAAGCGACTTCACTTAGTCTCACATCTTTCCAAAATCAAATGCCCGAGCTACTGTGAGGTATACTCTTTCAAACAAAAAAAGAATTTCTCAAATCGGCCATCTTCGAACAATCGGTTAAAAAAATATAAAAAAATAACAAGCAAAATAAAGATCCCGACAAATTGAGAACCTCCTTCGAAATCTTGAAGTCGGTTGAAAACAGCAACATAAGAATTGCTAAGTGGATTAATATAATACTTAAGTATTTTAAGTTATTTAATATTTTTTATCTATTTCCGTTTTTTGTCTGTACACTTTTATCAAAATAATCGTATTAGCGGTCATACAATACACAAAAGCACCCATTCGAAGGCAATATAAAAACGAAAATTGAAAAAAAAAACATTGTAGAAAAATTACCCCTCCATATTTACAATAGGCAACCGCCAGTTGTTTAATTGGCATAAAAATAACGATGTCGGTTAATGGAATTTGTGTTACTTGATTGAAATACACGGTCGGAATTACTGCAATAATCTCCTTTGATACTCATTTAAACCTTAATTAGTAGTAAGTATGGTTTTGAATGTTTGGTAAAAAGCCACTAATTTGACATGTAATTTAAAAAGTGATTAATTATATTATAACTGAGCGTAAACAGAGGTTTATTTTTCGGTACGTTATTAATTTTTAAAGTCCTTTCTCAAACACCTAAGAAAAGCCACAAAGCAAGCGTCCCACCGTTGGGATACATTCGTTCCTGGATTCCTAAAATAAAGTATCTTCGCCTCTATAATTTATGCTTAAGTATAGGTGCCCATAGGATTCGATTCCGGTTCGGCTTTTATCATTGGTTTAAGAAAGTTCGACACTATTCCTACAGATCAATCCTCTTACAAAACAATTATGACAGCATCTGCTACTCATAATTATAATATTAATATTTAGCTAATATTTAACAGCACAACAATAAAATAACCATAACCATAGATAAATGAGTAGATAGATTGCTAACTCCATACATAGCAAAACTACTAATTAAATAATAAGTCGTATGGGAGGTATGGTTTAACTCATTTATACTAAGTTTTAAGCACACTTAAATCGTAATACGTATTAAGCTGTAATCTTTTGAATAATAACTTTTAGCAAAGCTCGCTTAAAACTTATTACATATACGCATTTAGCCATGTATGGAAAGAACACTCTAGGTACTTAATTCTCTTTGCCATAACCTAACTATAACATGATAAATATCTATAAATATAACCGTGTGCAATCAAGATAATTTATGTTGTGTGTTTACACACGTGTCGTGTTTACGACTACTACTGTACTACTTGTGTAGTCATCCGCATGGTGGCGATGCGGTTTGCCACCCATCACGTCTTGTTCTTCACGGGGGCGAGAAGTGGCTCACGGAGGGCCGTTTTGCTGCATTGATCGTAGCGAATGGAAATCCGTGATCTCTGCCCACCCCTTTTGGGATATAGGCGTGATTGTATGTATGTATGTGTAAACACTGATTACACACCATTCGCTGCGTAATCGACCATTTAACTTCGGTTTTGATACTTTTGATGTACAGTCACCGGCAATAGTATCTTTCTACACGACGGCCGCAAAAATAAGTGACACGCTTTTAAGGCCGTGGAAATAAGAGCGTGTCACATATTTTTGCGGCCTTCGTGTAGGGATATACTATTGCTGGTGACTGTACAATTGTATTTTTCACGCCACCTGCTCGGAAATGTGGCAAAAGAAGATCAAAATCCAAGCTGGAAAGTAAGCAATTGCTGTAGCATCTGAACAACCACTACAAGAATTGCTATTTTGCAGCAATGAAATGTCATAGTAGAAAAGTAAAATCCAGATGTCATTGCATTGGACCCGCCAATGAGAATCATTTAAAACATTAAAAAGGTCTTTTTTTGGCACCACTTTTTCATTCTAAAATAAAATAAGGTTGTTTATCGAACCAATTTACTTGTTTAAAAAAAAGAAACGTCAAAATCATTCAGATCACCCTTAAGGCGTTTTTACCTTTTTAACCGTTTGTGGTTTTCTATCAAAAAGTGGGTAAGGAGTGAACCGGCTATTAGACATGACAACTTGCAGGGCCCAATCTGTTGTGTACCCTGCCTCTCCCTCTCCCTCCTTCAGCTCCCTACGGGCCCTACCTTTAATGGGGTTGGCAACTGTCAATGGTTTGGCCAGATGGCGCCAGCATAGCTAGGTCCCTTTCACTAGTATTGTTGTATGGGATTTGGCTTAAAGGCTAGCCCATCCAGGTCAAAAAAAATTAAAAAAAAAACGTGATTTTGACACTATTTGTAGGACTGACAGGGACCCAGCTATGCTGGCGCCATCTGTAAATACTTTCGACCGGCCAACCCCATTATACCTACCAACCTGACAGATTGGGCCCTGCAGGTTGCAATGTCTAATAGCCGTTTGAGTCGGATTGAAGCAAACATCGTAAAACGCTTCTTAAAAGTGAAAAAAAAAAGTAATAAAGGTGGAGCGAGAAAAATACATATTGAATTGGATAATGTTTGACTGAAAAACAAGAAAGTTGTATTTATGCAGTAAAAATGAGTTCAATAAGTGTAGAAAATGTTATTAAACGCTGGCGCCCACCGAAATTCAAGAAACTGCACAGGCGTAGAAATTTGTTACCAGTGAAATCGCGTCCTAAATAAGAAGGCCCATGAACAGTGATATTTTGTATACAATATAATATCCGACGAACAATTCATATTATGGAAGGATGGCGAAAAGAAGCATTTATTTGCAGAAAGTTACATGCTCGTTTACTTTATCGTGCTTGTGAAAAGCATATGAACCGTCAATATACCTATAAATAGTATCTATTAAAGTGTTTGTATATGCCAATTAATTTTTTATTTTATTTCCTCACAGTAGTCGTGAAAAGCACTATGTAATGTCTCGGCCGAAAGCGCTATAGGTGGACTCGTATCTTCGAGGGCCTCCCCTGGCGGGTCGGCCCTCGAACTAACTCGATCCACCTATAGCTTACTTTCCAGCCTCTACAACAATGTACTATTTTTTATGTGCAATCAATAGTTTTTGCAAAGCGACTAAATAAAACATAACTTATAATAACACATTTAAAGTCCGCGTTTCATGTTATTTCGAACACTAAAAAGACCTGTCGTTTATTTTAATTAAAGATTCCTGCAACCGTCTGATTAACAAAGTAAGTGATAGTTGAACTTCCGGACGAAAGGAGTAGTTTACTTACTTTTTTATTTATGGAACGTGAACTTTATTTCGTAGTGCATAAGATAGTAAGTTTATTGCTACAACTTGATTGAGTAAAATAGTTAAAGCTTCAGATAGTAGAATATAGTCATTGTTCTAGTAACTTAAGCTAGATTTCCCTTGGCTCCGAGATTTATAATCACTACCATATTTCATTAATATCCCCAGTCTATTTTCCGATAAAACTTACTAGCTAAGTTTAATGGCAAATTGATGTTTTTATATTACCAAGTGCAATGCAGGAGGTATTGAAAAGTATTGAACATTTGCATGTGTATAAATTACAACTTCAGACTTCTTTTAAATAGATTTACTTGACATTGTTTAGTTTCAATATTTTATTTATTAGGATTTTATAGCTTTGCTTTACTACTGTGACACAAACAAAATAGCTAACTAGGTACATTGTGTCTTGTATCATAAAAGTTTGGCTTAGCTCTTTTCTAATTTACGTGGTTGATTAACTTGGAATTAATTAGCAAATAAATAAGTACCGTCAAACGTGGCAGCTTTACCTTCTGTAAGCAACTCTACCAATAGTCTGCTTAATCAAGTCTGAAGGAGTCAAGAATTTTTAGTAATTATAAATAACTTATAGGAACCTAAAGTAGCTTTAAACATTTAAATTCAACGATTTCCTATTTAGTTATATCATATTTTCTTGGTAAAGTAGAAAAGTAGACTACGGTAATGTTAATTACAGAACGTAAAGTTGCCACGTTTAACGGTATTATACTAAAACAAAAAGAGAGAATATTTTATAACAACGTTTATATGTACTACATTTACAGTTTAACATAACAAAACGATGAATGTAACTAGCTACAAGTTAAATAAAATTAATTCAAAGTAGTAATTCTTGAGCTCCATTTAAACAATTAATTGTCACTAAACATTTAACAAAGAGTTTAATTTCCTTCCTTAATTAGTTTGAATGGTTTAATTATCCGTTGAATTTTTTATTTTATTATTCTTTGGAATGCTTGACTTATACCTAACTATCATCTTATACATGAGTAGGGGAGACGAAAACAGAGATAAAAGAAACACCGACCGTCTACTATGACAAGTGTATTCGACTGAATTCGGCGGGTACGCAGCCGCGCCGCGCCATGCCGTCTCATATCTAAGGTTACCCACATAACACATTTTTTTTTTAAATTTAATAATGCGTTCGGTTAAATACAATAATGTCAAACAAGTCAACAGGCCGAAATAAATACACCATTTTGTCTTTTATTTGATTTCTAAGTACCCCATCTCACTCCTATATGAATCTAACGACACCTCACACACGACGTATTTAATCCCTCAAACGATGTAGGCTGTAGCGCATCCCAAAGAAATGGACATACATACTCTCAAAAAACATAATCCCTCTTCGGCAGTACTTAAGCTAAAAATGTATTATATGTCTAAAGAGGTTTTCTATTATTTCAATTTTATTTCATAATTTTTAAGTATAAATAAAAGATCCTTTAGTAAATTATATGCATATTAACTTGCAGTTTGATCGCAGGCTAACAATTCCATTATTACAGGGCTAACTAAAAATAGGTTGAGGCGGGCTATAGAAGGAAAAAAAGGGAGACAAAATGTATTACAATTTTAATTTTTAGCCCATCAGTTATTTTTTTATACGGGTAAATAGTTGATTTAATTTTCGTGATGAAGGTAACTTTATCCTTTTTACTTCTTGGCCAGCCATAGCCAGGATTTGAATACGCGGAGAAACTGCACCAACTTGTGTCGCCTGAGACCAAAAAGCAAGGTCACTATTACTACAGCCCCCCAGCCTATTAGTCAGCGCAAAAAAACATTATTTTACTTAGTACAAATAACTTTCAAAACTAACTGCATTGGTGCGATACTTGAATATTATTAACGACAAGTTTAAACCGCGTATACAGTATAATATTCACGACGGAATTAGGTGTGGGGCCTCGGTCGCCGGAAAATGCGGCAAATCCTCACGGACTTCCGTCCCCGTACCTGCGAGCGAAACCGCCGCCGCCAAACTACCGCTAATTAGTTAGGTATTTTCACGCGAAAACTTCAATTAATTCCGTCAAAGCGCCCACTGGCAGTTCCGTTGCCTTTTTGTTTGCGAGAAAAGTCAAAGGCGCCGCAAAAATCTGAATGAAGTAATGAAATTTCCGCTAGCGAACCGATTTGACTCCGCTCCTTTCTTCCATTCCGTTTAGGCGAGTTGTAATGATACGTTGGACGATTTAGTGTCCAGTGTTTCTCGTATAGCTCTGATTAAATTGGTTGCTATTTTGACATAACATAAATTTTTCATGTAATCCTCCTTGGATTTTAAAACAGAGAAAAGGGAAGTATAAAGGGGTATGTACTACTGTACACCGGTCATAAAAAATCACGCCGCCCGAATCCTCCGGAGAGGTCGCGAGGCGTGAACGCGCCGGAGCGCACCATCCGCGGACGCTTGGGATAATCTCATTGAAAGATTTGATTTTCCGCCAAATTAGATAAAAGTAATGAAATACTCCCTCGAGATTTTGTCAGCTTCAAGACGAATGGATGTTCACGAGGGACATGAATTTATCCTAACGTCTTATACAAAATAAAGTTTTTCATTAACATATACATAACATGTGAGCAGTAAAACATAAATAACTAGGTGTTTTTAAATCAGAATCTTAAAATTTCATTACTGTTACTGCTAAGTAAATAACTTCTCTCCGCGACTGTACATATGTAGAATTAGTACCTAGTTGGATAATCTCCTTAGTAAAAACTATTCTTTGTCTTTTGCCATGAACTTAACTATACCTCAATTTATAAATATACATAATTTCAACTATATCAGTTCAGTAGTTTAAGCGTGAAGCGGTCAGACAGACATAGTTTCTTAGTTTACTGAAATAAAAACTTGCATAAACAAATATTTAAAAAAGTACCATAGAAAAAGCTTCGATTTTCAACTGAGCTCAATTGATGTAGGTAGATTGTATAATCGTGTAACTAAAAATACTAGGTAAAGAAAAAAATTCGCTGCTTAGAATATCAAAGCGTTGGTACGTACCTATTATATGTATATAGGATCTATCTCAACTTAATAAAGCTTTTTAGAAAAAATACAATATACTCTTTGCAAAAAATCTAAAGCTAGCTTCCAACTTTTAGATTTTATTAGTGCCTAAAGTGCAGTATGTTATGAAGGGAGAGCGCGCCCGTCCGCGTCCCCCGCGGGGTATATTCCGTACCTCTTATTCAATTTGCGAGCGAATCAGTTCCGCCAACCCGATTATCTTCACGACCGGATTTATATGCTTACAGGAGATCTTTGCAAGATTTTGGTACGTACTCAACTTTGTAAAAGTCTCGCATTTCTCAATAAGTGTCTGATTGACTTTTCAATATATTTTTTGCTAGCTTTTGAATTCGATTCTTGGTATTTCTTTTGATTGCTGATGTTGTTAGTGGAGCACGATGCTAAACATTTGTTTCCGAGATATTCCTATTTCAAAATCTTCCTTTTCATGTGAAAGCTAAGTGAAGAACAAATATGGTAAATCAGGTACATTTCAGTTCGTTAATGTTTATTTCAGTTTGCCGTTTCCAAACGCTATTGAAAATAGTCCTAGCGCCTATTTCCTTTTTCAACATTTCAACTAGATACTTGAAATGCTCGGTGAAAATCTAAATATATAAAAGAAGAAACTGACTGACTGACTGACTGACTGACTGACTGACATATCAACGCACAGTCCAAACCGCTGGTTCTAGAGTTTCCAAATTTGGCACGTAGGTCCCTTATAAGGTCTAGGGGTGCACTAAGAAAGGATTTTTCAAAATTCACCCCGTAAGAGGGTGAAATGGGGGTCCAAAGTTTGTATGGGAAAACAAGATTAGTTAGACTATTTTATTTGAAACTTCACCGGAGTATTCCTAACAATAAATGAGTAATGACGTGTTTCAGCTTTTTTGAAAATTCAACTCCTTAAAGGGGTAAATGGGGGTGAAAAAGTCTAAAAATCAATATGGGTATCGTTTCTATGGTTTATCGGGTCGCTGATTACGAAAACAACAACCATTTTATTATACAACGTGGCAGGTGTAAAATATCATCCCCCAGGGGGTAAAATGGGGGTCCAAATTTTGTATAGGGAAACAAGAGTAGTTAGACTGTTTTATTTGAAACTTCACAGGAGTATTGCTAACAATAAATGAGTAAATACGTGCATCAGCTTTTTTGAAAATTCAAATTCTTAAAGGGGGAAATGGGGGTGAAAAAGTCTGAAAATCAATATGGGTATCGTTTCTATGGTTTATTGGGTCGCTGATTACGAAAACAACAACCATTTTATTATACAACGTGGCAGGTGCAAAATATCATCCCCCAGGGGGTGAAATGGGGGTCCAAAGTTTGATTAGGGAAACAAGATTAGTTAGACTGTTTTATTTGAAACTTCACAGGAGTACCTATTGCTAACAATAAATGACTATACACGTGTTTCAGGTTTTTTGAAAATTCAACCCCATAAAGGGGGAAATGGGGGTGACAAAGTCTGAAAAGCAACATGGTATCGTTTCTATGGTTGATCGGGTCGCTGATTACGAAAACACCAATGATTTTATGATACAACGTGGCGGGCGTGAAATACCATCCCCCTGTTGGGGTGCTATAGGGTTGAAATTACTAAATATCAATACGGGAGTCGATTTATGGTATTTTGGGACGTTAATTAAGTACGAAAATGGCATCAATTTTGAAATTTTGGTATAGAAATAATTTTAATTCCGGGAAAGGACATAGGGTAGTTTCTATACCGAAAATCAGCACTTAAAGGGGTGAAAAGGGGATTGGAAGGTTGTATGGAGTATTTTTAACCGTTGAACCGATTGAAATGAAACTTGATATAATAGATAGTTTGAATCCTGGGAAACGACTAAGGGTTGTTTTCATGGAATAATTTAACCCGTAAAGGGGTGAAAAGAGGGTTGGTAGTCTGTATAGGATTTTTTCACAGCTGAACCGATTTAGATGAAACTTGGTATACAGATAGTTTGAGGCCCGGGGAGGAACAAAAAATAGTTTTTTGCGCGAAAACTACCCCTAAAGGTAAAAAAGTTAAGGGTGAAACGGGGGTTGCAAGTTTGTATAGGGAATTTTAAACCGTCGAACCGATTTAGACGAAACTTGGTATATATAGTAAGCGTGAATCCCTGCTAATGACTAAGGGTAGTTTTCATTCCGAAAATTATCCCTTGAAGGAGTGAAAAAGGGGTTGGAATTTTGATAAGGAAATTTTGAACACCTGGACCGAGTTAGATGAAACTTAATGCATAAATTTTAGTATAGAGAGTCCCGGGAAGCGAAAAGGATGTTTTTTAGGGTTTCGTACCAAAATGGTAGAAAAGGAACCCTTATGGTGGGAGTTTGTCTGTCTGTCTATCAGACAGCGAAATTTCTCAGAAACTGCTGGACCGATTGAGCTAAAATTTAATACACATATGTAAGTCAGTGCCCCAAAGGCAGGCATGTAACGCCAATTTATGAATTTTAAACATGGGGGGGGGGGGGGGATTTATGGGTAGGTAAATGAGAAATCAAAAAAACAAATAACTTTATTGTGTGACGACTGTGGCGTATCAAATAAAAGGGCTTAATGTGAGGATCTCTTATTAGTATAATTTTAACATAAATACATAATTTTGAAGTTATTAAAAAAAGGTGTAAATTAATCAATATCGGAAACTGTTCGACAGAAAAATTTGCTAAAATTACAGATATAATAATTATTTACGTATAAATTACAGAAAAACTAATAAGAGTGCAGTCAAGCATCAGTCCGATTTAAGATAAAAAATAATAATAATCGGGGTACGAGTCCGATTCACACTCAGCCGCTTTATAAATTCTCATGAAATCATGCTGAAAGCGTCTTTTTTCAAAAATGTAATATAAAAGTTGTTCGTACGAAACCTTTGAGGCGCAAGTAAGACCCGCACTTGCCTGGTCTTTTTAATTTCCTAAAATCTCTACTTAAAGGGGTGAAATGGGGGTTAAAAGTTTGTATGAAACTTGGCATGGAGATAGTTTGGGTCCCGGGAAGGGGCAAAATAGTATTTATCCCGAAAAACAACGCTTATGGGGGTGCACAGCAAAGGGGTTGGAAGTTTTATAGAGAATGATTTTCAGTTGAACCGATGAAACTTAGATGAAACTTGGTATAGAGATAGTTTGAGTCTCGGAAAACGACATAGGATAGTTTTATCCCGAAAATCAACCCTTTAAGAGGTGAAAAGGGGGTTGAAAGATTTTATGGGGAATTGATAACCGCTTAACCTATTTAAGTAGATGATTTGGTATAGAGATAGTTTGAGTTCTGGGGATGGATACATAGTAGTTGTTATCCCACAAGTCAATTCCCTAAGAGGGTAAAAAGGGGGGGGGTCAATTATTAATTCCACACAAAGGAAGTCGCGGGGAAAAACTTTTATTCAAGAGTAGAAATCTGCATTAATCATAATGTACGCGGGCGAAGCCGCGGGCAACTGCTAGTATGAAGTATAAAATACCTCGTTACGCCAGTTATAAAACAAACGTATCAACTGTTAGATAGACGATAAATGCGTTTCTTTTCAGTGAAACATTACTGCAGTACTAGTCGCTATGTAGATCCTCTTTATTGGCTCATTGAACTGCAGAGGCGGAGAGGCCGTGAGAAAGCAACTAGTAAGTTGCTGTAATGGGGAATCACTTGGCACATGTACAGAGCAGCGAGCAAGAGGCCACTCGGCTTCGTAAACATTTGCCCAATAATTGCGAGTCCTCAGTTACGCTACTAGAATAAATATTCCCGCTCCCTGAGGGGAATGCACGACCGGATGCCTTTAACACAAAGCATTTCTTTATTGGGCAAAAATCATGAATTATTGTTCCATTAACAAATAATTTCGGCGTCTCAGTTTTTTTATTTATAAACTCAACGTGGTTTAAGCGAAACTAAGTATAGTAGCAAATAGGTTTGTTTAATTACTCGCGAAAAATCATTTGCCCTTCGTAACTTGTAGACGAAACGAGTCGAGTGTTGTTCTTTGTTTTGCACTCGTTACTCTGAAATTGCCTTTACAGGCAATTAGTAACATAAATACTGTGTGAAATTACCATCTTATTTGGCAACAAACTGTCGAAACCAAATTAATTTTCCTATCTCAGATCGAAACAAGCCACTTTCAGAAATCTAGAATCGTCGGTTGTTATCGAGTTAAGGTTTCCGGTTAGCAATAACTTCCATTCAATACCTAAGTAAGTTTAGTGTAAAGTAAAAGTTTACAGCGACCGTTAGTTGTTGTTGTAATAACTATTGCCTGAATTGTTCTGTTAGAGCTTAGATTTGTAACAAATTAAGATAAAAAATAAAGTGTTCTAAATATAAATTAGTCCATAAATTTGAAACAGCGGAGCGGCGAATTCCAGTTTGTCTTCATCTCCAACAGATACAGATTTAACGAAAGTAATTTCCCTGAAACTCGTGAAACATGACCGAGATGGCTGACTCGTTATTTTTGAGGGTTAATCATCTTTATCGACTACCTTGCCATTAGATCAGGATAAATTCCATAAATTTTGCAACGTTTTTGCGTGGGCGGAAGTAAAAAAGTTTTGATGCCAACATTTTTACTTCGTTTCCAATTTTTTAATTCTGTTTCCTTGAGGCTTTGTTACGTAAACTGTGCTAATTAATATTCAAGCTGCTACAGATATAAATAGCAAATGAAATCTCTGCAATGTTTCGCTACTCTTTTTAGGTACTTAAAATTATAGAAGCGCTTTTCTCGGGCAAAACGTGGGTAATAAACAATAAATCTGAATCGTCAAGCACTTCGGACATAAAAGAGAAAGTTGTTGCATGGTCCGCTTAGCCGGAATACAAAATTAAATTAGCATTTAGTAGGTATCAGATCGAGTTGGACCCTCATGGGCCCGATCGCCCCACCTTCATGTTTATTTATCAGGTCCTTGAAAGGATACGGTTAATAATATGAGCTGGGCTTAAAGAATTTGCATTACTAATTTGTTCCTTAAGCCTTTCAGTGAAACGTTTAAGTATCAATGGACTGTAATGAATGCTATGAATTCGGATGATTTGTATCTCAAGTGTTGATCAATTTAGGATCTTAGATAGGTTTGTTTATGGAATGGTTTGAGTTAGAATTCAGAAATAACCCCGTTTTAACATTTTTTCTCAAATCTTTATTTATTGTTTACTTAATACCCTTATACTTTGCATTTAAACTTCAAAAATTATCAAATAAATAAATAATCTTGTGCCAAATTTCGAATGAACAATGTATTACAATAATGTTTCAATTAATTAGTATCCGCAGGTACATCTAATAAATACATAAGACTATATATCTTGTCATAAACTTCCACTCAAACATAAACGGATTAAATTCATCGTCTGTCGTACAATGTAAGTTTCACATTGGTAGCCACATTACATCCATTCGTGTCTACAAGCCATCATATTGTCGGAGTAGTCGGAGTAATACCCGCGTCGGTGATACAACAACATTTATCTGAACGCGGTCCTCTTCGCACGTGACGTTGACAAGTGCTTCCGTGAGCGTCGACCGTTATGCTTAACAATGGCTACCCGACATCTGTTCTGCCCACTATCGCATTACAAGTCTTTCTATGCGATTTGTAAAGGTTTCCTCCCCACTGCGATATCGTATCGCGTTGACGTTTTCAATAGGTGATAACTAGTTCACAGTCCTTATCGGTGGGAGAATCCTCGTCACGAAACAAAAGAAAACTCCTGATGGAAGTGTGTCATGAGTCACGTATAAGAGATATTGAAAGCCAAATTCATAGTTATAACATTTAACAGTTCGTATGTAATGCCTTTTTAAAGTATGCCTAACAGTTCCTGTTGCTATGTCAGGAGGTGGTGCGTTATGATGTATTTAAAAACAAACATCCTCGCTTACTTGGAAGTGTTCCCAGAATTATTGTTATTTCAAAAGGAATAGGTATTTGTCTTAACAAACTCGTAAGTTTGTCAAATACCTTCAGTGTTTTGAAGAAACTAACTTTCTCATCGCACAATGCCAGCAAGTTCATAATTAGTTGCTCAACCGCAACTTTAATGGAATACGATGCAACTTTAATAGAAACAATACCAAATTAACAAAACCTGCTTGACCTGTGATAAAAAACTTAATTTATATTTTATGCAATTTTGCATTTTGTAACTTTTACACGTAGGGTTTCTTAATACACATACTCAGCTTATACAGCTTTAAGTTTGAAAGATAATCGTTGAATATGTTAGTTTAGAACTCTAAGATCAACTACGTGTTCGTGGTTCAATCTCAAACAATGAAGCTGAAGCACATTTGAAGCATATTTATCGTGTAACCTGAGACTAGAATTATGATTTAAGTCAATTAGGATTATGATGACTTACGAGAACTTAAGCTAGCGTATTGTACCGAACTTTGTTTCAAACTGTAACGGCTTGCATTTTAGATAGGTACCGAAGTCCGTAATAGCAAAATGTAGATTTAGAACGTTAATATAAAATATAAAATTGACGCCGAATACAATTAACCGCTAATTTGGTGAGTTAATTAACCTATTATTCGGGAATTTAGTTATAGCGCTTTAAAATGAAAGCTCGTCGATAAATCGTGCAGGCCAGCTTGCTCCGGGAAGTTACCTGCTGGCCAAACCGCTGAGTCTGTCAAACTCCTGAAAATTAGTTTCTGAATTCTGATGAAAAGTTTAATTGGTTCCTCAAAGCCAATATGTGGCTGTTTCTGATAGTTCAATCGAAAAGTTCATGTGACTACGAGTTAGAGAAGATTGTTTAACTTTTGTAATGAAGTAACCTGTGACAATATGTGATGCCCGGAAAATGAAATTGTACTTTGAGTGAAATTGAAACATGCGTTTAACATAGGTACCTATACAGAAACGGAGCGAGTCTCTTGAGTTTTAATGAAATGAAAGTTAACTGCTTGTTTAAGCAAAATTGAAATTGTTGACTTTTAGAAGTTTGAGACTCAATCCGAATTGTTTGTGTACTTACATTGTCATTAATATCCCATTATTTGATATTTTTCGTTTACGTAGATCATTTAATCGATAGAGTAAAACAGAACTGCTATACACAACTCTTTCTTCTATTATTTTCGCGTCCTTTTTCCTTCCTTCGTCTTTACATAGGAGTTAATTCATTGTACCTACATAGATTTACAGCTTAAAGGAGCCTTTAATAATTTAAGCTTAGTGTAAGGTTTTTATTGCTTAATGTTTTCTATTAAAATATACTAATTACTGCAGCCATAAAGCTATAGGGGTATTATTGTTTGCGGTGCCATTCTTCTTGGGCCGTGCCCCACGGAATCTGATTAATAGCAGCAATATTCGAGCACGCGCCCCGTATGGACCACAAGAATGGTTCCACCAGCCCGCCCAAACTTTGTATTCTGGCTCGTTGCTCATTGCCACTGCTTCTATTAATATTTTATTGTGCAATAAGAACATACATGCGAGTGAGATTACTTTGCTTTTAAATTGTACTTATTAGTGGCCTCGTATGCTACCAACGTGGTTCTGAATAATAGTAGGTAAACGTATTTTAAGCAGGGTTTTACCTTTATTTATTTAACGGATACGAACCCTGGTTTTGGGTACAATGATAGCTTATTCGTCAATTTGCATTATTTATGTTCGGCGATAAATTAATTTGTTTATTTTGCATTTAATTTTAGCGGACGTAGACAAATTATTTCGTGTATAGTAGGTAAAATAAGTGTCTCATTTATTTGAATGTTTACAGATTTAAGTAAGTGCGTGTGGAATAGATGTATTAGGTGGATTAAAGGAATTTGTAGTATGTCCCGTCGTTAAGTGGATTGGCGTAAACACTAAAATATATCCACCCATTAGTATAACGTTTTTGCAAACATTCAGGAGTCAGGAACCGGAGCCTTACATTGGTACCTATTCTACACATTGCTCAATAAGTTGGTGGTTTTGAGAAAGGTGCAAATAGATACGCATATTCGAGTTTTCCAATATGTGTACCGTACAGAACATGACCTACCCATACAAATAGGTGAGGTTGTGCTGTATATTTCTGAACGGTTAATGAGAACACAATACTTTTAAACGTATAAATATGCTTATAAATATTGTCATGTAGATATATGTATGTAAGGAGCATGCGACTTCTATACATCATACGAGTATAAGGTAATGTTTCAGTTTAATTTCATATTCATGTGTATGTTTTGTGCAATTTTGTTGTTCTACTAAATTAAATAAGTAAGTGACAGATATTGCCACTTGACAATAAGAGTCAAGTACATAACTAATCAAAAGGCATGGGCCGTATTCTAACTTTAAAACAATTTAGACACGATCCAACTTCAATATAGTTTTAATACATTAACAATGCAATACAGCTAGCGCCTAAACGCCTGAATCAGAAATCGGTATTTGCTTGAAAAATAGTTGAATGCAATTCCAATAAAACTTCAATATTGGTTGATTATTTGTTGTGTGGAAGCTTAGGTATTCATACTATTTAGTACTATTAATTATTTACTTGTGTACGAGCAAAAAGAGAGATAAAGTGAATATATATTTGCATTAGGTACGTTAACTCTACCGTGGCATTATATATACCTATTAACATCTACACGATAAACTGGTATTAATATCTTTGATGTCATGATTTCTTTTCTAATTCGCTCTCTAACGTATAACGGTTTCAATAATTATACATAGATTTATACAGCTAATATCCTGTAGATTTGCGGTAGCTTTTGAAGCTGGCTTGGCGGTCGATGTAGTTGTATTTATTTAACGGCCCCGCGAGCAGGATCGCCAACGATACGATATCGAAGCTTATTTGCCAATTTGCATCATTAATGCGACGCGCATAATTGATTTAATATGCTAATTTAGCATTTTGTGGGTGTTGTATTTTTGTATGAACCTACAAACCACTTTACCTAATATTTGATGAATGAAAATGAGTTAATAATGTGAAATATAATTTTAATTATATTAGTTCCTTTACAGGCAAAATAGTTCTTGTTTGTAAGATAACATAATTTACTTATAGTATTATTTATTTGAATATCTTTCCCGGCCACGGAACAATGGTGTTCCGGACCTTTGGGAGGCGTATGCGGAGCCGAATCCAACGTGAAGAAGCCCTTTCGACAGTTTAATGAAAAGTGAGGGGTACACTAAGCGGATGCTGCCCCTGCCCGTGACATGGGACGCACGCAGAGACAGCACCCGCCTTAGTGTAAGGACTATTGAGAGTTAATGGAGTCTGAAATATACTAACTAGGCTATTGGGTGAATAATATGGACTAATTACTGGGCTATTGGATGAAGAACCGGACGCCTGCCTGATAAAATGGTAACCAATTTTATTTCCAGTAGACGGTGACTCGCCCTCCGCAAGATGAGCCCGCATAAAAAGCGACATCAAAGATGGCTCAACCCAATATATTTAATTATTTAGGTTTTCACTTCATTCATTTTTATAGGATTTTTCGATTCAATATGAAATAGTAACGAAAAACGAAATAAAAAACCCGGTTTTCCGAGCCCTGATCGCGCTACTGCTGTATTGCTTTATTTTTTAATTTAATCTAGTTTTTTTTTGTTTTGTATAACTGCCGTGTTTTAAATTATTTGGTCTTAATTGTAGTATTATTTGCTGTTTTGGTCTATTGTGTTATTTCCGTGACCTCACCCACATGTGGCCCCGACGGAAGACCAGCGCTGGCTCTCCAGGCTAGCACCACGCTGAGTCGGGACCATTTCGTGACATACTATGTGTTCTTCTCAGTTTCATTCATTAAGTACATGTGTACCATTTATAACGCTTAAGTATTACGTCACGAATAAACGTTTTTCTTTCTTTCTTTTTTCTTTCTCAAGGGCAATACCAGTGCGGGGCTGGGGTAGTGAAGTGTCACTGGACTTTAAATATATAGCCAACTCGCCACTTAGGTTTCCACATCTACCCTCGAGAACGCAGCTCTAGCGACCTCACTCTGGACAGCCGGCTAAGGCAAGCCAGAGGCAGGGGACCTGTCCCACCCATCTCACAGAATACCCCCGGGGCACTCAGGTACGCGAAGTCGCTACTCCCCAACCGCTCGCCACAAGCTGCCCTGCGTTGACTGATTGTGCTGGTGAAAACCAGTGGGTGATGTGGTTCAGACATCCCTAACGCCTATCATTATGTATCGTAATAAAGGTGATTTAACAAATCTAGTACCTAGGACTAAATTAAATAAATGAATGACAGTATTTACTTCTGGGTGTCAATAATAAAAAACATACTACTTTTACACATGTTAACAGCCAAGGCGATATACAAAAGTATAAGTTAAGTTATAGTTACTTAATTCTTGCAATCGTAGCTAGAATCATAATTGCTGAGAAAGAAAGTAAATATTTCCATTCCCCTTGCATAAAATCTTACCTAGTCAGCTGACTAAAAGTCCCAATACACAAGCCAGAATATTAAAACTTAAAGCAGCTTAAGACGGAAACTATGAGTCGAAGTTTTTCTTAAATATTTGCAGGAAAAGGCTTTCGCCTTGGCCCGAGCGGTGAATTTTTACTTTTGTTCTCAAAGTTGGGCTGGAATTAGCATTTATCGTCTATAGACTGGATTAAACGGCACCGCGAATTGCAATTTTATTCAGTGACTTTGCGAATATTGCAGCAAACTCACTATATTTCAATAATTGCCTTACCTGAGTAAAACACCTTAAAACTTTTTTTCGTAAACATCGACTTGGTTTAAAATACACACTAACTGCGCCCAGAGCTACGGAATACGGAATAAAAGTTTCATGGAACTCAAACAAGTCGCACGGTTCAAAATACACCCCCAGTCCCATAAAAAAGGAACGGGCACTATAGGTACAGAGAGATAGACCAAGCCCAGAGAAAATTGGTGTTCGAATGAAAGTTGATTCACATGTCCGCGAGGCCGAACTCGCGGATGAAAGGATTCATCGGTTTTTTATACAGGAAACCCTGCATGGTCGGTGGACATCACGTAAATATCATATTCAGGGAATCATATTCATCATAATCAAGATTTTGTTAGGTTCGTATAATGATCTTATTCTAATTCTATATCAACTCCTCTTTATTTGTTTACGGCTAAACCAAAACAAAGGAAAAGTAACGTGCAATTGATCATTTATTCTTTCTCAACATTGGAATGTGCTTTTTTATTCAAGGGAGGCTATTAATATTTATATTGACTCATTATTTCTACTAACTTATATATAGTTTGACTTATATATATATATAGATTTTTTAAACAACTTTACTATAAAGTAAGTGTAAGTTTGTTAAAAAATCTATTTCTCTCATTCACACAATGAAAAGCAGAAAATAATAATTATGTTCAAACAAAATATTTTTCATAGGAATTGATTTCTGTATTTATCAAACGTTGAAAACTATTTTATAGGAATTCGGTTATTTTTATTTTGCTCTCTGGGCATTGCAAATTGTATTATGATGAAAGCTTACTACATAGTACAATAGCGAAAGGCAAAGCTACTACGCGCTTGTGACCCCCCTGGTGTTGCGGGCGTCTATGGGCGGCGGTAATTGCTTACCATCAGGCAATTCGTCTGCTCGTTTGCCTCCTATGTCATAAAAAAAAAAAAAAAAAAGATTTTGTAGGAATTTTTTATTCGGCGTACATCTGGTCGTTCACATACCCTTGTCTCGCCCGGACCCGCCATACATCAATGCTGTGCTTTCCTAATACTCTATTTTTGTTCATTGAATCAAATAAAATACTCAAACAAAATAAAGTGATTTTTATCTTTGTTTGATACTGTGTAAATATTTGGTTTTGTCTGTTTACATTTATGTAATATAGTATTATTGACGTTGCCAAGCTTTAGATTTGATTTTAGGTATCAGTATACAGTTATTTTTATTAAAATTATTTTATTTAATTGGTATGAAAGTCTAGGGCTACCTTTATATTTTTTATTGAATATCCGTTAAGTAATTCCCATTTAAACGACTTTGGTATTGTATACTACAATCATAATGTTCAATTAGAAATCATTCATGTATTAAGAAATTATGATCTTTTTCAAACAATTATCAAAGGTATTTTAGACTGAATATTTGAATAAGAGTGTAATAAATAAATAATAAATATAAATATTATGGGACAATCTTACATAAATCAACCCAGTCCCACAGTAAGCTCAATAAGGCTAGTGTTATGGGTACTAGGCGACGAGATATAGATAAATACTTAAATACATAGAAAACATCCATAACTCAGGAACAAATATCCGTGATAAACACACAAATAAATGCCCTGACCAGGATTCGAACCCGGGACCTCCTGCTTCATAGGCAGGGTCACTACCAACTAGGCTAGGAGGCCGTTATAATTAACTCCATGTTTATTTAGAAATATAAATAGTTGATTATACTTACGTATATACCCATACACAGAATACAAAAATAAGACGTAAAACGAGAAATGTCATTTCAGCATGATGGCGGTGGTTGTCAGCGGCTAATCTTCCGATGAAACACACCATTCGCGACACGAAGCACAAAAAATATAACAAAGTAAGATTAAACAAAAAGAAAAAGATAATACAATTTACAGATGTAAAAAAGTAATTATAACTTATTGAACTTATATTAGTAAGTATAGACATAACATAAATAATACCGTATGTTTCACGAACTGACTTAGTAAAGGTACCAGCCGACCCGCAGGTTGAATATGGCGATTCGACAATCGAATACAATCGGCCAATCGAAGCATATTTACAACAAACTTCCCTATTCGCAATCTCTTTTATTCTACCGACATCTGTCCTGCATCCGGACCCTTTTCGAACCCTCGTTGAGTTTCCGACACTATTGCCTGTCAATATCTTCATATGATAGTTTGTTGCCAGTGTCCGATTTGAATATACATACATTTACGTGATGTAATTCTGGCGCCCATGTGAATCAATTGGCTATTTTATGATGTATCTACATAGGCAACTAAATAATAACACACGTTTCAAATACTTTTCAAAACTGTTGTCTTTAGACTTTGGTTGCTTCTTAATTTACGATAAAACAGACGGTTGAGTTAACTAAATCTTTATTGCACGTAATACAGCTTAAGGCACAAAAAGCAGAATTAATGCCAAAAAGCATTCTCTACCTTAGGGCAAACTAGAACAGATTGTGGACGGTTCCGGTTTATCGAATTTGATAATTAATTTTACAAAATAAAAACGACACTCGTGTATCTTGTTTTCTGCCATTAAATAATTTATTTTTAAATAAAAGCTCGCAGTTTTAAACGAATGATTTTAACAAACTTCTCTAGCGTGTCAACTAAAAGAAAGGTTTCAGCGTTTATCAGTTGCGAAACAGGTACTCAGTTAAGCTCGAATAAAAACTATTTGAACCTTCCTCGATGCTCCGTGCAGCACTTTGTAGCTTCGGACAGGGGATTTTAGTTTTAAATGAATATTACTTTTTAGAGCGATGTTCCTTATGAAAGGATTTTGCATATTTGAAGATAAGAATGGCAAATAATTCAGAGTGATAATAATTGTGAAACATTTTGTACGCGCTTTAAGCTAAGTAGGTGAAAATAAAAAGTAAAATGGATACCTTTGACATTATGTTAAATTGTCCTGACTTCAAAAGACTCGTATTTTATTTGTGTCATTTATTAGCTAGTTTTATTACTGTGCGAAGTTGCGATCCCGTCAAACACTTTTATTTATTTAATTATGCATCATTTACAGGGTCTTAATACCAGTTAAGTAAGTTTATTTTGGATGGCGCTGAGATATGAGTTGTTATTATAATAGTAACATTAATGTGACCTCACAATGGGAGTTAGGGATGGAACCAGTTTATAAAAATGTATTATTAAATTAACATTCTTTCATTTTTAATTGCCTACCTATAGGTAAAGTAAGTTGATTTCCTTAAAATAGAAGAATCATGATCAGTTAATAAAATACAATCTTAAACAAAACACAGATTATCTTTCTAATAGACTGCATTGTAATAGATTGCGTTACTTGCGCAAATAAGATGAAGTGAAGTGTTGTCATGGCTTACTTGACTTTAATTCCATCCATCAACATAGGGGTATGTATGTAACTTGTTAACCAGACGTTAGTTTGTGCAATATAGTCTACAGCTGCAGTGCCTCGGGCATAAACCGAATTGGAGAGCCTGAGAGCTCCACTATCAAATACCAAGATATCAACTAAAAGTCACATTATAGCAACAGACCATTTACCTATTCTTCAATACAGGGTGTAACAAAAATACTGGTGATCTGTTTAAGTTTAAGGACTTAATTGGTATCGTATTGCCAGTAAGAAACATTAGGAGAAAAAATTTTTTGACTCGAAAAAATTTTTTGTTTTGTATGGGACACGTCGTCTCAGCTGGCCAATCCTTCATACAAAATCAAATTTTTTTTTCGCGAGAAAATAATTTGTTTCTTGCTTTTCATAATGAGAATACGATACCAATTATGCTGTTAAAAGGATCACCAGTATTTTTGTTACACCTTGTATATTTAGAGTAGGTATCAGAAACGAATAGGATATAACGAAAATATCGTTTACTTTGAAGATAACTTCTAGTATCTACGCGCCGTACTTGTCTAGAGGCACCCCAGATAGTTATATCCATGGTAATATCTAGTGTTTGACTTTGATAATTATGAACATAAAAAATTATGAGCATATTCAACCCTAAAAATCAGTTCAAAATGAATCGTCCTGGCAAAGATATCTATTAACTGATTAATAGCGCGTGTGTTGTGCTACATACTTTCAACATATACATATAATATCTGCTAAAATAATATTTCCTCAACTTAGATAGACTGGATGAGGATAGGTACTATTGCACGGCAGAATCAACAAAAAGTCACCCTGGATTGCAATATTACTTAGTATATTTAAAATTAGAATTACTGGAGTACTAAAATTTAAATTGAGTTTTTCATCCGCTTCCAGAATATTACCTCATTCAAAACCATAATAGAGTGCAGCGTTGATGAACTTAATGAAAAATATGCATTAATTAATCCACGTAATGACAGTTCGTCCGTCCGTTATAACACAACCGCCAAATCCCGAGCGCGCGTTATCTACAAAAACATTCATACACTTTGATAGCGCTAGTTAACACCTACTGACTAGACGTTTTAATTAAATTTCAGTCTACATTGTTACAATTTAGCGCCCCCGTGTTATAAAAAGTAATGTTAATAAGATCTGGCCTCGGGTTTTACGCAGGTTGTAAATCAGGGCTCTTTTCATTTTGGCAGAGGTGTCTGTTCATTTCTTTCGCGTCGGAAGAAATTAAACTCGTCTATGAGCAATTCCGAGCTTCATTCGGTTTGTTTAACCGAGTTACAGTTACTGGGTTAAAATTTAATTTCGCTTAATGTGGAACTTTGGCGTTATTCTAATTATAATAAAGTTATTTGACTCTCTGATTTAGGGTAAACTTTATAGGTACCTACAAGTTTCTAATTCTGACAGTGATAGATTCAGATAATGTTGGTCACACTGAATGTGTTTTATCTCGCTTGATCGTAACTGTCAGTAGGTACATTTTATTTCGCGACGTTATTAACCGAGCTTCTAAATTAGTCTAGCTAGATATTTTGGAGTCATACTTTTTCACAGTACGGCGATGAGGTCTCACTTTTCAAGAAGGACTAAGAAATGGTAGTAGCAGAGAAATCGTTTTTTATATGGTTTGTTTTGATATGTTAATTTTATGAAATTTAGTGTCGTTATCCTTACATACTTACCATGTTGCATGTACAGTACACCTACTAAAGTGTACATAAATAACACCTAATGATAAAAATCTCTCCGTTTATATAAATTACGATTTACCTACCCAGTGAATTCGCCTTTCGGCCGAATTTAACTACACAATAATTCTTGCAGGTCGCCTACCTCGGGTAACAATGTAATAGTAGTAATCGATTACGGAGTTTCCGTCTCCAACATTTACAGGGGTTGCGCTGTAAATTATTAGAATATCAAAAACAGTAATGAAACTGTTAAAAACATGATAACATATTTTACATTCCTCGGCACGATGCCACAGGGGCCCATTTTAGAGATAGATTTTTAGTTTCTAATAATATGAATTTTTAAGTAAATTAATTTTAGTTAATAAACATATTTTATTAATTCTATGATTCTATCTCATTCTTCTTTAACGGGATGGGACGAAAGAGGAAGCTGTACATAGTATATTATAAGTAAATTGAGTATACATTTTATTCAGGATTTAAAAAATAGATGGGCGCCTACCATTCAATGCGATTGATTCTTATTTCTTACCTATATTGCGTCCCTGAAAATTATTATTTATTTTACGGTTCGCATCACAAAGTAAAAACTTCAAAGCGGAACTGCACTGTTAGGGTATAGGTAATAATATTGCAGGTATGACAGGCGCTAGCCTACCCCTTGCGTCAAAATAGCTATTACCCTAAATGACCGCTGTTGTCACAGAGCGGCAAACACAACACCGGGCGTCCAGGACATGTGTGGGACAATGGCTCTTCCGTTATCAACACAGCACTAGCACAATACCGCCTGCAGAATTGATCTAGTCCGGCCACGGCTTAAGGCTCTTGTCTTGTCGTTGGTGGCATTGGTGACAAAGCACTTGGCAATATTTTTTCGTCATCTTGATGTAAAAATATGTGGTACAGATAAAAAATGGTAGTTATCTCAAATATAAACCTTTAGAATGACAATTTTTTTAAAGTTTTCATAGCCACTGAACCCTAGAAGCCGCATTTGACGAGCTGCCTGCCATGCCGCAGGCAGTCTGACCGACGGACGGGTGCGTGATTTTTTGAAGGCCTTGTTTTTTTCTTTTTAAAATATAAAGCTCGAAATGTATTACAGATTCGTTTACTAAAGTTTTCCGTCGGGGCGAGCTGCACACTACAGTCACTGCACACATAATTTTAACAATTTAGGTAATAATGGTTGGTTGGTTTTACGGATTTACGGATCAAAAAAGATATTAAAAGTGATATGTGTACGTGCTTCTCTGCTTATAAATTTATAAACATATAGTTAGACGATCGAGGTTCTTTATTAGACCTAATCACGAATCTAACTCGTTATATGGTATTATCATATTCAACTTTATTGTTAACGACCCGAAAAAACAAACGATCTGTAAAAGTATATACATTTCACTTCAGTTTATCACAAAGCTCGCAAAGTACATCCTAAACACAAAATTGGATGTCAAAATCTAGTTAATTAGTTAAACACATATTACCTGTCAGCGGCACTAGACGGGCGGGAATTAAGCCTCATCTCATTTGCACCACGTCGAGACACCTACACGATACATTGGCTATGCTTGTAAACGGCCACGTCATCATGCATGCCAGAGTATGCGATGAGCATGCATGCTCTTAATATTCTGCATGATATTTCGTGGCGATATAATCTTAAGCCTTTATTCTCGGGCGTTTAAGGTATCAATATGATAACGAAATAGTATTGTTGCCGAGCTTTAGTATAAACCAAAACCTCTTTTACAGACTTTGAACGCAAGCCGAGCAATGGTGACAGCTGTCACTCGTGTCTTGTTAACATAGATATACCACCCATAGATCTGACACGGAACTAATAATACCAAGATAGAACGGGATGGTCTTATTACACTTTCAATAGATACGGCAGAGAGGTGCTATTATCGTTGGTCCTTGTCATAGTTTCTATTACCCTCCACGCGTTACTTCTAGCAGTGGAGGGTAACAAACAGATATAATGCGCGATTTCTTCAAGAATTTCTGTGATTGCTACGAGAAAAGCTGTTAGTTTTCCTAGAAAGTTGTGTCGGCTAAGGAAAAGATTGGTAAATTGTTCTGTTTAATGCTGTAGAAGTGATTATGGGCATCTATATATCTATCCCATACGGGGGTACACGTGTGCGGGCTCTAGTTAATGCTTGCTTTGAGCTTGTTAAGTACCTACGGCTACCATGAGTTTGACATTGACATTTTTCGTTAACGAATAACGAATTTTCTATCTGTGCATTTCGTTTAAAGCGGTATTACACATTGCAACCTGCAGGGCCCAATGTGTTGTGTACCCTGCCTCTTCCTACCCCTCCTTCAGCTCCCTACGGGCCCTACCTTCAATTACACCTTCCAACCTGACAGATTGGGCCCTGCAGGTTGCAATGTGTAATACCGCTTTTACACTAATATGTTACAAACAAGATGCACAGATAGAACACTCGATACTCGTTCTTGAAAACGTCAATGTCATAACTCATGGTAAGCGTACGCTTACTCTGCACTGTACAGTACAGAGCCTATAGTCGAGTGTAATAATAGATTAAAAGTTACACAACCAGACCAAATAATGAATTATGCATAATTAGGTTTTCGGAGAAACCGCATTGCGCGGGACTTTTATTTGGACTTTCCTTTGGTAGTCTTAATATAATTTACAAAGCTGAACCACTTTAGTTTGCGTTTTGCGTGTTATTACTTATTATATATATAATAATTTTATTGTATTACCTACAAAAATAAAGCCAGACATTTGTAAAGAATTAGTATTATATTGGTAGTTTCTGAATATGAACCTTGGTCCGTCTCCATTACAATTTGCGACGTTTACATTGAATCTCGGGTTAACGACTTGATTGGTTAAATGTTTTACGAGGAGTTGGGGTTGCCAAGTCTGCATAGGAATAAATTTTGAACAGAGCTCATATGAATAAACGTACTTACATTTAGTACCTACCTACGGTAATTCATTTACATCACACACAGTTAATCGATCATTATCAACTACAGTTTCCATATGCAACAAATCAAATGTTGAGCGGTCTTTCTCGATAATTCAAGTACCTTCAATGAAAACTATATTGAATTAAATCGGTTGAGCCGTTTTTGAGTTATCACTCAAAAACCCATAGTGATAGGACGTAAGTGAAATGACGTAAGCGCCGCCAAATTTCGCGTAAGAAACGACCTTTTGAATTAATGAATTGTAACAGGCCGGTAACTACGGAACCCTACAATGAGCATGGCCCGACATGCTCTTGGCCGGTTTTTTTAAGTGAATAAAGGTAGGCACTAACCGACGAACAACCAATAAAATTGTTAGCACTATAAATCAAAGGACAACCTTTCAGCACAGTTTATTTCTACAAAGCTAACGTGCTTCAGTATAAATTGAAACTGCAGGTCTTTAGTTGATCTAGTCGATCTCCTATAACCTCAGCATTCACAGTCTGTATTCAGAAACTGAAATTCAATATCAGTTTGATGCCAATTTGATACGGGGTTAGTTGCCTGCTCACACACATTTAACTGGTAAACTAATAAAAGCTTAGTTGCATCGACTTAACGTAATTAAATTCGCGTATATTATACAGGAAATTTATATTCTTTTTTTAATTAGGAAATTTTATAGTAACGTCTATTAAAATGTTAATTTATTAAATGTTTTTCTGTCGTTTAAGTCAATTACGGTCTAGCCTCAGTTCGCCGCATTCCTTATAATTTCACAAAGTGATTGAGAAGATTTTATCTTTGATATAATCATCAGTGTACAGTCCTTGCGGAGATCCTTGGTTATGCGTTTGCACGTAACTGTGAACATATTTTAACTTATGAGGCAACCGTGATTTGATACTATGAGTATGCGTTCGATAAGTTTACAGATTGAGTGAAGTAATCAATGTCATTTTGACACTTCAAATACCCATTCGAGAATAAGGCGGTTCCTCGGACCATGTAATCGGATTACCTCACTCCGCAATATTACGGCTGGCACGAGGGAAATATGTCTAAACACTACAATCTGCTACGCTACGCTACGGAGAACACCCGAAAGGCATATCGTCTCTGGCTAGCAAGATTTGAAACTATATAGCTCTACGAAAACTATAATATTTAAAACGGGATATTTACCATGTGTATTTGTTTTTGTGAGTTGGTATCGTATAAATTAAAAAGAGTATGTAAATATTGTAAATTAAAAGCTGTTGTGAAAAACTTTATAGCTGTAACATGCTTAAATCTAAGTGTATTTATGACACTTTCGTACCAGGTATAGCGACTTAATAGGAATAATTAGGAATCCTCCTTAGGTTTTCTATTAAAAAAGCATAGATTTACTCGCAAATAATGTACAAAATACAACAGAGTTAACGTATTTCAAGAACGTATGGATACAAATATTATGTATTATGACACCAAAGAGATTTCAAAGAGGTTAGTGGATTCCACCGGTGACCGTAGAGCTGGCAGCTTCCTGGCTCAACGTATAGGCATTGCCATACAGAGAGGGAATGCTGCCAGCATCTACGGCACCATGCCGCGGGGGGACTGGTTATTTTATTATAATATATTTATTTAAAATTAGTTTTTATTTATACTTAAGTTTATTGTTTACTGTTAATATATTACTTTAATGTTTAGTATAAATTAATAAACTTATATACATTATGACACCGCTCTAGGATTTGCTCGGAACTTACTGTGATTTTATTGATTAATAAAACTAACTTTTGGTTAATGAAACTATTCCAAGATTAAAAAAACAATAATACTGATATTTACTTTATTGCGTACTATAATCAAAACTCATTTGCTACATTTAAAGTCGGTTTTTTTACCATCTCCAATAACATTTCATTGGCAACATACGAGTATATTGTATCGGAATGTTAAATCATTATTAATTGAAGTTCGTGAAATATTTCCACTTCTTGTTTGGATACTCTTTTATTAAATCCAGCTCACTGAACACGTGTTCATAATTTAAATAACCTTTTTTTGCATTTGGCATATAAATTCGAAGGGCAAAAATTTCGTTTCCATTTGTCTGCACAAAAATGTTGATGGAATAAAGTAAGAATTTCTAGATTTATTGATACACGAACAACTTCATAAAGTTTAACCCTGACTTTTTAATAAGAAATTCTCATTGAAAATAATACGAGTCACTTTCTTGGAAATGGGTATACAAAGAAACTTGTTTTCATTACTTTGAGCTTCTTCGTTCAATTATAATCATAAAACTCCGAATTCCTTAGTTTTCCCGGTATTGTGGTGTTCCTAGGAAGCCTGGAATTTCGCTTGCCCCGTTTACCTTATATTGTATTTGACTCTTGTTCATCATTACTTCCATCTGAGCCAGGGAACTAGATTCTGGACTGATCTGAGATTATTATATTGATATATATAGCTGTCGTTATCAAGGCATTAAAGTTCTATTGCTGTATAGTGTTTAAAACTATAATCTATCTACTAACTAGAAAAGTAAACAAATAATTTGAATATAGGTGGTACTTAAGGAGTATAAGTAATTATAGTTATTAATAACTATTATAACAACCTAGTCTATGAACTCGGCGTTCAGGTTCAAAACATTTAGCTAAGCTCACTGAGTCCGGATAAAGTTACGTTTGCTGCTCCTCTGTAATTTGTGCTGAGGTATGACCTCGCCAATTAACGAATTTCGTAAACTGTAACATGTACCCTAGCTCTGTTTGTTTATGCATTCGCACAAACGCTGGAGCCCAATATCGGGTCTCAAAGTAAATTAAATAAACTGGTCGGTAAACTGAGGGGTGGTTTTGCAATAGAGATATGGTAACATTTTAGGATTTGTTGTACCTTGGTAATTAATGGCTTAAATCCACATTTACGAGTTTATTACTATTTAATTAAGCATAATAAATAAACGCGTATCAGCGGAAGGTTTTAATGGAAAATTGTTGGTTGGCCACCCGCTTCAACCATTAAAGGTAAATTAAAATCCAACCTTATCATTATCAATAAACCGGCACTATAGTAGATGTGTAGTGTTTGTGTTGTCTCAAAATATCTCAAATACATATAAACAAATCCAACGAAACCTAACCCGTGAGTTAATAAATAAAGATCATTAGTTGACCTAATGATCAATCTATTTTCCACATTCCATGGCCCTGAGAAAATAAATTCTGATGTCAAATAAGATCAGCATCAAAAAATGTTTTTGAGATCTGTTTCTACTCCTGCAGTAAAGGAGGCTCGTGAGACGTGGACCAAAAACACCTAGAATTAACAATAGATTGTGTTAAGTTAATTTTGAAGTTCTCCCCCGTTTGGCTACTTCTACAGCTGACTGCAGGAAATTTTACATACATAATATGCAAATTACTGCTCGCTTACCTCCCTATGATGTAAAAGGCGCTTGCAGGGCATGTTTCACCGGCTCTTGGCATTATCACACAGCTTAGGTAGGTACAAGCTAAGCGGGAAGGGTGTTCAAAATGAACTGAATATGACTTTATTGTTGAGAGAATAAGAGCGTGTGTAGGTCATTTTGAACACCCTACCCGCTTAGCTACTTCTGCTGCTGACTGTACAATCAGTAGAAGAAGTAGCTAAGTGAGTGAAGTGTTTAAAATGAGCTTGACACGACTTCATTGGTAGCGCAAGAAAGTCATTTTGAACATGTCATCTGCTAAACTGCTTCTGCTGCTAACTGTTCTTAGGTAAATACAGCATAAGAAGCAAAGCAGGTGAGTTATTCGAAATGATCTCGACATTAAAATATGAGTATGAGGTCCAAAATAAATGACGCCGCATTATTTATATCATCTCTAGAGGTAACAACAACAATGATGTTCCTGCATTAGTTCTGCCTCCATTTAGGCGAAAGGAAATCCTAAAAATATTTCTTCGTTAAAAATGCCGCCAGGTATTCCAAGATTGTATCCGTTAAGATCTGACTGCGTTTCTTTATGATTGAAATAACATCGTGACATGCCTTGAATTTTTGCAAACGACCCGAGAAAAACTGCATCCTTTTTACAAGAGTCTTTTGTGTACAGTTCGTAGTGAATGCGTCTAACAAACCAATTAAAACTTGAGAACATGACGTGAACCCGACTCAAACGTTATTATGATTGGTTTACCTCTAAATTTATGACTGTATATGTAGCTACATGTAGTACGTGAAGATAACAGAATCGCAATAGTTTAGTTTGATAAGCTATTACAAAGTTAGCCATTTTGATTCAATTAAAAGGGAAACGGGTACGTACCAGTGGCGGCGGGTCTAAAATTTTCTTACGCAACCGGGAGCTTAATTTCGCTTAAAATGTCTTCATGAGCCATAGGAAAAGTATTTGCCTGAAAATTAGGCAACCCGGTGGGGATTGAATTCTATGGACGCGCCGCAACTGGTACCTATCTACTTTGAGAGGTCTTCTCTTAGTTTTTGGTATAGGCGATAACTCGATAAGCCCAACAGCCAATAATGGTTTATATAGGAACTCGTACATTTTACGACACTTCATATTTCGGACATACTTTACAAATAATTATTGTTTACTGTCATTCCAATAAATTACTATCTTTTAGCCAGGATAAAAACATTGTGGTATTGCTGAAATTGAGCACTTACATAGCTAGTGGGCTACTTGTGGGCACTTAGATAATTCATTTATAGCCATAGCACGTGCCCACTCACACAAGTATGTTATTTTTCACATGGTTATCATATGTCTACAGTAAATAAGTACATACACTTTTATCACAATATTTGTTGCGACAATCTTTATTAAAAAATATTTTAATGTAAGTACTACCTATACCAGCAATACTGACTGTTCGCGGTAAGATATAAATTTTTAACGAGTATTCTTTGTCCCATCCCAGTTCCATTTCGTTTCGTCCGTCCACAAATGTCAAACGAAAGCATATTAACCAGAATGCACGAAACATGCAATAGTGCCGAATTGGCCGGAGGCTCACAAAACGAACAAAACGGGGTGTATGTAACCTGTCGAAAGGTAAATACAAACAAACTATTCCAATATCGTTGAGCGCTGGTGTACAATGGCGGTCCTGCGTTATGGTCGAGCGGGCATGCGATTAATACTTATGGTGGCTTGTGGACTTATTGTTTTACCTAAGTACCAATCTTTTTTTTAAATGAAATAATCGTTTAATCAAGGACAAGAAAAAACATGACTTAAAAAAACTTACAGCTATAACTTATCACTCTATCTAAGCCTTAATTAAAAACTGTTGGTACCTAAACTATATATACAAATGTCCCTTCGCTGCCACTTGGCAGGGTGCCCATAAGGCTGACTGCGTTGCCTCGCTGGATGCCGATACTAATTCGCTGAGCGAGGAATGAGCCAGCCCTACAATAATTTATTATATCATTGAACTATTCTAATTTAAAAATACATAAACAATACCTACATTAAAAACACAATCTCTCTCAAACATAACTCCAACACAGAACAAATAATCATCCAATATTGATGTTGTATTGAATTTGCATCGGATTAATTTTCAAACAAATTCTGGTATTTCTGATTCATGTAGGTAATGCATTGTAGTTGATCGTGTCGAAAAGTGTTTTAAAGTAAGCATACGGCCCATGGTATAAAACAAATAATTACAATCTGCATTTGCTCGGCTCTTTTTGACCCTTTTTTTTCAGTTTTGCCTTTTGTAATTCTTTGTATTAACAAAGTATCATCCCGAATGACCAATAAGATAATGTTTAGAGCAGAATGTTTAAGCGTATACTTATATTTTTATTTATTAAGAAAGTCCCGCAATTATTGGTTGTACCTACATCAACCGCATTCAACAAACCGGCGAACGATTTAAATGACTATAGCGCGGATGTGGTAAAAAATACCATACCACATCGCATCAAATATTTACGTGCAATGCCTCGATACGAAGAAATCCATACTACGAACTACGGCGTAGCAATCACAGCTTTACCTTGCGTAGCAGCTCAATCATTTTCAACCGACTTCAAGATTATGAAGGAGGGCGTTATCAATTCGTCAGGATCTTTATTTTTGCTTGTTATCAAGTAAGAAGTGTGTAAAAATGCTTAAACTGTGTAAACACGAAACAAAAATTAAATAAAATTATAAAACAAAGTGAATATTTGAATAAACTAAATTGAAACTAAATTCAACCATAAAATTACCTAAAAGCTTAAATAAAATCCCAGTTACAAAAAGAACACCCCTTCTAAGTGTAAGGCCTGAGTGGACGCTCGTGGCGGGGCTTGCAGCGGGGCGTGCAGCGGGGCGTGCAGCGGGGCGTGCAGCGGGGCGTGCAGCGGGGCGTGCAGCGGGGCGGGCGAGCGTCCATACACTTTGTGCAGCGTCGACTCAGGACACCAGTACGAGTGTCCTTTGTTTGACATGCACGCCGCCCGCCCCGCCCCGCTGCACGCCCCGCCACGAGCGTCCACTCAGGCCTTACACTGAGGTTCCACTATGGCATGGGAACCCAGTAAGAAGTTACCAATGTTACCAACTTCTACAATGGGGAAGGCCGGTGTAAAGTGATCGTATATGGCGCTGTTGACGATGATCCTTTTTTATATGGAATTTGACAGCTGGTTAAATCAATTCTAGATGGCGCTGGCTGCGTAAGATGGTCCTTTTTTGAGATTTGACATATACCATAATAGATAAACAAATTGATATTTGCCTTCCCCATTACCCATTTTTTTAATAGTTAAAAGAGTCCTGCTGCGTATGAAAGGCCTTTTGTTCCACATAACTATGCACATCAAACAGTATCCCACCCATTTTTGTTGTCTGGGTCTTATGAAGTCTTGTGTACCTAACCTACACGATGGTTGTTTTAGCCCATAAATTAACCGATCCAGACATCTATACTCGGACCCGCAATTAAATTCCAAAAAACTAACTTCACTTATTCCCAATTTTTTTATAGCCTATGTTGTGTCCCACTGCTGAGCAAAGGCCAATTATTTTGTGTATTTATTTATGTGTTTTTTTTTTTAAGAAACCCCTGATATGTAACTGGTAATTTTAATCCTCTGATATAAAAAAGCAATTTCAGTTGCGTTTATTCAGAGGAATACAAGCGAAAAGTAACCGAGTGAGGTTTTATTTTTTTGTTGGATTTAATTACGTATCAGAGTTTAACGCAAACCAAATTAACGCAAAGACTATTAATTACAACGCAAAATAAAATAATCGATAGGAGAGAAATACTGATAAAGGTATTAGGTAATTATTTAAGATGTAGGAATCTTACTACGGATTTCCACCTATAATTCCGACATCTTAAAAATATCATATTATATCTTCAGCAATTTTTAATTGTAATAAGTAGTATAAGTATAAATACGTGCCAGTAAAAATATATTCATGAAAGTAAAAGTTAGTAACTTATAAAAGGTTCGCATAAACAAACAAAAAATGTATAGGGGTCGAGGCCTTTTGAAGTCCAAAGGAAAGTAATTATTTGTCTCGGGTTGTTCGGGGTTTTGTGAGTCACTCAGGTTCGTCTTAATAAATTAACCAATATTTCTAAGCATACACAAGTCAAAAAACCTTTCTTTTTAAGTATAGATACTTACAAAAGCAAGTACTTACTTACCTAAAACTAATTTGACATAGTTAGGTACTTATTTTGTGATAAGCTTTTTATATAACTAATATAACTTTTTCGTTTATTTTCTTAAGAAAATATACATCGGTACTTATTATAATTAATGGTTCCCTATTTTTGTACTATACAAAAATACAACTTGATTTCCACACATATTTGGTTTGAATTAGATGACGAGAGTAATAAATACTTAATGCAGCCCTCGAGCCATATATACCAATACCTCAGAGATTCATCTGTCATGTTACTCAACCAATTTCCTTTCCAAATAGCCAACTTGTGTTTTCTTTATACCCTCAGTTAACTTTCTCGGAAAGCTATCCATCAATCGAATGATTTCAGTGAATAATATCTCTCGTTGTTGGGACTATTCATGCCTTAATATTAAATAAGAGTAGGTAGGTAAATATGTTTTTCTACTCGTCGACTACAATGCTTGAATTGAGATTTTTTACATTGAACTACTAGCGCATACTTTTCGATGTGGCATTTTAACATCATCGACAAATCTAAAATGGATTTTCATATAATATTTAACATTCGGGTCGGAGCCCGCTTGGCCACGCCGCCGCCCATAGCGGGGCGACAGCAAAATCCACCGGGAGATTGAAGTTACTCAATTGTATAGAGGCAGCAGATGCTAACGCATCCGTCGAACTCAATTGTTACCGACTTGCCTATTTTGAGTATTCGTAGAAAAGGTATTGTACCTATACAATAGTGACATAATTAACCTTTTCAATCTCGTACCTTACAGGCCTATCCGCAAGCTTCATGGCCTAAATATGGTACTCGACTGAAAAGCTCTTTATTATGTCACGATTGTATAAAATACTATACTTTAGATGTATTTACTTTGTAAGAGTACCTAATGTGGTAAAATAGATTGTGAAGTTAAGCTAGTTTTATTTTCGGAATTTTGAGGACTTTAACTTGGGTTCGAAGTATATGCTTGAAAAAGTTACTTACATTATCTATTTATCTATATATTTATCTTATACATATGTATAAAACAAAGTCACAAGAATGGCTGAACCGATTTAATGATGTTTGATTTATTGGATTTTCCTCCGCCCTGAATACAAGTTACTACTACTAACTATTAAAATATTCGACAAATGAAAGAAAATTGTTGGCGGTACGAAGTATGCCGGGTGAGTAAGTTTTTAATATAACTGAATTGCTGTGTACCTTATCCACGAGCATTGAATTAGACCGAATCGAGAGAAGTTATTTCTCGGAAATCTTAGCAAAAGTTTAGAATAAAATAAGACAACTAACCTTAAACTCAAACCAAAACCTTCGTCACAACCTTCCAAATTGTCAAAACTTTGTTGGTTAGTTACAGAGAGAATCAAGAGGTAATAAGGTCTTGAGACATTAAATAATCTATTTAATGGTGCTGATATAAATGTAAGTAGGAATATTTTTTCTTGAGTATTTACCGGTACCCGTGTCTAAGAAAGTAAGGGTGGACTCAAAGGAAATCAACATGTTCACATTTCTATGGCAGACTCGCGGCTTGCCGGAAACATAAGAGAGCAGAAAATATACAATGATATTTTAATGGCCGCATTCTCTGTAAATGAAAGCTTTATATCAGTGCTTTAGGAAGAATAAATAAATAAAAACATTTTTGTAACTGACAAACAAAAGCGATGAATTGAGCTATAGCGTGTCTAGAACTTAGCAATAACATATCTGACAGTCGTGAAGAAAATGGCTAGTATTAAAATTATCATGAGTACCCGGTAGGAAACAAGATTAAAATATAATATTGGCTACGGTTGCCGCGATAGTTATCTATCTATACATATAATAAAGGTGAAGAGGGTCAAAAATCTGTACATTGGAGATATTAGTAAAAAAATGAGTTAGTAGCTCTTAGAATCGATAACAGAACACGTTTCGGCGATTTTTAGAATTTTTGTCTGTTTGTCTGTTTGTCTGTTTGTCTGTTTGGATGGGGAGAGTTGGCGTCAAAACGCCTGAACCGATTTCAATAAAAACTTCACTAGCAGGTTCTACAGACCTCTGGTCAGGACATAGGCTATTAAAAATACGAACTTTTTGGATTTAAGGGGGTTTAAGGGGGGTTTAAAGTTTGTATGGGGAATGCCTTTATATGGTAAATAAATACTTATGCCTTTGTATTTCAACTATATATTTTTTAAACCACGGCGATGGCAAACAATCATACGACCCGCCTGATGGTAAGCACTTAGGGTAGCCAATGGACACCTGTAAATCCAGAGGTTTTATATGCGCGTTGCCTTCCTATAAGAATCTTTTTTTATTTACACTATATTGCACGAAACACAAAACTGTGAGACCAAACGGCGGACATCATACCAAATGGTATTTTCCACCAATCAACCATTACAGGGCCTATACAACAGACATGTACAAAAGGTGCAAGAATAAAAGTTAAATTAACTAACTATAAAAAAACAAACGGAACATAGTGAAACACGGAAATCGAAAAGTACCGGCACACCCTACCGAAAAAGAGTTTAGATAGAGTTCACCGCGTGATGGGCGTCAAAGAGAGGGGGGCGCAAAAAGAAAAAAAAACTACTATTGCTTATTATACCAAAAATTGTTACGTCGAACATTTGAGATGGGAGAAGAAGAGTTTTGATAGAGTTTGCTGCGTGACGGGCTGCAAAGAAAGGGGGGCTCGGGGGGCAGAACCCCCCGCATAAAAAAAAAAACACACCCTACTATTGCTTATTATACCAAAAATTGTTACGTTGAACATTTGAGATGGCAGAAAAAGAGTTCTGATAGAGTTTACTACGTGATGGGCCGCAAACAAAGGGGTGCTTGGGGGGCGGAGCCCCCCGCATAAAGTAAAAACACACCGTACTATTGCTAATTATACCAAAAATTGTTACGTCGAACATTTGAGATGGGAGAAAAAGAGTTTTGATAGAGTTTGCCGCGTGATGGGCCCCAAAGAAAGGGGGTTCGGGGGGCGGGGCCCCCCGCACAAACAAAAAACACAGTGTACTACTGTTTATTATACCAAAAGTTGTTACGTTGAACAATTGAGATGGGAGAAAAAGAGTTTTGATAGAGTTTGCCAGATGACGGGCTGCAAAGAAAGGGGGCTCGGGAGTCACAAACAAAAAACACAGTGTACTATTTCTAATTATACCAAAAATTTTTACGTTGAATATTTGAGATGGGAGAAGAAGAGTTTTAATAGAGTTAATCACGTGATGGGCGGCAAAAACTGGGTACTCGGGGGGCGGCGCCCCCCGCATAAAGAAAAAACACACCGTACAATAGTACGCAATAGCTTATTATACCAAAAATTGTTACGTCGAACATTTGAGATGGGAGAAAAAGAGTTTTGATAGAGTTTGCCGCGTGACGGGCTGCAAAGAAAGGAGGGCTCGGGGGGTGGAGCCCCCCGCATAAAGAAAAAACACACCGTACTATTGCTTATTATACCAAAAATTGTTACGTTGAATATTTGAGATGGGAGAAGAAGAGTTTTGATAGAGTTAATCACGTGATGGGTGGCAAAAAAAGGGGGGCTCGGGGGGCGGAGCCCCCCGCATAAAGAAAAAACACACCGTACCAAAAATACCAAAAATTGTTACGTCGAACATTTGAGAAGGGAGAAAAAGAGTTTTGATAGAGTTTGCCGGGTGATGGGCTGCAAAGAAAGGGGGGCTCGGGGGGCGGAGCCCCCCGCACAAACAAAAAACACAGTGTAATATTTCTAATTATACCAAAAATTTTTACGTTGAATATTTGAGATGGGAGAAGAAGAGTTTTGATAGAGTTAATCACGTGATGGGCGGCAAAAAAGGGGGGCTCGGGGGGCGGAGCCCCCCGCATAAAGAAAAAACACACCGTACTTTTGCTTATTATACCAAAAATTGTTACGTCGAACATTTGAGATGGGAGAAAAAGAGTTTTGATAGAGTTTGTCGCGTGACGGGCTGCAAAGAAAGGGGGGCTCGGGGGGCAGAGCCCCCCGCATAAAGAAAAAACACACCGTACTATTGCTTATTATACCAAAAATTTTTACGCCGAACATTTGAGATGGGAGAAAAAGAGTTTTGATAGAGTTTGCCGCGTGATGGGCTGCAAAGAAAGGGGGGCTAGGGAGGCGGAGCCCGCAAAAAAAAAATCACCATACTATAGCTAATTATACCGAAAATTGTTGCGTTGAACATTTGAGATGGGAGAAGAAGAGTTTTGATAGAGTTTACTACGTGAAGGGCGGTAATGAAAGGGGGTTCGGGGGGGTAAAGAAAAAACACACTGTACTATTGCTTATTATACCGAAAATGGTTACGTTGAACATTTGAAATGGGAGAAAAAGAGTTTTGATAGAGATAACCACGTTATGGGCGGCAAAAAGTAGGGGGCTCAGGGGACTTCTCCCCCCGCATACAGAAGAAACACACCGTACTATTGCTTATTATACCAAAAATTGTTAGGCTAGACATTTGAGATGGGAGAAAAAGAGTTTTGATAAAGATTATCATGTGATGGGCGGCATAGAAAGGGGGGCCAAGAAAGAAAAAACACACCGCACTAATAGCTTATCCTACCAAAAATTTCTTGGTTGGACATTTGAGATGGGAGAAGAAGAGTTTTGAGAGAGTTTACTACGTGATGGGCGGTAAAGAACGGGGGGCAAATAAAATACTGCAAATAATACCAAAGACTGATACGTTGAACATTTGAGATGGGAGAAAAAGAGTTTTGATAGAGTTTACCACGTGATGGGCTGTAAAAAAAGGGGCGCTCGGGGGGCAGAGCCCCCCGCATAAACAAAAAACACACTGTACTATTGCTAATTATACCAAAAATTGTTCCGGTGAATATTTGAAATGGGAGAAGAAGAGTTTTGATAGAGTAAATCACGTGATGGACGGCAAAAAACGGGGGGCGCATAAACAAAAAACACACTGTACTCTTGCTAATTTGCCATGGCTGACACAGTCAAATCTCAGATGCTTTCAGTCGATCTTTTGGGATGTCGAAGTTATATGCAAGAAGTCAATTTTAGACTGCTAAACATACTGTATGAAATATGACATGTAGAAAGCGTTTAGCAATGGACTGTTGAGGGTAACGAAAAGTGACAGAACCTACTGCAACGCACGCGAGCGAAGCCGCGCGGGTACAGCTAGTTATGAAATAAAACAACCCTAGTCAACCCGTGACCACGAACGCTGTAAAGTGTTCGATACGTCGGGATGTAATTTAAATTCAGTATACGCGATATAATCCGTTCAAAGTTTTATTTCAAGATTAAAATATTTGTCTTTATTCAAACACTTTAGAAATCAAAGTAAGTGTTGACTAGTGCAATTGGAGCACTTAAATTTAATCTTGAATAACATACTAATAATAATAATCTGTATAGAGATTATCTATATAGTCTTGTGCCGCCGAATATCTTAAACATCAAGTAACACCCACATTACAGGTATGGAATGCAATATGGAGAATTTCTATAGGTATATTAACTGCTCACACGGATTCCTGTGGCGTCAAGTTCATGTGTAATATAACTGCCAAATATATAATATTTGATGAACAGAATTCGATGATAGTTATTCTATTATTTGATTTTAATAAAGGGTTTTACAAGGGAGAAGAAAGTAAAAAATTTGCAAAAGTATTTTTTTTGTCGTAAATATTATATGTTATTTATTCCATAATACCACGACGGTGGCAAACAAGCATACGGCCCGCCTGATGGTAAGCAACTACCGTAGCCTATGGACGCCTGCAACTCCAGAGGTGTCATATGCGCGCTGCCTACCTTTTACAAAAAGGAGGAGTCACTAATAAAAATAATGATGGATGTAAAAATAATATAACCAATGTACATAATTATACCTACCATTAGCCGAAAGGCAGTGTCATGTCATTATTTATTTAAGCACTTACATTATTTTAGGGTACACGTTAAATTTATAAATAACCTAGGTTTAACCTTTATTGCTATTCTGATGATTAGTAAAATTTACTTGGCACTGCTTTTTACACTTCAATTATCTTTAAAATTTTATATTATACGGCTGATTATTTATAACATTATTTTATTATATTAATTATATCAACAAATAAAATATCCCAAAAGAAAATGAGGAGACACACAGTGATCACAGTGGTAACTACACACACTACTGAATCCCACATTCTAAAGACCAAAGATGTTGCAAGTCTCTTGGAGGACTTTAATAAATTATCTTTTTCCTGTTCTAGTCAAACGGGGAAGAGTAGTTTTGTTATTATGTTATTGATTATATAATCCTATTGGTATCATTTTGTTGTCTACCTCTGTAAGGGTTTTTGTAAGCATTAACTTATTGAACGGAAATATTATGGCTACGTGATATTTGAAACCCCATTTTTTCTGCCTACGTTTGCCTGCCTATGTTTATCTAATTACAATTGTATAATAATCATTATGAGCACGTACATATCTTCTACATATACAACAAATCGATGTAAGCAACCTAATAGTCTTTATTCAATTCAAAAAAATTCTAAACTGAAATGCAAGGTAAGTATTATCTGAAGATGTCATTTTCACATTAAAAATCCACTGGCCGAGATAAAACAACGGAATCCAAGACTTAATTTAAAAAGAGATCGTTTTATAATCTTTTTGTGAGAGGATTATTAACTTTAATTGGGTTCTGGACTGCTGTGAGACAGCGTCCATTGTAACATCGGTCCTTTCATTCCGACCCGTCTTGAAAGCCTAACGAATATTTAAATAATCACTCTGTAAAGCACGGCGCTTCTGAGGCATCAAACCTTTGTTTGTTTGCCAATTTGTCCTGTTTTATTAATCTATACGCTACAGTACGAATATCACAGGTCTAAGTTAGCAATCGATATACTGTTTACTTGTTACTTGAATGGCAAGCACTCAAAGGCATTCACTGTATTACAGCCTTGCTGTAGGTACGAAATATAACTCGTGTAACCTTATGGGATTAGCTAGGGTTAGTAACATTTTTTTTACAAATGATAGTATCCATAATTTGCGGTGTAATTTTTCCCGCAGAATTTAAATTTAGGTATAAATAATTAGTACCTTCTTCTAACATTAAGTGTAATCATTTTTTAAGAACCCTTCACAATATAAACGCTATGATGGTTGGTATGACATAAAAAAATTACTCAGTCTGAAACAAAAAATACACCACGTATCATTTATGTTAAGTACTAATTCTATTTCTAATTTTCTACCACGTTTTCTTCATATTTAATATAATAACGTAAAAACCTACAAGACTACTAGAATGCTAACCTAAAAGATATCAGCAATATGTACGGTCTATAGGTACATTTATTAATTGACAGTTGAGTTACATTTCGCTATTTCATTAACCTCGTTATAGCTGTTTTTAAGATGTAATTTAACATTGATGCTAATTGTATAACATCTGATTAGATATTTATTATCCCGTCCGTTACTTTATTATTTCACCTTATTCAGTTGTTACGAAATTGCCTACGTCACGTCAATAAACTCAGCGTTTATTCACCCTCCTTTTATGTAAATATCTCCTGGTGAATCTCCGGGTGGTGCGCTGGTATCAATAGAGGTGGAACACGATCCCGTTGTGCTAATGTTTAGATGATGCCACGATCTCGACCAACAAAGTGCCGCTGTATTACAGCCACCCGAGCCTCCCCTTTGCCCTTACAAAATTCGTCTTTTATTGAAAGGAGACCCTTGGAGATACATCCTTAATTAGATCTTCGTATTTAGAATACTTACAAAAATCACCGGCGCAATTTCGCCACTTTAAAAGATCAACGCTGTTCTTTTTACAACTCGGGGCATCGCAAAATATTATGACACAATGTCCACTTAACTCACCTAAATATGACCCACATTTCCTATATTAAAAATGCCCTGATCACATCACTTTACAATGTTATGTATATGTTTCAAACAAATGTAATACAACTCATTTTTCACAGACTCGTTTCAGACATCTAATATGATATATTATTTTACCTTTCTATAAATATTTTATTTCCTCTTTTCAGATCTCGAAAAGTGTACAACGGACCCAAAGGACAATAACATGTAAGTAGATTCATAATACAACATTTACTAGACTTTAATACTTTATTTACTAGTCTTATTAGGTATAGGTACAAGCACTAATAAATATTAGAACTTCTGTTCTAATAGAATAAAAAAATTGTGACTAAATAATTCTTTATTACTTCAAGAATAGAAAATACCATAAGAATACTCACTTCTCTATAACCATTTACAATAAGTGTCAGGAGAGATATATATTAGGTAAGTACACTAAAAGAAATGGAGCCGAAACATATATATTTAATAGAAACCGTGACAAATGGAAAATAATATCTAGCACTTCGGAACCCATGTCACTGGTAAAATATGGATGTAAGTTACTTAAGGGATTATAAGTTATAGTGGAAATACAAACACCGTTGTATCTTTATAATGTATCACTTTAGGAAAGCGAATATTTACATAAATAAAGAAATTGCTCCTTCCAGTATAACAGTTATAGGTTTCAAAACATAGATATTGACTTTATTTATTACACATGGTACTCAAAATTTAGTACTCAGTTACCTATATTGAAAATCAATAATTAAATTATATAATAAAGCCATATAATAATATATTCTTGGGCAGACAGGAACCACATAAAATAATTTTGTCGTAACTACATAGTTTATTATAAAAAGGCCTGAAATGAATGTCATTTTACGTTAAAAGTCTGAAATTTTATGCAAGTGTAATCCAAAAATACACTCGCGGCCAAAGAAACCGGGTCAGTGACGAAAACCTCAATATTTTGTAAATTGTTGGTCGTATCTGCATGAAACTAACTCTGTTTTATAGAGAATTTAATATCCTACTTAATCCAATCTACTACTTAATTCAATGTTCTACGTAGTAACTGGAAAAAGGTTTCATTGAAACAAAATACCAATTAGGTACTTATTTGAAATTGCGTTCGTTTTACTTTTGCTTGTTTTTAAGCAATTGTTTTCAATCTGTCAAAGAACTATGATAAAAGGCTGTCATTGTTGTATTTTGTGGTCATTCTTGAATGTCTATCATGCCGCTAACACGAGATAATTGTACTCGTATCATCACTATGTTAGAAGAAGGAAGAAGTCAGAGGTATACAGCGAGAAGAACAGGTGTGTCACTTTCTACAGTGCAGCGAGTCCTCCAACGTTACCTACAAACTGGGCAGAACCTTAGAAGACCAGGAACCGGCAAAACAAGATGTACTACAGCTAGAGAAGATCGATTTATTGTTACAACCATGCTCCGAAATCGGCACCTCACAGCAGTTGAAGTGAAAAATCAGCTTTTAGAGACCCGAAGGGACGGCATCAGCGAGCGGACTGTCAGGCGGCGGCTCAAAGAAGCAAATTTGACCCCACATAGACCGGCCAATGGCCCAAAACTTGAAAGGATACATCGAACAGCAAGACGACTTTATGCCTGCGATCACAGATACTAGGGTGACGAAGATTGGGCAAGAATTTTGTTTTCCGATGAATCCAGATTTATGCTCTATGCAAATGACGGGCGGCAAAGAGTTTACAGACGGCCTGGTGAACGTTTTATTCCAGCATGTTTTGAGGAAAAAGTGGCGTTCGGCGGTGGGTCAGTTATGGTTTGGGCTGGAATCTCTTCAGAGAGTCGCACGGAGTTAGTTTTAATAGAAAATGGATCATTAACGAGTGCAAGATATGTGGAAGAGATTCTTAATGAGCATGTCGGCCCATACTTAGTTAATATGGGTGGAAATTCTATGTTTATGCATGACAACGCCAGGCCACACACAGCTCAAATTGTCGAAGATTATTTTTTGGAGGTTGGTATCAACTGTATGAACTGGCCCTCGAGGAGTCCGGACTTAAATCCGATTGAGCATGTATGGGACGAGCTTGGGAGGCGTGTAAGAGCTCGAAACCCTGCCCCAGCTACACTTAGAGACCTGAAACAGGCGTTAGTGGAAGAATGGGACAATATCCCGCAAGAACGCATAAAGAACTTAATAAACAGCATGCCGAATCGTCTAGAAGCTGTAAGAAGAGCCCGAGGAGGCAATACGAAGTATTAATTTTTATTTTTTGTGTTGTATGTGAAGTACATTTAATAACTTATAAAAGTGGTGGGAAAACATCACAGATTGATTTTATTTTGACCGATAGCCAACTCATGAAACGTTTTAAAGACTGTAAGGTCATCCCCGGCGAATCCTTAACGTCGCAGCATAGAATTTTGGTGACAAAATTTAAATTACTTAAACCAATAAAGATTAAATCGAAAACTACGCCCACGATTAAATGGTGCCATCTAAACAGCTCAAAAGGTGTAAGATTGGCAGAGTCACTTCAGGAATTCTTGGTGGCTGATTTGGATGTTTGCCATAGGAATAGTCAAGATATGTGGTGTAAATTTGAACAAAAATGCAGCCAAAGTGCAAAGAATATCCTTGGTGTTTCGAAGGGAATCATTCAGGGGAAGGATCCGACTTGGTGGAATGACAAAGTTAAGCAAGCCATTACATCAAAGCGGGAACTTTTCAAAATATGGCAAAACTCCCAATCGGACGAAGATCGCCAAATTTACAAAGAGAAAAAGAACCAAGTCAAAAAATTAGTTGCGCAGGAAAGAGCAGAGTCAAGAAAAGATCTCCATCTAACCCTCCAAAACGCTAAAGATTGCACAGACATTTTTAAAATAGCCAAACAGCGGCACAGAAGCACGTTGGACATCAGATTAAATAAATATATTAAAAACAAGTCCGGACAACTACAGACATCAGATGAAACCATAAACATCAGGTGGAAAGAATACTTTGAAGAACTATCTAATGAGGAATTCCCAAGTGAAGATCTGCCCTATATCGAACCTACGTGTGGACCTATACCGGAGATATCAGAGAGCGAAGTAAAAAATGCAATAAGAAAGATGAAAAACCGCAAAGCAGTTGGACCAGATGAAGTTCCAGCCGAGCTTTGGAAAATGCTTGGAGAACCTGGTGCCACTTGGCTCACAAAACTCTTCAACCTCATCCTCATCACTGGCAAAATACCAGATTCCTGGAGACGCAGTTATCTTACACCGTTTTATAAAAATAAAGGTGATGCAGGTGAATGTGGCAACTACAGAGGGATAAAATTGACCTCGCATACTCTCAAAATTTGGGAAAGAATCCTAAACTGCCGTATGCTGGAGCTTACTGATATTACGCAAAACCAGTTTGGCTTCACTCCCGGAAGGTCGACAACAGATGCCATACAAACCATCAGAATCATTATGGAGAAGCATAGATCAAACAAAGAGGACCTACATCTAACCTTTATCGACCTGGAAAAAGCTTTTGACAGAGTCCCGCGAAAGCTGGTTTGGCATGCAATCAGGGCACAGAACGTGCCTGAACACTACATAGAGCTCATTATGGATATGTACCGGTATATCACCACACGGGTGAGATCTCCAGCAGGATTGAGTGAGCCATTTGAAGTCAAAGTTGGTGTGCACCAGGGATCCGCACTGAGCCCGCTCCTCTTTAATTTGGTGATGGACTACCTCACGAGACATATACAGGATCCATTACCATGGTGTCTGCTATATGCTGACGATATCGTGCTTACAGCTAAAACCACAGAGGAGATGCAAGATAGCTTGACCAAATGGACAAAATCCCTTGAACGAGCCGGGTTGCGAGTTAGTAGAACCAAGACGGAACACATGTATTGCAAATTTGCCACCACATCTTGCAACAACACCGTAATATACATAGATGGAGCTCCTGTACCCAACGTGACCAAATTCCGATATCTCGGCTCTATGCTCTCGCCCGACGCAAATGTGGATAGCGATGTAGCCCATCGAGTAAACGCGGCATGGTTGAAGTGGAGAAACCTCTCAGGGGTTCTTTGTGATGTCCATATGCCTATAAAAGTAAAAGGCAAAATCTACAAGACAGCGGTTAGACCTGCACTGCTGTATGGCTCTGAGTGTTGGACCACACAGAAACCTCATGAGCAACGTCTTCATGTTAATGAAATGAAGATGCTTCGCTGGGCTGGCGGCGTTACTAGATTGGACAGGATCTGCAATAAATATATCCGCGGAAGTTTCAAAGTGGCTCCTATCACCGATAAACTACTGGAACGTAGACTACGGTGGTATGGCCATGTCATGAGGAGGGACGAAGACTTCGCAGTGAAGGTGGCGCTCCGTTTGCCCGAAAAACCCCGAGGAAGAGGACGACCAAAAGCCACGTGGCTGGCAGGCGTCAGTCAAGATTTGGAATCCGCTGCACTTCAGAAAACGACAACCCAGAACAGAGCCGTCTGGCGCACCAGATCAAGGAGACCCGACCCCAAGTAGATGGGATAAGGGAAAGAAAAAGAAGAAGAAGTTGTATGTGAAGTACCTACTGCTTATTTTTGTACGTAAAATTGGTTGTGTTTTTTTCTTACGTAATTTTACTAAACAAAAGAATTACGATTCCACCATTTGATGTTATTTAATTAAGTATAAAATTATCTACAATATGCAGTTTAATTCATGTCCCTAGCTTTATTATTTTAGGAGATATTACAGATTTTCTTACTGACCCGGTTTCTTTGACCGCGAGTGTATATGGCTTTCTATACCTAAATAAGAAGATAGAAAAATAATTTTGTTTTATATATTATTTAGCGCATTTAACGTAGATTTAATATCCATGCGTAACTCAAAATCGAGCAAAAGGGCCCTTTGGGTATGGAACGCCACATATCATTTAGTCTGTAACATTCAGCAATAATATTTCACGTAGGTATAGTAGAACGTCAATAGATCGTGTCGCATTATTAAAGTTCTAATTACATTACCTACTTATAACAAGTAAAATTTAAACGTAAACAATATGTTTTAAGTAAAACAAGCGTAACCATTTAATTAAAATAGGAAATAAGTTAGGTTAGAGCTTCCCAAGCCATACACCTGTTATTCATCATGCGGCACTTACCTCCGCTGGACCAGTACAAGTATGGTCTCCAAAAACGCACATTTAATCTTGTAATGTTGTAGTGATCTTGAGGTCATCTAGTACTGGTCGATTTAAGAAGGCAAGTGATGAAAATTATACTTCTGGTCATAGACTACCACCTACAGTACAGACTTCGCTTTGGAAGCGTTTTCAAAGACCGCGAGGTCACTACGCAATACTCATAGATGTTCGTGTACCTACTTGTAAAATACTTTTCACTCGATTTCATCCTACACAATTAGGTAAGTACAGGCTGGCCAAATAAGAGGTATACACTTTGTTTTTGAAATTTGATTCTATAAAACATAAAAAATATTAAGTATTCCTTGTTAAATATAATATGTAGGGTCAGCAATTACACATGGAAAATAATGTCAGACAAATAACCACCTCTAGCAGCATGGCAGATGCAAACCCTTTTCATCGCGTTTTTCATCACATTTCTGGCGTTATCTCAGTGACAGTGTTTCGATATTTTGTTTTAATTGCTGAAGGTTCGTTGGCCTATTAGCATAGACACGTCCCTTTAGATAGCCCCACAGAAAAAAGTTAGGAGCTGTTAAATCAGGCGATCTTGGGGGCCAGTCAATGTCACCGTTTCTCGAAATTAATCGACCGGGAAACGTTATTTTTGACGTTTCTATTGTAACTCGTGCCGTGTGACACATGGCCCTGTCTTAAAACGCTCCATAATAAATTTGCCGTATCTACACAAACAAATTTTCATACAATAACTGTCATATTTACCGCCAAAATAAAATGGCGGCAAAAAAAGTTGTATACCTCTAAGTTGACCACCCTGTATATAGAACAATTAACGATCCATTATAGGTACACAAAGCTACAATTCGATTCATATTGTAGGTGTACCTACTTATTGATTTAATTTGATCTGTCTGCGACCACGAGCGTTACGGTATGCTCAAAACGTCAGAAAAATAATAAAGGTACGTACGCGATTATTCCCGTTTTTATCAAAATAATTTACCACTACTGACAAATATTATGTATGCAACTGAAATGTGGTGGGTCATAATTATTTCGTAAAAATGTATGCTTTTATCATACAAGTTTTAAAAAGGTTTGCACGTGTCTGTTAGGGTCCTGTGAGAAAACAGTCCGTAAAGAGCATTAATTTTGAATTTATAGTTTGGCCAGGGTTTGTTTTACTTCAAGCATAGACAGAGAGATTCATACTGTATCTCTTTCTTATGCTACAAAAAAGGGAGGAATATAGCTTATTACCTCCACTGTTACTGCATTTACTGGCCAGCCAGACTATAATTTAAACATGAAAGACGCATAACGCTAGCCACTATGATTATGACGCACGCCTTATATTAAATCAGTATATCAGCGCCACTGGCGCCAAGTCTCTGTGACTGCGAGTAGTCTGTATATCAGTGGCAGCAGGTCCATACAACACGATTCCCGTCGGCTTACCTAAGCTTCAGGCACCTGAGTAGTTTTCCTTCAGCTCATGAAGAAATTTTAAGCCAAATTAAGCCCCGGCTTGCCTAAGACATTTTTAGACCCGCCGCCACTGCTGTATGCTTCATCTAGCAGGCAAGTGTTCTGTAGCCCTGGAGCTACAGTCTGTGCTAATGACTGTGATTAAAGTCTTGGGGACCGCTCAATTTATCATTCCCATTTGCCGCTTTCCAATTTTTGCAACAAAACCAATTACCATGATTTGTTTGGCTCAATAATGATTAGGAGAATTAGTAGCATGTCCTGAATGAACAAGTTTGATATAGCTTTATATTAATTTTAAGGTTTATCTCAGGTATTAGTCACAGGCTTCATGGTGAGTTGTCTACGCAAACGAGTTCCAGCACTCAGCAACGGATTGGCCATATGGCCTATGGCTAGGCATATTAGGCGACTATATCTGCCTTCTGGGCCCCGGTAGCGCTGGTAGCCTGGCGGTAAGACGTCCGACTTTCATTCAGGAGGTCTCTGGTTCAAACCCCAGCACGTACCACTGAGTTTTTGGAACTTATGAACGGAATATCGTTTGATATTTACGAATTGCTATTCGGCTACTGCATTTAATCACAATGAGGCCTAGTTTCCCCTGTAGGTCAGATGGCAGTTTCGTAAAAATCAGTGCCTACGTCAATTTAGTGGAGTAGATTGCCAAGTGCAACCCAGGTTCAACTGAATCGTGGAAAAAAGCCGGGACCACCGCTAGGGGGATGAAAATGCTCAAGTAATTATTAATCACTTATTATAAGTATTTTAAAATGTTTCCAAATTTTACATTTACCAGCTTCAGCAACACGCTAACAGCTGCAAAAATGCTGCTATGTGGGTTCGGCACTGCTAACATAATAATACCTAAGCCTATTTTGTTGACAACATATGGATAGACAATCGTAGTTGTTAAAGGATTTCCGGTCTTAAGAGCGGCCTCTAAATACCGGAACGTGGAATTGTTTGTGGATGTGAGAATTATCATTAATTACCCGGATATTTTGCCTCGGCTACATGATTTTAACGGTTATTAATATCAAAATAAATTTACACCAACAACTCCAGCACGCATTTTAAAAACAGGCTAGCATAAAACTGCAACACACAATTTCGCGAATAATAACCATATTTAATAGAGGGTTGGCAAAATTGTAAACGGGTTGATTGGCCGGTGGAAAGTCTTTACAGATGGCATCACCATAAGGCCGCTACAAACGTAAGCGACTAGTAGAAGAAGACCTGCGATTTTAAATACATGCGGTTTTTGATCCATCGATTGATTTTGTTGCACCTACCTAGACGGCAATGTTTCGAAATCGCGCGCGAGTTTTGTGTCAAAATGGGGTTGGCCGGTGGAAAGTATTTACAGATGGCGCCAGCATAGCTGGTACCTGTCAGTCCTACAAAATAGTGTCAAAATCTTGTTTTCTTTTTTTTAATTTTGTTGACCTGGATGGGCTAGCCTTTAAGCCAAATCCCATACAACAATACTTGTGAAAGGGACCTAGCTATGCTGGCGCCATCTGGGCAAACCGTTGACAGTTGCCAACCCCGTTGCGCCGATTGTAGAGGCCAATAGGCTTGTACCTTTGTAATTTCCTAACATGGACATCCTAGCTCTTTAAGCCAAATCCCATAGAACAATATATACTAGCAACAGGTACAAGCTATGCTGACGACAGCTGGCCAAATCGTTGACAGTTGCCAACCCCAAAGATTTTTTAATAAAAACGCATCCAGGAAGTGACAAATAATTAGACATAAACACAGGAACTGCAGTCGGGAAATACTAGTATTAACCCGAATATTCTACATCAACATCAATAGAAACAAAATTCATCATTTTTAACCTCGTTAGTATCATCAGTTTAAATATAATCTCAGTCTCAGTACCCAGCTATAAGACATTGTATATGTAAAGTTCTCATTCAGCCATCATTAAAGATCAACAAAACTCCACCCGTATAAAGGCGTGTAGCTTCAAATATTTGGTTGTAACGGAAACCAAATCTACGCCATATCAAACAAAGCGGTTATGTTCCCGGAAACTGTATTACCCGTAAAATTAACCGCGTCGCTTTAAAGGATGAACGTCAATTTACGGGATTATTAGACGTGAAAATTCTCTATTAACAATGCAAAGCAGCTGAGGCATAAAGAAGGCTAAAGTAATCGGATATATCCAGACATTGCAAGTAGCCAAGTGTCTTGTACAGCTTTATAAGTTATCTATGCACCGCATCCGAAATAAATAAGTATTTGAAAATGAAAATTGAAATGTTTTGTTTTGTGACCAAAATGGCAATAAATTCACAAAAAAATGCTGTTTTTACAAAAGCTGCGGTTTTGTAAAGTTAAATTACAAAGTATAAATTATACTAAATCTTCTATTGGTCTCCGAATAAACTTTGCATCCTAAACAGATACGACATGACGCTTCAAAACAAGCTGTGTTAGGGTTGTCCCAAAAAATTCCCCGTTTATTCCCCGGGATGATTCACAAAATTAATACCCCAATGACACTTCAGGCGACGGCGTCACATGTTTCGTGGGCTTTCGTCGTGATGAATGAATTGTTGTCGAGCACGGTGACCGTGTAAGGATTATGTGCTCACCCACGATACATTATCTTTCATGTCCCGACCGTCGTTTTGACGTAGCATTTGAGAGCCCCTGTATTACAGTTATTGAATTATTGTTGGAAGACAAATGACGACGGGTGTAAAAATAAAATGGATGGCTTAGCACTAATTTTAATTATAGCACTTCCTTCTTTATCTAATACGTTTTCCCAATATATATAGTCTGGTTATTTTACTGTAAATTAATTCCGATTGAGAGAGGAAATAGGGGTAGAGGTATATAAATCGTTACGCCATAAATATGATTTTAATATTTCTTCTCTAAGGTAAATCTTGGTTGACAATGACAACTATTTGTCACGTTCGCCAGTAAATACATGGTAAATACCTATTAAAAATTGAAGGAACTATGGCAGCAGTACCAAGTACTGAAATATTTAAGTACATCACGCAAAGTTAAGAAAAGGTATAAATGTCTCACGTCATTAGAGGCTAATTAAATAAAACCAAAGAATAAAGGTGGAAGATCAATGTTCGATCAAAATATTTCTATACATAACAAAAAACTCTAAAGGGAATAGGGATGATTTAAAACAAAAGGGCAATAAAATTGAGGAAGATTTAATTCTCTAAAGGGGCTGTGAAATCCCAAAGTGTCCGGCCTACATGCAAATGGTCGTATAAATTTTACGGCTTTTGAACGTCGCACTTCAACAACTTTTTTATTTATTTCACTTTATTACTCTTGTTCTTAAATTCTATCACACCTGCCCTAGTCTTATTTGCCATATGAAACGGCAAAGCTATAAAATGTAGGATTTCAGACCCGTGCGTGACTTGCCTTCGCATTCTTGATTCTTATTTGCGTTTCCTTTACACGTTATAACCCTCAGTGAAACAACTTATTACTTTTAAGTAACCTATACCTACCTACCAAAACAAAAGTATAGTATAAATACATATAATGTAAATTATGGAATAAAAAATTCTTTACAAAATTAACAAATATTACATGGTGTGCTCTAACAAGGCTTTATATCTTGGAACCTAATGTCATGATTTTAGATTTCTGACGTTTGCGTTCAAAGGTATCGGCTTCATTCCATCTCATTAATCTCTCTTATAATGTGTTATAATATTGTAAGGTGCGTTGGGGCAAGATAGAAAGGCATTCTTTTAGGGTGAATACAAAAAATCGTCCATATTCCGGAGCATTACAGACTACTTTTTATCTTACCCCTAAAAAAATACCTTTCTATCTTACCCCAACGCACCTTAATAACATAGAACAAAAGAGATGGTTAATTTATTGGAGTTTGAAAGACATGTTTACAATCAAATTGAAAATGGTATTTGAGAAATGTTGTCGTCATTATCCTCATAGTGCTTACTTGGGGCAAAAACAATCAAATTAGGGTTTATCCGGAAAAAGAAGTGTCGGGGTTATATGGTAATACGTAGGTTAGGTACATTCTACAACACTTCTTACCAACCTAATATTATGCACATTTCACACAGGGAATAATAAATTCTACGTTACATCTACATCTTCGATTTTACACTTATAAAATAGAAAATAGCCATGCACTTCCATCGCGCTACGGGCAAAGTCGTTAGGTACTCCGGTGATCCCGAGGCGCAAACAAGGAGTGAACCAGTCCATTAGTGAGCCTGCACGGAAAACACCGCGCATTTTTCTCTAGCAAATATTTACTACCAGCACTTTAAGTGTTCATGATGTGTGGGAAAACATGCATAAAATAATAAACAGGATTTATGTGCTGGCATTTCGCTTCTTGGTTTTTTTAATCCATTCGTGGGTGACTTGTGCGTTATTGCGCAAGCGTTCGCAAGTTCGGGTCGGGAGAGAGGAGAGAGAAATGGTGGAGATTTATAAAATATGCGTTTGGCCGGTGACGCGCCATCTGACAAAGTGATCTGCGTAACGTAAATACTTTTTTTACCCACTTTTATATACCTAGTTTTTAACAGACAATCATAATATTCAATACTATTCAACAATTTATAATTCGTAAAGCAATTAATTACAAGAAAAGTCACATTGATGTTATATTAAATAAAAATGTTCTATTAATTGGGTCTCCCCAAAAAATCCCCAATTTACAAAGGACCACTCCAACGAAAACTTTGAGGGATATTTCGCAGTACCTATACATAATTTTACCTCAGAACTTATTATTACAAATCCTTTTGATTGCACTCCAATAAATCAGAGCTCCGTGTATAACTCATAAATACCTACTTACTAAAATTATTTGATATTCTCTGTGGTACAATCCTCTTAAGAATTATGGCTAAGGATATTATTAGTGAATACCTCTTACCTTATTATTATCATAGATCTTGTTTCTAAGCCAACGGAATAAAATATTTTCATAAACCGTTTTCACTATACAGGGTCTCCCAGAAATCAACGTCAAGCCGTGAATGGATGATAGACCAAGTTATAACAGTTATCAGAAAAATACAAAAAAAATATCTATCACATGTTCTTCCAAAATTATGGTCAGTTTAAAAATTCACTAGAAGTTAAGAGACCAGGGCGTGAATATTCTAGTAAATTTTTAAAGTGATCATAATTTTTGAAGAACAAGTGATAGATTTTTTTTGTATTTTTCTAATAACTGTTATAACTTGGTCTATCATCCATTCACGGCTTGACGTCGATTTCTGGGACACCCTGTATACATCACAAATTAAACAACATTTTCCGCAAAAGATTTTGATATCAGCTTTACGTTACCGAGACGAGGTATTTGTTGTACCCGAGACACGTGTATGAATAAATCTGATTAAATACCGAAAAGCGAAGATGAAAAAATATTAGGTACAATATTTTGATTAAATGTGATGACTATTGGGACTAGAAACTTATGGTCACAACGAAGTTGATGGTGTAAAATCCAGGAGCCCAATGCGCTAGTCAGATCAAATTTGCACCACATTGAACATTATAGTAATAAAATTGCAGAGAACATTAAAAGTTAAAGCTAATATGGTGGGGAATCGGGACGGGGGGGGGGAATAGAGGTTTCGAACTCCTCTTTGAAAATATGGATTCATTTAATGTGACAAAAATATGTAACCACGACTCTAAATATTACCAAAGCGTGAAGTCTTGGAGGCGTAATATTTTTGTCACACCAGCACGCCTAGCACATGACTGATGCGACAGTATCTCGCGCGCGAGATAGACTACCCGTCTCTTTCTAATTGACACAGTCAGAAAAGGACGGATAGACTATCTCGCGCGCGAGATACAGACGTGTCAATCATGTGCTAGGCGTGCTGCATAGGAGGAGCAAAGTTGAAATATGTATTTGTTACTTATGAAAATCCTTGTAGACCATTGCAATATTTCTCTGTAGAGTTTTAGTGGGAAGAAAGACCTAATTATTTTTACTAAAAGAAATAAAATGCTAGTTGAAACGGAAACCCCTTGAAGCAGTTTAGGCGATTATCACACTGGAAGCGCAACCGCATGCGGCGACGGTGTGCAAGCGTGACTTCGCTATACACATGCAGAGTGCTATGTCGCTTGCGCACCGGCAACGTATGCGGAAACCGCAGCAGTGTGAAAGCCGCCTTACTCTCTCTACCTGCTCGATTGCTTAAAGTTGGTCCTTTTTATTCTTATTTATTTTCCGCTCTAGGCCTGAAGTGGTTGTTTAGGACTAAAGCTAATTTCAATAACAAAATTTAATCCCAAACATTCCATCGGTCCAATGTACTTAACTTTATATTTAAATCAAAGTTAGAGCACGCCAAACTTCCTTAAATATGAATATGCTTTTGTTTTATCTTTGTAAAACACATTTTACGAGAACTTTTCTAAGAAAGGAGACACAGTAATTTGATTTTTCCTTTAAGCCTTGTGAGATGAGACGAAAATAAGAAACAGGATTGAATATTATACAGATATTTACAAGAAAATACTGCGAAATGTAAACAATAAGTTAACAAAGAGGAAACGGATATGAGTAGGTACTTCGTGTATAGAATTTCTATAAAATAAAATAAAATACAATTTTCGCCACCCTAATGGGTTCAAATGTAAGGATAATAGCTAGGTACCCAAGTTTAAAGTGATACAAAATACAAACCAGTTTTGCCTGTTTCCCGTCAACTTACACATGCTAGTACAAATATATCTATGGGAAAAACTTGAATAAATAATGTATGGACGAACTGACACATAATATAATGTAGATCTACATACACATACATACAATCACGCCTATATCCCAAAAGGGGTAGGCAGAGATCACGGATTTCCATTTGCTACTGTCAATGCAGCAAAACGGCTCTCCGTGAGCCACTTCTCGCCCCCGTGAAGAACGAGACGTGATGGGTGGCGAACCGCATCGCCGCCATGCGGATGACTAATATAATGTAATATAGGTAATGTAATGTGTGTATAATATAATAATGTAGATCTTTTTTGTGAAAAATACCCGCACGTTTGATTTATGTATCAATTCATCGTGTAATATCAACCTGAATATATATGCGGATACGATACTATGGGGCCCATAGGTGCGATCGGATTTTTTGTACAGGAAAATGCCTCCCCTGAACGAAATCCTGGATCCGCGCCTTAACCTAAACTTGACTATAAATAAGCTACATAATGAAATACATTATAGGTTAGTGCATTTTAGTGAGAGTACTTATTTGCATAGTAAAACTGGCAAAATCTATAAAAGGACGAAAATTAACATACAATACAAGGTATAATGCTCACAACAGGAGATTACAACCAATTTTATAGAAGAGTTCACTCACCAGTAACCCGTGTTTCGAGTATTAGACAATACTCGGAACACGGGTTATTAGACAATACTCGAAACACGGGTTACAGCCTGCAGAGTGATGAGAAATACCGGTGAAAGCGATCATATCATACCTACACCTAACTCTTCGTAAATATAAATAAATTATAAAAGAGAGCATCGCTACAGGTCGTGATACTAGACAATAAAATAAGCTATAAAAGAGTGAGGTACCTACCTACCCTCATCTGCACTCTGAAAGCATTAGAGAGAAAACAGCGCTTTTATCGCTCAAGGCGACTTCCAATCAAGAAATTTAAAATGTCTCATCATTGCTAGTTTATTTGGGTCAGTTACCGTTTTACGACACTTTACAAATGAAATGACACCGAATGAAATGTAAATAAAACAGGTAGGTACCTAAGCGCGAGTACAAGTGGATATAAATCTTTTGTTATTTGCAAAGCGGTCATATTGTATGTTATAGGTTAATGCGTGAATTATAGTCAAGTTACCCAAAGCAAACATTGGGTCAACATTGGCCCAAAATGAATCTATTGGTGTCCTTACTTATGACTTTCTATGTAAGTGCAACAATATCAATAGGTACAGTCAGCAGCAGAAGTAGCTAAGCGGGTAGGGTATTAAAAATATTTATAACGTACTCACGTAATTTTTGTCGATTTTTCAATTTACGATGAACTCACGAAAGTTTTATAGTTAAAGCGGGTAGGGTGTCCAAAATAACCCACACGCTCTTGTTCTCTTATAAAAATAAAGTCGTGTTCAGCTCATTTTGAACACGCCACCCCTTAGCTACTTTTACTGCTGACTGTACATAAATGTCATAATGTATTAAAAATTGCAAACTTTGTGTTAAATAAACGGTCAATAGGGCCCATAAGGGCCGCAGAGATCACAATATCGCTTGCTCACTCTAACGCATAACTGCGTCCCTTAGATTGGCCGACGTGGGCTGTTAGTGCCCCTTGTATACAAAAAGAAACCGCAAATCGATGTACAGTTTAGCCGTTTGGCACACGCATACTAGAGGTCAAAACAAAATTTTTCATCCGCAGTTCTTAAAAAAAATTCCCTTAGGAGGGGGGTGCTGATTCATCATTTTTTTTGTATGGGAAAAAAAAATTTTTTTTCAATAACCTATCGTGTGTGGTATCATATGAAAGGGCTAATAGAGGCGGTTCTAATAATATACCACATCATTATATTTCAGCCATTTTTTAAAAATTAAAACAAAAATAATTTTCAAAACATACCAAGTTTGGGCTCCCCCAGATACGATATGGCTGGTTTTTTTTTGGTACTGTATATCAAAAATGATACTAGATATGCTCATATCTAACCCCAAGAAAGCAATTTTGAAAATAATTTCATTTAGTATTTTTTTTAAATTTTTCAATATTATCAAGTAACGCAGTACAAAATGTACTGGAGTAAGACTATAGTAGAACTCTATTTCAGTACATTTTGTACTGCGTTATTTTGTAATATTGAAAAATAAAAAATAAATACTAAATGAAATTATTTTCAAAATTGCTTTCTTGAGGTTAGATATGAGGATATCTATTATCATTTATGATATAAAGTACCAAAAAAAAACCAGCCATATCGTATCTGGGGGAGCCCAAACTTGGTATGTTTTGAAAATTATTTTTGTTTTAATTTTAAAAAAATGGCTGAAATATAATGATGGGGTATATTATTAGAACCGCCTCTATTAGCCCTTTCATATGATACCACACACGATAGGTTTTTGAAAAAAAAAATTTTTTTTCCCATACAAAAAAAATTATGAATCAGCACCCCCCTCCTATGGGAATTTTTTTTAAGAACTGCGGATGAAAATTTTTGTTTTGACCTCTAGTATGCGTGTGCCAAATGGCTAAACTGTACATCGATTTGCGGTATTACTGTAAAATTAGACTCGTACACCGTGCACTATGTGTAGATCGGGCATTAAAGACAGATCGGGCATTAAAGACATCTTGGGTCACCATTGACCATGTCTTGCTTCGAGGTTAAGTTTAATTACGAGTGTAGGTACTTACCCACGTGAGTGTCCCTTTCAATAGCTACCTACAATGATGTATTCGTTTGAAAAATAAATATCCTTTGAGCTTTACCTGTAGGTATACGAATTTCGATTAAGCTTCATAAACCCCTTTCTCTCACCACGTTTCATCAGTAACAATAAAATCGATGAACCGATTTGCATGGGACAAAGCACTCCGAATTTAATAAAGCCGTGTAAGGGACCTTCCTTTTTTTATCAAAAAGAAAGTTAAAACGCGAGTTCACGTCGCTTTAAGACAGCTTTTCAGCTCAAGCATTTCTTTTACGTTAAACTATCTGCCTAATAAATATGCGCATAATTTAATATCGCTGAAAGTATTTTTAGGGCTCGTCACATATTATGACTAATTGGAAATATACATGTAATTCAGTAAATAAAAGATGATATTATGTAAGTAGGTATATACTTATGTTATGAATACTTAAAATATAAAAATTAGGTAGGTAGGGTATTATAATCCTTAATATAATGTTTAAAACTTGGCGGATTCCTAAAACTGTTATACTGGCCTTTTTAACAGTTCGTTACAAACATCGGCCCATCTGGGTGAAATAGAAAATCTTTTTTTTACGAAATATACCTAATTTAACTTTTCCCGGCAATATTTCCGCGTATCACAAACATGCATAGCATCCATAAAAACACCTCTGGAAAGCCTGCTTTACCGACAGAGATGACGTTTGACTGTCAAAAATAATTACGCTACTTTCCACCAGAGGCGCGGCAGTTGCGTCATTTGTCTATTGTCTCTGATTTGGTTTGGCATTTTGGCATTACGGCTAAATACGCATTAGCATTACAAGACAAGCTTCATACCGACGCGTCATCTACGTCGGCTTTTATTTAATTTTATAATTTTAGTGGCAAAGAAAATTGTGATAAGTGTGATTTTATACACGTCTCGGTGATATACATTAGATATAAGACTTGTTATGTTGTTGTTGAGCTGTGGAAAACTTAATGAGGTAAGAAAAATGTCACGGCGCTACCTCTCAGGAATTTGTTTGGGAAGTGCGGGATCGATAACCCGGTCGGCACTCGGCTAGCCATGAGGCGCGCCGCGGAGGTTATGTCGCGAGCGCGCCGAGTTCAAGTAACGGTTCCGGCGGCCGGAGCTCGCCGACCGCCGACTCGCATTACAGCCGCAGAATCCGGTCCGGGACCAGTTAGTTTATAATAGTGTCTTGATCCTCATTCGCCGCCCTCATTCCGTTACGCTTGCCGACTGTCACTGTAAATAAATATTCGGTAATCAGCTTCGCTTTTGATCGAGGAGTGCCCATGCCCTTACACCTTTAGTGAGCTCGAGTCCGGACGTCCCTTTTGAGATGTGCGCCTATTTTCCAGCTTACCTTGCCTGCAGTGCGTGCCAAGAGCCCCCGAGTCCCAGCCATTAGATTGAGTGGAGTGCCCCCTGTCTGCCCACACGTAGCCCCGCCGCCACTATTCCGCGCGACACGGACACTTCCAGCATGGAACTGGACAAAGCCCCCTCACTCCATGAGGAGGACTCGAAAGTCACCCTCACCATCAGACTGATTATGCAGGGGAAGGTAAGAGAAACCACTTCAACTTGTTAATATTTGGCATCTTCCAATATAAATATTGTGAAAGTGTTCACTTTACCTTCTTCTAAATTACTACTGGTTTGCGGTAATAGTAAAATACTGCAGTTAAAGTTATGTGCCTTGGTAATATTCTGATTTGTGTGTATTTCCATGGAAATAGCTCGCTTTTTAACATGGAATATGCTATCTCAAGTTTGTCAATGAGAATTTATCTAAACATTTCGAAAGTTCTCTATTTTTCTAAGAGTAAAAAAGGATAGACCGAGACATATGCACATAATTTTATACTAGTACTGAAAATTGTAGATGGATTAGTTAAGTAGTCACATAATCCTGCATGTTAATAACTATCGTATTGTAGTCCTTTCCGACGCCCATTCATTGTGCTTTCCTCTCATGTTATCAAAGCAGGTACAAATAATAAGCATAAGGTCAATCGGTTACTTGGTTATTGTGACAGTCCAGTGAAAAAGGTTGCAGTTTGTCATTATGTAGTTATTGGTACTGGAATTTAACATGATGGACTTTTGTATTAAATATCAGTTCCACACATTAATTAACCTTTCGCCTGTGTTTCGTTTGGATGCTGTCCACATTTTTTGATCATGTTGCAATTTTTCTATAACATTTTGTTTTGCTCTATATTGCATGACGAAGCTTGAACCCACAACTTCTTGACCCACACATATATCTATGAAAGGTTAAAGATGACCCAAGAAAAACTACACAAAACTGTAGGTGTTCCTTTTTATCTCACGTGTAATCTAATCATTTTAATGGTGTTGTCGCAATACTGTTTTAAGCCTTATTACAATGGGGTTGGCCGGTGGAAAGTATTTACAGATGGCGCCAGCATAGCTAGGTCCCTGTCAGTCATACAAAAGTGTCAAAATCACGTTTTTTTTTTAATTTTTTTTGACCTGGATGGGCTAGCCTTTAAGCCAAATCCCATACAACAATACTAGTGAAAGGGACCTAGCTATGCTGGCGCCATCTGGCCAAACCGTTGACAGTTGCCAACCCCATTGTTTTGGCTGGTAGGGCAGAGATACTAATCTAGAAATAATAATAAACTCCTCTCGCACAAAGCTTACAAAACAAAGCATAGGACATGTGTCACGAAATGGCCTATTCAGCAGGTTGTTAGAGCGCCGATCTTCCAAAGAGACCATCGGATGAAAAATTCATAGCATACTGGTCTATACATACATTGAAAATAGGTCCACAGAATCATAATATAATGAAGAGTACAGAAGTATGAATGAGTTTAGTTAGCAACTTGTACAATTTACATGTATATAAATAAAGTTGTAGACAGATACAAACGAGAAATAAGTATACCTAATTTAAATTGTGGTCCTGCTAGCCACCGCTATGTTAACATCATTATTTCCAAAAGAGTTGTACATGTTTTCAATATATGGTAATCTAATATGACATTAGTCTTACAAATCTTATTAGGGAGGTGCACTTGTAGGGATGCCCGACACCAGATCCTGTTTGCTACCCGGCTTGCCTATGTCTAGGCTTTCATATTAATGTCAATCAATTAGTGTGTTCATGCTTGAGCATTTTTTTATTCGCTTTTAGGTCAATTTTGCTACTATGTTATAGTATAGGTCAAGTAAACAATGTTAGATATGAATAAATATTTTCTTAGTTGTCAATAAGAATTTTGCTGAATCTTGTAGGTACCTTATTAGCAGCCAGAAAATAAGACTTATGTTATGTTAAGCATGTAGAGTCACCGGCAATAGTATCTTCCTACATGAAGGCCGCAAAAACATGTGACACACTCTTATAGCTCTACAAATAAGAGCGTGTCACATATTTTTGCGGGCTTCATGTAGGAAGAAAATCAAATTCAAAATCAAAAAAATCATTTTTTTAGTAAAACCAATCAAAAAATTTTTAGTAATATTTGGATTTGTTTATTTTAAGTAGACAGATTACTATATCACTACATAGTATAAAACAAATAAGTCGCTTCCTGCCGTCTGTCTGTACGTATGCTTCGATCTTTAAAAGTACGCAACGGATTTTATTGCGGTTTTTTTTAATAGATAGTGATTCAAGAGGAAGGTTTATATGTATAATTGCACCCATGCGAAAGCTGGGGCAGTCGCTAGTAAATAATAAACTTGATGTGATTTCCTAATGAAAAAGTGACATAGGCTCTTACAATATTTTTTTATTATGTAGGACTATTAGGACTAGGGCTGCCATCCGTACGGGTTTCCCCGGATTTGTCCTAGTTTGGAGGCCGTCCGTCCGGGGTGCGTCCGGGGGGGTTTTCAATAAGTGTCCGGGGGAAACCCGGAGAATGTGAGGAAACAACCCATTGAATTTAATTATCTAGTGCCATTATTGATTTGGACACGTCCGGGGCAAAAATCCGATTTATGCCAAATGTCCGGGTTTTTTAAATTATTGTCCGGGTTCGGCGAATTTAGAGATGGCAGCCCTAATTAGGACCCTACTACGGCTACTACTTGTAGTCCTATTCTTCTACACCAGCAAAGTTCTATTTTATTGATTGTACAATGTACACCTTTCTTGATTAGTATAGTATAGTGCTGGCTAGATTGCCTCACAGTTGAACTGATTTAGCACACCTAGATGCAACTAGATTGCTGTGACATGCGAGACATATTGATGTTAAGATAGAGGTATAACTAACTCGTACATCTAGGTGCTTTTAATTGGCTGTAATCCAATACAAAGTACATTTGGCATCTGTCCAGCGATTGGCAGTTGCTCAGTTCATGAAACTTATCGATTTGTACCTTTTTCTAATTTATGTCTACAACTTTTATTGTTTCTACTGTCACTCTGCACTTCCGCAATAGTTTTGTCCGTGTGTCTGTGTGTGCATGTGAAAATAATAATGTATCACTGTTTCTCAGCATATTTTATACAAAACAAGCATAACTTGATAATATATTACGTGCTTAATACTAAGCATTGCGCTTGAGATCGCATAAATTATGTCTAATGCAAACACATGGTGGCCAGCCTGTGTACACACACCACATGTCATGAACAAAACTTGAAATTAATAAGTTAAAAGAAAAAGAAATTGTCAAGTTAAAGACTTCACATCTGTACGTTTAAAATACACATGTATTTGCATTATAAGTTCTGATAAGACGCGTTTTTAATTACAGTCGCAATGTTGTGTAATTAATGTAGAGTTCTTTGCTCCCTGCTTGCAACATCTATCAGCTTCGCTATTTGCGTCTACAGTCAGTGCATTGACGCCTAGTGCATCAGCATTGTTCACATACTGCAGGAGTCAGGCCGAGTTGCCAGCAGACAACCTAGCAGTGATGTATCCCTGTGCTATTATTGCAGTAAAGAAATGTCCGACGGCGACTATTATTGGCACAGGAAATCTTTTATGCGATAAATCTTAGCGTCTGCATTAATTACGGGTGCGTTGCACAATACACAGCCAATTGTGGGGACGTTTTGAATAGGGTTTTGGAAATTATTCAAGGATTATTTATATTCAGCTTGGCCAGTGCTATTGAGCTTCCCTTCATCTTCCTTTATTTGACTACAGTAAATTATTATTTCTGGATAAAAATGCGACTTCAATGGGGTATTCCACGAGCTGTCCTGTACAAACGCGTGTTTACTCGTATCTCTGTTTATTATAAATATCATTGCAATTTTAATTGGAAGATTATAATTCTATTTTGTAGGAGAATAAGAAACTCCAAAACCTATCAATTTTCATAAAATTTGCGTTCATACGAGGTAACGCTGGACTTTTCTTTTGAATGCTCGCATAATGTCTGGTAAATATTAAAAATGAAATTGTGCATTTCTCAAAGAAACTATTATAATCTTTCAAAGAAACTATTATCAATTTTTCTTACGTCAAGGTAGCTTTAAAAATTAAAATAAACTATAAAAATATTGTGGCCAATAAAGCTTTGCATGTATAAAATGTGGCTGTTTTAGGAATGAATGCTTATGAACAACTTATGAACTAAAATAGATACGAAAAAGTAACCAATGCCTCCAGTGCCCAGGGCTATAACCACGAACCATGCCGTTCATGGAATCGTCTATTTGCATCACTCTCTTTCGTGTATGCAAGAGCGATAGAGACGGCGCCAACGTTTTGTCGATTTTTGAAGTTCGCAGTAGGCCCAGCGTCTTCTGCACTCGCGGCAGACGTCCTGACCCCTAGGTACTCGGGTTATATTGGCAATAAAAAAATATTTGTGTTTTAGTTAAATGCTTGTACTAACCATTACTCGTTTTTTTACAGGAAGTTGGCAGTATTATTGGCAAAAAGGGAGAAATTGTCAAAAGATTTAGAGAAGAAGTAAGTTTATCTCTATTGAATTATTAGCATTAAAATATAGAGTTAAATATTAAACAATTCTCATGGTTATTACACTGTTTATAAAATAATACGAAAAACTAGTAGTCATTACAATAACAAATCAGTGAAGGTGTTGACAACATTGGTTTATAAGACATTGTTTCATGAAAGTTAACGTAAATATTATTGTTTTTCAGTCAGGAGCCAAAATCAATATATCAGATGGATCGTGCCCGGAGCGTATCGTCACAGTCACGGGCAACACCAGCGCTATATTCAAAGCGTTCACACTCATATGCAAGAAATTTGAAGAGGTAAATTCAATAAATACGTTTTTTTATTATTATTATAGGGCTTTAATCTCTAGAATTTTTATGGCTTGATGCTTACAAAATCTCGTAATCGACATTGAATTGACTGTTTTTAATATGTCTACCGGCCTAATATTTTAGTCTTGTAACAAATTTTATGAAGACATGCTAAAAGTAGCAAAACGTTTCAGACTACGATGTACGCAACTGTACAATTTCGACACTACTATAGAAAAGTCTAGCATCTCACACAAGTTCAAGCGCAGTAACTGTGTACATAGACACCAGCAACTATGTACATAGTTACCAGCTTTTTTTATTGACAAAATTTGATACGAGTTTTTTAATCAAATTATGTAGAAATGATTTACCAAAACAATATTAATATAATATGCGTTAACAAGAACTGGAAAAACCACTGGAAATACTCAATTTTCGCTACAAGCATGTCATGATTTGAGACGACAATTAAAGGTTTCAATCTAGTTGAATATAATAAGATAATAATAATCGCAGAATTATGTCAGCATGCAATCGTCATCGGAGTGGCCAAGGTGGCCATTAATATCTGAACAACGCCTCTATTGCCAAGGCGATAAAATGCATGTTCAGATATTTTGAGTAACCATAACACATACGTACCTATGTTTACACGACCTACTTATTTATTAAATACGACTAGTCTCAGTAGGTTATTGTTTTGAGCACGTCTTAATGGATTTTCCATATCAATTGTTTATTATTCAAAGGACACAGATAAACTCGTAGTAGTTCTACTAGATCTCTCGAGGTTTTATAGATAATAGTTGCATTACTTTGGTTATCTCACATCTTTGTTTGTATAACAACAAGATTTCTTGAAGGACTCTGCGCTTAAACGATATTTAATTGGTCCTTTTGCATATCTGTAATTTCATGTGTGGCGTGTATGTGTTTGCAAGGTTTACCAACTCCGAATGTTGTTTTGCTCTAAGTTATAGAGGATTTTTTAGTTTTTTTCTAGCTATGGTGTGAAAATCAGAACACTTACTATCCGCGGCGGCCGATTGATAGAGAACTAATAGGTTATCAGTCAGGTTTCATTTTTAATATTTTTTATTGTACAAATGCTCTATGATAGTTACGTAGTATGGTGTGTCCGCCCTGTGGTATTAGGCGGGTTCACACCAGACGAGCCGCCTCGCGAGGAGATTGCCGCGCGAGGCTGCTCGGCTAGTGTGAACGTGTCTCGCCCGAGGTAAACGCACGCGCTGCCGCAATGCCCCTCCTACTATTTTGACCCTATTGTTTTAATTTTCCAGTGGTGCTCCCAGTTCAACGAGGGCGGCGGCGGCGGGTCGCGCGCACCCATCACGCTGCGGCTCATCGTGCCCGCGTCGCAGTGCGGCTCGCTCATCGGCAAGGGCGGCTCCAAGATCAAGGAGATCCGCGACGTCACCGGCGCCAACATACAGGTGGGTGGCGTTCCACACAGGAGCTGCAGGCGGGACGCACAACACCAGCAACGTGAAGCAGCAGCTTTCATCCAAAATAGTTCATTCAAGTCCATCATTTTGATGGTACTCAAACAAATACATTTGATTGAAACTGTTCTGTACGATAGCGGTGGCCGCTGGTCATGCCACCCGCCGCACTGCAGGTCGGTGCATTTCTAGCCGCAGACTCGAACGAAGCACGCGACCGGCGGCGGCGAAACGAGCGGCCCCATACAAATTCGTTCCGAGCGTCACAATCGAAATCTATATACGGTCGCCATCAAAAAGATATCAGAGCGGCCTTAGGTACGCAAAAATGTCTGAACATGCACTTTATCACCATGACAATAGAGTTGTTGTTCAGATGTTTGTGACCACCTTGGTAGCTCCGATATATCTGATGGCGACTGTACTTACTTGAATGGACGTGTTTTGTTTCGAGTCCGCGGCCTCAGTGATCGCCGGTTGCGTGAATTGGTTCACGGACAATAGATCTGAAGCAACTCAGTTATACTTTGGACGTCTTTGGCGGTCAAAGGGTTACTTAAGAAACTGTTAATTATGACTTCATGTTCCCTGTACTATGCTAACATAATTAGAAAATGTTATTTAAACATGCAAAAAAAGAACGAAAAGATGTGTTTTAGTGTTTTAAATTATTCGTCTGTTAGTAAATTTACTTATAATTTATTTGTGTTACAAGGTGGCGAGTGAAATGTTGCCGAACTCGACAGAAAGAGCCGTGACCATCAGCGGGACGTGCGACGCCATTACGCAATGCATTTACCACATCTGCTGTGTCATGCTAGAGGTAAATAGACACACTATTTCTTCTTCCAAAATTAGGATTTTTTTTAAGTAGTAATATCGTCTACAAATCCCCAGTGCATCTTGGCACATCTGGTTATCATTTGCTCCCATACGATGTTCCGATGTTTGTTTCGGATCTCGGCAGTCACTTCGTTGAGTCTCCCTTAGTTGGTCACTTCAGCGCATAGGCCTTTTCTGATTTCTAGTCCTGTATTCTCTCTACAAGGTTAGATTGAAATTGTATTCTGAAAATCAAAATACTGGCTCACAAAATTGTGCTAATGAAGAAGTGACCCTTTTAAATAGTAATGTAGCGAATTAAAATGTACGCAAATATCAATCGATGGCGAGTTTAGTAGAAAATATGTCAGTTACTACGTGGTATTGTAGGGTCACGTCTGAAAATATGAATACATTTAATCTAAATATTACAATTAGTTGTAGCTACATATTTTTGTCACATTATATGTATCCATATTTTCAGACGACTGTACCAGTCACATACCTAAATTGTAACAAACTTTCCTAGTAATCTTCATTTTATCCTACTTTTCAGAGTCCGCCTAAAGGAGCCACGATCCCATACAGGCCGAAGCCCAACGTAGCCGGCCCGGTCATCTTAGCCGGAGGACAGGCTTACACCATCCAAGGGAACTATGCTGTGCCTGCACAAGATGTAAGTCCTTCATTTTATGTAACCAGGTATACAAAAATATAAGTATAATATAATAAAGTATCTGTTTAATACTACCATTTCTGACTGACGTTGTTTAGTTCTACTTTATTTTATTATGAATACTATGAATAGGTATTGAAATTTAAACTTAAGGCAAGCTTAAGAAGCGTAGCTTTAGTGCCGATGAGCGATAAGTTTGATATAGGGGGATCCGAAATCTAGTTTATTTTTTTTTCTGTATAAACTGGTAGTTATTAGATATTCTGAATTACAGTGTATAGTATGCATTGATCGAAATGGCAGCTTGTGTATACGACTTACCATGATTTACTTTTATCTAATAGATGACTATGATAAAAGTTATAAATGTGAGACCTACGTCTTAGTTTTTAAAAATGAATTCCGTGACATCTTAAAAATTACTACTACTACAACAGCCGGATTGGAATCTCCATGGGGCAAAATAATTAGTAAATATTATGTACAATACGTTCAAAGTAAGTTTGAACTTGACAGATAATATTCATCCATTTGATATTGTACCTTAACTAAAGGAAATAAAGTCCATGTCTAAAACACGGCACCAAATGGTGTGATGCTTGTAAAGTTGACTTTATGATTATGACAACAAAATGGAGATTCAAGTGTATAAAACTCATCTGTCAATCGCAAACTGACTTTAAAGCAGGGGTATCTTTCTTTGTAACTAGTCTAGTCTGGCTGCTAGACGGTTCGTTTACGCATAGTTCCATCGCGATTGGAGAATGTATCTGAATCAAATTCTGCTAACACTGTCATGTATAAAAAAAGGGAGTACAATGTTACTGTAGGTGTACAGTCACCGGCAATAGTATCTTCCTACACCGGCTGCAAAAATATGTGGCACATTCTTATTTGTAGGGCTATAAAAGCGTGTCACGTATTTTTGCGGCTTTCGTGTAGGAAGATACTATTGCCGGTGACTGTATGTAAACGTGTTGTGAGACGGCGAATGTTTCTTTAGTGATGAGTTACTGTTGGATGGTTGATGGGACAAGTAGTAGCTGGGATGGGAAAGATCGTCAGGGAAATATAACCAGTGGGTAAATAAAGTACTTGTTGTCAGGACTTGTGGTTGTTTTTACGGGTTTTATACAGGATAATCGTAGGTGAGAATACATAACGCCTGTAGGGGTGGTTGCTGATAAGGGGCATATCTCGTAAGCTTAATTGTCGTATGATCAACGATATGTTCAGTAGTAGCCGGGATGGAAAAGACAGGGTCGCCATGTATCCGGCTTCGGGTGGCCACTGAGCGTAATGTTAACTTTAAGTGCGCACCGATTTCCTCCTGCTGGAAGTTAAGCTTATTATTATGAAGCTTTAGATATAACTAAAATAAAATAAATCGCGAGTAAATTGTCTCGTTGCTAAGTTAGCGTTACATGGTCAACGGTACACATAGTAGCCGGGATGGGAAAGACAGGGTCGCAATGTATTCGATGTCCGGCGACTGAGCGCTGCACCGCTAAGTTACCGGGACACGTGGTAGCCGACTGTGTGTGTGTGTGTGCGCGGCTAACGTGGTGGGTGCGCAGGCGGTGTGCGCGCCGGTGTTCCCGCTGCTGGAGATGAAGCCGCCGCTGGTGGGCGCGCTGCCGCCGCACCACCTGCTGCCGGCGCCGCTGCACGAACACCACCTCGTGAGTCTCCGCCACTCGCCGACCTCATAGAGACTCGCCACCCGCCACCGGCCGAGAGACCCGCGTTTCGCCAGATTTGGTTGATCTACTGTTGGGATTAACTCGAGTTAGTCGAGAAAGAGGCATTTACCCAGCAGGGCTACGTCAAATATGCTAACGAAATAAAAATACGGCAGTTGATAAGCGGCAATTTCTAAAGCTGGGATAGATTTAGCACTGCAAGGCGCTTGATACGAGAGTTCGCAGCAATTACATATGTCTGCAATGTGGACGTGTTAGCCGCTGTAGGGCAGACCGCACACTTTGCTGTGCATCATCTGGACACGACTTCGTATAATTTTCCATTACTCGTACACAAATTTGCATAGGTTAAATCAACAGGTCTGTAATATTATATTTTAGTACGATATAATAACCAAATGTCAAGGAACACAATTTGAAAAGTTAAAGTATTTGAACTACGCACTATTTTTAGATGAATAGTAATCAACCAGGTCTGACGGTCGGATTTGGTTTCTTAAAATTACACCTGGCCCATAGCAAATTCATCGTCACAACGAACTCTTAAGAGCAATGCATAACTATATTTCACAAAACTTGCTGACTGTTTCTTCTATATTGTGACGATGTTTTGCAATTTTGGGTGTATTTGCCACATCTTCTCTAAACCTTGTAGAATTGGTACTTGAACTTTCGGAATGCTCGACTGGACGTTTCTTGTGGTAGACCCCTTTCCCGAAACGACTCTCGGCCCAGCATTTTCTAACCTTTTTCTTCACCATTAGTTTAAGAAAATAGGTGATTTCAGTAAAGAAAAATGTTAGCGAATGTTACAAATCCGTGTAAATGTGGCATATAACTTTGCGGCGTAATTAGACGAACAGTTCTGATTATAATTGCAAATATATCTCTATGAGGTTGTGTGAATACGGAGTGACATATGTGATTGGTGCTGCCCCAGAACCCCTTAAATTTGGATGTGTGGTGTCGAACCCCCTTTAGTTGCAGATTAACAATGTAAATATATAGTTTAGACCCCGGTGATGTGGACTGTAGGTATGATTTATTTTGCGTTGTGATCTCCCTTACGCTTGTGGCTCATGTCGATCCCCTATCTTAAGTGCACGTTCCAAAAGAATGTTAATTTTCTTGTTTAGTCCCCCGTATCCATAAGCGCTGGTCCTTAGAAATAGCTGTATCACATTAATTTATTAAGCACACTGATCGAACGTGAAAAAACGTATCATTTAGAAACAAATACATTCGCAAAGCTTTATCTGTTTGTTTTCTGGCATCGCCGAGGTACCCTCGTGCCGAAAACTCACGCACAGTGCATCGTTGCCGAAAAGTTTTCGACCACTCCCGTACTTGCACCTCTCCTTATTTTGCCTTTGCCTCTTCCGAATTTTGTTTTAATTTTTCTGTTTACTTGCGATATTTATTGATTAACCATGGTATCGCATGGCTAACGTGACTCGTATAGTGTTCATAGAGTTCAATTTCAGACTTAAATTAACAGGATTATTCAAAGGTGCATTTTACTTGGGCAGCACCATTCAAGAACTCGCGAAGTGGATTCTCGTGCTAAGGAAATTCGCAAGTTGAACGTTTTTATATTGTAGTGTGACTGTTGCGAATTTTCTTAGATTAATTTATTCAAGGTTCTTACCCAGGTAACCCTATCCAGCGATCCCATCCCGGCAATGTCAGAGAAGAAAAACAAGCAGCTGGGGCTGAAATGAAAATGTTTCGCCACGAAAAACTATATGCCCGCGAGCAGTGCAACTGCTGTCACCATCATTTACATTTTTTTTATGAAGTATTTCTTAATGTCTTATTGTTCTCTGGAAGCAAAAACAAACAAAGCTTGGAAGTGATGATGACAGTCGTTCTACAGGTTGCGGGATATGTTTATCAACAAAGGTGCTTCTTGCTTTTTGTCACTTCAGAGCTCAATAGAGATGCTGCCAATACGGCTTTTGCTTAACTTCTTGGCATTCCGAAGCACCAATGGCTAATATTTAATGGCCTATGCCTTTATTGTGTGTTTTATTTTACAAAAAACTTATTTTCTGTTTAAGAATATGACAGTATTCTTCCATCGAAGTATTTACGAGTTTTAGAATGCTTTAAGCAAATTTTTAAGGATTTTGACGAGAAGGGAAAAGCATCTTCTTTAGTTAACTTGTTATCATCCTAGAGCATACTCCAACTCTATTGTGTTGTGTTTTAGATGGGAGGCCTAGCCAAGTCACCGCTGGCCGGACTAGCCGCGCTAGGCCTCGGAGGCCTCGGTCCCACCAATACGGGAGGCCTCAACCCGGCAGGTATAGGCAAAAGCACGTATTCCCGATTTTTACCTTTTTATTTTTAATCTTATTTATTAATCGGTGGCTAATAGTTTGATACGGGAATATATCAAGTACCTAATTTTCGTTGTTCTTGTAGATTATTAATTGTGAAAATATTTATAAAAGAAATTGTTACACAGACACTTTATATTTGCAATTTGGCATACGTACATTATTAATAATTCACCAAAAGTTATGTTATGAAACTATAAGCCACATATTAAATTAACATTTTATTTAATCATTAATTTCGACGTCCCTGTTAATAGTAGCTAGAGTGTAGAACTAAAACCTTAACAATCTTAATGGAACTGAGTCTAGACTCAACTGTAATTGGTAATCTGACTTTTTGGATTGATTACTTTATTTGATTTCTTGCTAAAGTCACATGGTTTGTAATTCATATTTTTTACCCCAATTACTACATCGAAAAAGTCTGATTTTATTCAATGGTGCTTGTTAAACGAAAAATAAATAAATGGAATGCAGCTTGCACTGTGTTTTTATAGTCGTAATAGTTTAATTTACTATGTACAATTGTTATTGAAAGAGCAGAAAAAAATACAAAAAACACGTTCTTTAAAAACAACTTTATCCTAATCCATTATCATTATTATCAAGTTAACAATTCGAATTTTTTATTTAGTTGTCTTTTTTTTCGTTCATCTCACAATATATTATTATTTGATTAAATATTATACTATCAATTTGTCATTAGTTAAATGAGGTTAAAACCCGTCAATTTTATTGGATTCCAACTTCAACCACTTGTGTAGAGTTTGTCGAATTTTCTTAAACCATTGCAGATATCATTACGACTCTCATGTACGAAACGTGTTTCTATTTGTTAGCTTAGCACATACTAAACATGTTTGTGTGTGAACACAGCTCTAGCAGCGCTGGCGGGCTCACAGCTGCGCACGTCCAACCAGTCGCGCAACCAGCCCGCCACCAACCAGCAGTCGCACGAGATGACCGTGCCCAATGAGCTGATTGGCTGCATCATCGGAAAGGTAATTACAGTTCTAAAAACAATCCAATTATTTATCCAACTTCAAGATTTCAAAGGAGGAGGTTCTCAATTCGTCTGGATCTTTGTTTTTGCATTTTATATGTATGTTCACCCATTATTTGAAGACGGCTGTGCGGATTTAGATTTGTTTCTTTGTTTGAAAGAGTACACTTCACAGATGGTCCCATTGTCTTTAATTAGGTCAGGATTTGTGGATGGAATCCTGGAGAGAGGGAAGTCTTCAAGTATCATAAGCACACCTATAGTGATTTGAGTATTTTTAACCAGGGCTTGTAACCGGTTACAAATAAACCAATATTATAGTGGTTAAACCGGTTTTTCTATTTGGGTTACGTTCGAACGAAATGATTTGGGAACGTTATGTCGGAGCCTTTTCTAACCGGTAACTCGGTGTTTGGATACGGGAGCAGTGACCGTTGACGCGCTCCCTGCGGCAATAACGGACGATAGTCAACTAAATGAAAAATCAAATCTAATACCATAGCCATAGCAAACAAATCAGGTAAAGCGAGCGCCGAGCGGTCATTCACCCTAGCCTTCGCTCACACGGAGAGAGCGCTCCCCTAACCGGTAAAAGGATTTCGTTCCCTGCGAGCGTAACCTTATTATGGGTTACGCTCTTAAAGTGTGGCTCTAACCGGTACGAAAAATTTACCGGTTGGGTTGAAAGGTGGAGAAGCCTCAGTGAAGTCGCTTATTTTTTGTTTAGAATTATTTAAACCAAATCGATTTCTAACCAGCACCTATTCTTCAGGGCGGCACCAAGATCGCCGAGATCCGGCAGATCTCCGGCGCCATGATCCGGATATCCAACTGTGAGGAGCGCGAGGGCGGCAGCACGGACCGCACCATCACCATCTCCGGGAACCCGGACTCCGTGGCGCTGGCGCAGTACCTCATCAACATGAGGTAAGGAGACATACCGGACGGGGAAATTTGGCCGAACATTTTGTCGGATACGTTTTCGCCGAATGTTTTATTAGTATTTCTCTCGGGACTATTTTTGTGCGGTGCCTAATATTGGTGTCACCAAATGGGCGGGTAATATACGCATTTCCTTAAATTTTCTGGCTCAAGGCACGAAAGATGGCCAGAATATAAACGTTTGGAGACTTTCACAGACGAAGAACGAACCGTGGGTTATCCTAACGAAGCGCTACGTTGATAATAACGTTGGTTTTACAGATTTAAAACGAATTAGCCTAGTGCCCGCAATATGTGACAGCTCCTTCGGCTAACAAAATAAAATCTCTCCATTTTACTCATGATAACTCAATAGAAACAGCTAGATTCTCCGAGTCTCTGTCATGTTAGGTTAGGTATCGTAATCCTGAAAAAAAGAGAATTAAATAAGACATTCGACGAAAAACTACATTCGATCAAAAGTTTAGTAGGTCAATCGAGGGTACACACACAAACACACTTGCCTTATCCTCTGCCTACCAAATGACTTACCTCTCCGTTTTGAGTCACGCCTGGCCCCTGAGAATCGACTATTTTAACATCCCACGGTTATCCTCTGATTTATCGATACCTTTTGGTGGGTCGGCTCGATTTAAATATTTATGAGGGAGTGTGATTTTAGTTCGATGCATTGTTTATGTGAGGTTGGGTTGGTGAAAAAATACGGTAATTTCGTGGCAATTTAATAAGCTCATCTAATCGTCATCCTATCTTCATTAACTAAGGTAATATTGAATTGAAACAGCCAGCCTTAGGTATTCAGAATCATGAATATTATCTTGTAACCAAGTTTTGGAGGTACATATAATATCGTAGTTATTAACAGATGCATTACATAGGAATTCAGCATGTTTTTAGCGAAACTAATAATTTTCTTTAATATATGATCAATTCACGAAAAATGATTGTATCTGCGAGCTAATACAGTTATACAGCTTTGTAGCAATTTTCGTGCGACATGAATAAAAGTGAAAGGCGCGCCTCGTCAGGCCTAAAATCGCGAACCACTTGAGACCGAACTGAATGAATATGCAAGAGATAATGAAATTTCCATTTACGAAGTTCGCGGTAGGACCGCAGGTTACAAGTGTGTCAGTGTTTAGAATCCGCCACAGAAAAAGAAAATTTTAAAATCTCGAACTCACAAACTCACATAGGTTAGGTGAGATTCAGAAGATTGAAAAAACCTACTATTCTCGTTTGAAATTGAGCCACGAGAAGGTACTTGTTGGGACAATCCTATAAAACGATCCATCCACTAAATACTAGCACTAACCTCACCTCACGCGACCGCATCCTTCCCCCCGCGCGTCGAGCCGACCCCGCTTGTCGCCTGACCCTTTACAACTCCTGTCCCGCTCCCGCAGTGTGGAGCTTCAGAAGGCGAATCTAGAGGGCTCCAGCGGCGGCGCCGGCTCCAGCAACAGCCCGCTCGCCTCCGCCATCCCCCTCGCGCAGCTGCTCACCAAAACCGGCGCCCTGGGCGCCCTCAACAGCCTATCGGCTCTGGGGGGACTCACCGACTTACTGAGCGGCTCCTCCCCTCAGCCCGTGCAGACTACAGGCGTACACCGCAACCACAAACCCTTCCGCCGCAACGACGACGAAACGCCCACCAAAACGTCGAAAGAGCGGAACAAATACAACCCCTATTAGTGTGCTTGGTCGGTTGGGATCTCGTCGTCGCGGCTTGCTAGGGCTTTAGGTTAGTCGGCTGTCGCGTTTAGGGTAGTCTAGATGTGGTCGTTCGGTTTTAAACTCGATTTGCATTGTCAGATTCTTGGAGCCTACGAGAGACCCGGAATCATCAGTTTATGTTATCGATAACATTCACAACCTAGCTAAGCTGTGAATCGAAAATGAATTTCGAGGGTAGAATCGCAAAGCTCAGTTTAAAACCGGATGAACTACCTCCACGTTTCGTAGTCGATTCGAATATTAGGACGACATGTTTATGCTAACGAGCGACTTGTCTTAAAATCAATCCAAATTCAGACGTAACTGCGTTACAAGAACTGACTAAATCAATCATTCGCGAGTACGTTATTATTTAATTTATCCATAGAACTTATGTTCGCCACTGTATAGAAATATGTGTATAAAATCGGACTTCCCAAAACTAAATTCCAGAAATCATTATACGAGTAGGGTAAGAATAAGACGTGTAAAACTAATTTATATGTCGCATAAGTTGACTAACGGAGACGATAATCATGTAATTATAATTAATTGACTACGACTGACATTCATGAAATTAACATTGGATGCGTTTCTTTACGATGAAATTCGTATCTTACTTTTAAGTTTAATATTAGTTTGTCGTAGGCTTTTTAGTTTAGTTTGGTAACGAGGATTACGTAATACTAGTGCAGTTAAACAGGAATGAATAAAACTCTTGTAAGCTAAAATGAGCTCTATAAACATGCATTCAAAGCTACCGATGAGGAAAACCGACGTAAGAAAAAAGACTGTTATTGACAACCTGTCGGTAATAAAATTTAGAAACTTATTACTGCAAAAGTGTTCTTTCTGTGTTAATATTAAGTAATCTTGGTTACGGTGTTTTAAACTTTAAACCAAAATACACAGTTGCATTTAAGAAATAAAAATGTGGATGTAAAATCGGCAATCGTTTTTATTAGTTTTTAAAAGGTCCATGACTTATGGATTTAAGAGTGCTCATAGGGTACAAATAGGGTTGTCTAGTCGAGTGATAATTTGTTTTTTACCGAAATTAATATTTGGAAAAAAGAATTGGCCACGTGCAAAAATTATTATCATTACTTGCCAATGTCATTTAATTACGAAAGGGTCCAGAATATCTGTGACAAAGTTTGCTAATTTATTATTTTAACATTAAAATGTGTCTGAATTAAGCAAAAGGTGGCAATGAGAAATAGTTGTTGGCGACCAAAATTGTGGAGAATCTTCCTAGAAACGACAAATTTTTTTTTTTACAATTTATTAACCACAACCCACCTACTGGGATTAGTTGCATTCGCTATTAACATTTCAAATATCTGTTACTTGGTATTGATCAATATTGCTTAAAATTTTTACTTCGACGTTTCAATTATCATATTTCAATCATTTAAAAAATACGTCATTTAACAAACAAGAAATCCAATGGGGTTGGCAACTGTCAACGGTTTGGCCAGATGGCGCCAGCATAGCTAGGTCCCTTTCACTAGTATTGTTGTATGGGATTTGGCTTAAAGGCTAGCCCATACAGGTAAAAAAAAAAACAAAATTTTGACACTATTTGTAGGACTGACAGGTACCAGCTATGCTGGCGCCATCTGTAAACACTTTCGACCGGCCAACTCCATTTGGCAGCATAAAAAATATGATTTACACTGTACGGGGTATGGGCGGGAACTGTTTGAAATATCATTGAATATGAATATTACGTATGCTGCAATCTTAAACTTTGTGAAGTTAAAAAATATTCTACAATTAATAACTTTTTGGTATCGATAAATTTAATATTGAATATGAGAGTGCTAAATTTCGGTATACTGCCTCGATAAACAATTAAACATGTAATTACGATGATTATCGATAACTAGGGATCGTGACAATAGTAGAAAATACATAGATGCTTATAATTATTATATTGGAAAACAATGCTTCGCGTATAAAAGATTGTACATATTTATATTTCAATAATTACAGGGTGTCTAGCGAAAACATCTAAATAACTTCAACATTACTCGCTTTTAGATCTTTGAATAGTTAAGTCTCGGATAGAATTTTAAACATTTCTGTAAAGCAATGAAGTTTTTTGGGAAGTATTTTTGATGGTCACTGTATTGTAAAATTATTTAAAAACGAAATATCTTAGTACTGTGTTGTTTTAGAATACACAAAAGTTTGGCTCGTTTGTTTGAAATTTGAAGTATAACTTGAAATATTTGTAGGTATTTTGTCATGTCGCGTTTGACTTTTGACCTTGTGATTGTTACCAATGGAAAGTTGCATCATTCGGGAACGAAAGCGCTTTGTTAGTAGCAAAATATCGTTACGATTATGGAAACTGAAGAATTAAGACATTTATAAAGTGCACCTGATGGGAACTACAAACACGGTAACTGCATTTGTAATGCTCTATTTTATGTTCCTATTGGTGTTAGATTACTTTTCAACATTAAAGTAACGTGACAACCACACTGTACAGTCGCCATCAGATATATCGGAGCGGTCAAGGTTAGCAAATAACTGAACAACGCCTCTATTAACAAGGCGATAAAGTGCATGTTCAAATATTTTAAAGTATCTTAGCCGCTCCGATATATTTGATGGCGACTGTTCGGGCAAGTACCATTCATTACCCTTTCGAACGCAAGGTGGGAAAGTAATACGCCGTGCCCCTGACATGTCAAACTTCATAAAAGGGTTCTAGGGGTTTTTCATAGTTTTTGAATGGACGGCTATTGACGTCGAAGGCGTCCGTGGCCCGACTTGCCCATGACGTGACTGGCCGTCATTGGCGCGCAAAGGGTTAAATGTACCATTTTGAGCAAGTACCATGAAATGATTCATTTTCATCCAGATTGGAGATTAATTATTTTGGAAGGTGTATTGTATTTTAGAAGGAGACGTTTTTTGTTTCTTACAATAGTATTGCATTTAAATTGAAATGTAAACAATTTTATTAAAATGTGTACAGATACTACAGAGCAGTTAACTCACATTTATAGTAAATTAATAAATAATTTTAAACAAAAAAAGAACCGACTTCACTTAGTATCCGCTATCCCAAGAGGAAGTGGCCGAGTTGCTGTAAAAAAATGAGAAATCACTATTGGCGTGCCTATAATAGTTAAAGAGTACCCTCGATTTCTCCAGGATCCGATCATCTGGTGACAATTTTCCAACTTGGTCCAGCCGTCTTCGCATAATCGGTGAACATACATAAAAATAGCAAAAAGAAACAAAGATCTCCACGAATTGAGAACCTCTTCATTCGAAATCTTGAAGTCGGTTAAAAATGCGATGGCAAAGCGCTTTTCGTTCGGTTTTGATGTATAATGTGATGCCCTTTAATTTGAATTTGTACGATGGCTAAAATAACTAAATTCAATAGCATTGTAGTTAGTGCTGATTTTGCGAATTTTGTCTCTATAGATACTTGCACAGTAGGTAGATGTTGTGTATTTGTACCAGTGGGTGAGGTAAAGGCAATATAATTCGCCTAGTAACGCTTCGTTGCCGCTAGACCAATTTATGGTGGCCTCCGATCCCATACATTGGATAAGCGTTGTGCGGCCAATCTTGGAGCGTGCGTTTCAGTAGTTTGCCTTTACGCTGCCTTTAATTAGTTAAAATTAAAATCGAGGTCCAATGGAGTGTTTGTACGGTACTTGTAATTCCGCCGCCGAGATCAGTTTTATTGGTAATGATAAATCATGTTAATTTTAAGTCACTTAATTAACGTTTTTCATATCGTTTCAGGAATTATATTACTCGCTAGAATCGTTAAGTAAAAGTGTATTGTTACAAGTACATATTTAATAAAAATAATAATAATTTGGGTTAGTTTTCTTTTCCGCTGAACGCTGTTAAGCGCAGGTAATGTGTCAAATGAACCGAATCTAAAGCCTCCTATTCAAGAACCCACGCCATAATCCTGCCTACCCAGGTACCACACATTCCCGTGATAACCGAAACCGCCGTTCGCCCACGTGACCTCCCCTGAGCTCTGGATCCCGGTAAGATGTTTCCTTTACATTTTAATTTACGTCCTAGAATATCCACTCACTATTGGGGTATCATTCAGGCATGTCTTATTTATGAAAATTCAATCTTTGCCCTGACATTTGTTTCCTCTTTATTCCATTTCCGATCGATCCATATTCACATTCACTAGCGTTCATCTTTCTAATGTAACCGTCTGATTCTTCTAATAAATATAAGATTCGTGTAGTTATGGAATTGTATTTTGAATTCACCTGTACACTCTTGAAATTTGGTAAATTTAGTTTATAAAGTATTGCTTGCGTCGAATCTAAATGCGTGGTGTATTGCAGGATCACGATGGAGACGGCGGGCCTTCCCCTGCCCGGGTACCACTACATCGCGCCCAACCACATCGTGAAAGCGCCGATCCATTGAGCGGGGCTCCTCGGCCAGGCGTCTGTCGGCAAGCTCTATACCGACGCGTACTACCTCCAACCGCAGTACAGGACTCTGGCTCCGATATATTTCTTCAAGTGAGTGCGAAGACCAAACTGGGGATGTGCAAAATCGAGCACAGTAATCGATTAATCGAAACGAAAAGTCGATTAATCGGTTATTCTGAGGATTAGGAATAAACGATTAGCTGAAAATCGAAAAAAAGATATCATGAAATTTTTATCGAAAGATTGGAAAATTCGATTTGCAGATAATCGATTACAAACTACCGATTTGCATCCCTATACTAAATTGAATCTCTAAAAAGAGAGGGGAAGCAATTGGCAACACTAGATACCTAGCTGAACGTATGTTTACATTTGTTACGAGTTTATAAGTATTTTAGATATTCTTATATTTATTCTCCACTGTATTTAATTGATTGTTCGGAGGGGTCGGTCAAGTAATCGATATGAAAAGTCGGCGTAATTTTGGCAGCCAAAAAATGTAAGCGACTGACGTTATAAATTGTGAGTAATCCGTGAGCAGCGACGATCACACAAAGCACTTATTTTATAGCGACGATTGGTATTTTGTTTTGACTTCACTGGGGCTCGCTGGTCACGGATTATTAATCTATTATTATAATAACAATGTATGCAACAGGATTTAGCTAAGCTGATCGAATTTACTATGGAGTTAAGCGGTCGAGTATTTGAATTATCTGTTGAATTTAATTTAGTTATGATCAGTACTGACCACAAATAAATAAAATGTTCAAAGTACGTTTAGTCGAGCGTCGGCGTATAATAGGCGTAGAGCGATATCGACCTCGGACCCGCTGACGTAGCGTAGCGTTAGATTAGCGAACAGAGTGAGAGGGTTAAAGACAATATTTGTACATAAATAATCGTAATGACCTGGAAATTAGGTATTACAGTAATAGTTGCGCCGCCCGGCGCCCCGGCGCCCCGGCGCGGCGCGGCGATACGAAACCGATGGGATCAAATCCTTTAAGAAACTTACATTAAAAGCGGAGATGAGGCGAAGGAACATTCAGTGCATCATGTAGAGTCGTCTTCGATTACAATCAGACGTTAGGTTTATAAAAATAGAGTTGTTAAATGTGATAGTCTTCTAATTTATTTTACATTTGAATTACTAAGATCTCGGAAACACATGAGCTATGTGTGAATCGGCTACTCGAAAAATTAAGTCGAATAAATATTGGTCTAGGGATCAAAGCCAAAGATTGTTAAAGTTTGTTTAACATTAATATTGTTGTGGATTTATGATAAATTATTCTGAGAGTATGTAGTTAATGTTTAAAGTGTAACGTATAAAAGTTGATTTGAATTATTTTATCACCCTCTCCAGACTGCTCATCGTATTTAGTCCTAGATCAATATAGATAGTCCTGTGGTAATCGACATATTTCCAAAAAAAGTAAAAAAAAAGCTTAGGATAATCTAGGTTAAGGTAAGTATAGGACCAGTGTAATACATAACATGCTTTCCAATGATTTTTCTGTCTTCATGGAAATCGACAAATTTTGTGCCACAGACAACAAGCAGTGCCAACATTTCATTTGAACTTGTATTTCGTACGTAAATAAGCAATATGGTATAAGTTAATTGTAGGCATACAGTCAGTTTCAAATACGTTTTAATAATTAAAGTGTCAAGTTAAAGCAAATATTTACAAATGTATCCACACACTATTAATTTAGCATTGTAGGAAATAAGATTCACAATTTATTAGATTTACAATATAGACTCGAAACATATCCCAATAACATATTTTCCCTATGTCTTCCCCTTCAGTATTTCCGTAATTAATTATAGAAATTAATAATGAATGATTGTGCCAAAGTTGTGACTAAAATTTTATGTATGGATTTGAATGTGACGGTATAGTACTGATAAAATAAGAACGCTATCATTTTGTTGATGAAACGGTTATGCTAGTCATGTTCTGATGAAAAAGACATTTTAAATTTTATATATTCTAGTCAAAATTTATTTCATTATTTGTTTATGTTCTTCTAAAATTCTCTATTCTGTGTGGGATTGCTTGAAGTAAATTAAACTAGCAATAATTTTTTTGATAAAATCAATTATATTATAGGTGTAATGAGTCGCAATTAAGACGATGTATAGAGCTTTGTACATTAAGTACCACACAGATATTAATAGGTTAAATAGGTAGTAATAGCTGGAAGAAGACGGTTGAGAAAAGACGTAAAATTAATAAAGAGAAGAGATTTTATAGCTGTGATTAAAATTGGGAGTGTACTTTTGTGCAAATGTTAGCGTCAGGCTTGCTGTCGATGAAGGGATGCAGGTGTAGTAGTTTAGTTCACACCTACGTGTAGTCACACACACACACACACACACGGCCGCCGTACCGGCAACTTGCACGCGTTCACGGTCATTATTTTGGGAGTCCAGGCTAATCTTGGTAAGGACTGGAGTCTAAATCTTAAGTACTCGACAGTTTTCCGAGACTTCAGAGTCCTTTGTGCAAATACTAACAAATTTGTGCTTAGTGCAAATTAGGAAACTTGTAAGTACCTACTTGAAGAAAATAAACTTCTTGAAAATTGTTCTCAAAAATTGGGAGTCGCGTTTACACACGACTTATTAACAAGTAATAAGAGTCTACAATACAGTAGAGGGTTAAAAGTGTAGACTCAATAGACTCGAGTCCTTGCCAACATAGTCAGGGCAGCCAGTTCGCAGCACTGGCAGACTGTCAATAACGTTTATTCTAAATAATGCAAATTTAAGAGCAATTAGAAAATAGCGTTGATTTATCGTTGTATTGTATATGTCTACAATCAGTTTCTATTAATCAAGTACTAAATATTATTTTATACTCATTAGTATAATTATCGTGGTTCATTATTGTTGTTGTTATTTTAATTTGCTCAATTTTAAACTTGTAAGCATATATGATATCATAATTTAAGTCTTTTCGTTGGTCTGTTAGCATTTGTATGTGCGAAATTTATTTGTAAGTTTTTACTTTTTTATGCTTTTACGGTAGGGGCAGAAATTGTTAATTGAAAAAACATAAAATTGCACTCACTGTATGAAATATGATGTCTGTAATATGTAAAAAGAAATGTTTCTGCCCCTATTAGTAGCAGTGGTAAGCCAAAAACATTATTATTGTTAAATCAATATCTCTTATCATAATGCCATATCAAATATACAAAAATAATGTGTTAATGCATCAAATAGTACACTGTTACAGTTTCTAAAAATCTCTTTCTGATTTAAGTGCGTGTGCGCCGCAGCTCCCGCACACCTAAACTAAAAGTTGGTGCCTTTTGTTCATAGGTTTCGCTTGAATATGTTACTGAATTCAGTTAATGTAAATTAGCCTTTATTGACAGGGTCCGACAGCGCTGTATCATAGTGTATGTATTAAACTAATAAAATTCAATTTTAGCAAATATGTATTAACGTAATAGCGAATTTCCTGTAAATATTCGTGTTAGCACCTGTATTTTGAATTGTAAATGCACCGTTTTCAAAATTCCCTCTTCTATCGGGTACTAGGATTATTTGGTATTGCCAGAGACTATAGAGATATAGACTGTGGCTAGGCTGTGGTCGTCTATATCTCTATAGTCTCTGGTATTGCCAAGAAATATTTACAATACATATTGTACGTCGTGGAGGGACCGTATGTGTAAAGTGCAGTATTATTGGATATTTTGCTAGATACATGTGTCTAATTCGCATACAGGTTCAAGACGTTTGGGTAAAAAGGGTTGTGTGATTTGTTATGGATTTACAAAATTCAATATTATATTGCTTCAATCCCTTTTAGACTCCTGGGTCAACCTAAAGGATTACATGAGAGGATATATATCTTATTACTATACTAAAATAATACACCAGGGTAATAATACATAAATGCACCTCTTCCACAAGCGTTCAAACAACATAATTATAGTTCAAATGCTTAAATCTATTTCTTTAAATTATTAAAATCTTCAATAAAAAGGCGAAATAAAGTAAATACCTGATGTATCCTTTGACATAATGATAACAGGCATAGGGGCCGTATTCTAATTTTAAAACACGATACAACTTCAATACAACTCCAATCATTGAGTAACAGGAGATGACATCCTATCTAAGATTTTTATTGTCCCAAAAGTTGTAGTGAAAATCACTACAAATCTATACTACTCTTTGATCTACTTTTCAATCACAGCTGTCAACCACAAAACATGGCACACAACATGTATTCTAGATGTCACATCTAGTAGAAATAGTAGAATACATAGTAAAACAATGAGTGCAATACATTTACTACACAATACACATACATACGCTAGTGCCTAAACATCTGAATCAATAATATCTGAATTTGCTTGAAAATTGTTCAAATACATCATTGTTGGTTGATTATTTGTTGTGTTGGAGTTGTTTTAGATAGATTGTGTTTTATATTGCATTGTTGATGTATTTTAAAATTAGAATACGGCGCAGTCACATTACATTAGTCTAATAGCGTATACGATCAAAGATATGCTTGTAGAAATGTGAATATTCCATGTGCATTGCGCATACATGATAAGTAATGCGAGGGTATGCCGACGTCTGTTTTCAGTGTACTCTTATAGTATTAATGCCAATGGTGTTTGACTGAGTATAATTAAGATTATCAAAAAATGCCAAATAATCCATCTCGTGCTGCAGTTCGAGTGAGCATTTAATTTGTTGTCACCAATGTCGTGAAAGCATTACAAATCATCGCTCGTTGTATGTTGATCAAATGTTGACTCGATAACGATGAGGTTGGTTTGAATAATGAGAGTTTTTAGACGAGTATCTACATCTCTATCTTTTTAGCACAATTCGAACGATTAAGACGGAGATGGATGATCGTTAGTTATCGATTTTCGCGATTTTTAGGCTGGCACCAACCAGTAATCGGTCAAAAAATTCATTATCGGACGATACTATATCAACAGTGCCATGCTTGGTGGAAAGGGAAACATATCTCGCACACAAAACAGGGGTAGGTAGTTAAAGCAGAGCAGACCGGGACTGCTATCCCGTTCTCGCCAATTAGACGTTCACTCTTAAACTTCGTATCACCGTATTTGTCGACATATCTAATCGTTTTGTGAATTGTTAATAAATTTTAATGTACTTACGGTTACAGTATACTGTCATGAGGTTAATTTCAATATAAAAAAGTTTGTTTCATTATGTTAATTCAATAAAGTGTGTAAATATTACTGGCTTTCATTACTCTACTACCCGAAATCCTGATTTCATTACCCCACTATTCGGCTAATTAGATCCCACAAAAATTAGGTATCATGGAAACTAAAATATCACTAGGATAAAATATCTACCTCCCTGAATCTTTATAATCTTTATCTGGCGCTACACGTAGTCAAAAGATTTTTTGTGCTTTAAGTTTGGTAGCATTACTAGATGGCGCTCTACAGTTCCATACATTGTGTGGTAGCTCTGGTTTGCTGTACCGGGTCAGATGGCGCTTCAGAGTTACCGCATAATGTATGGCCCCGTACAGCGCCATCTGGTAAAGCTATCAAACTTGGAACACAAAATTTGATTGTGTCCCGCTTACCTCTAGCTTCTACATTCTCTTTGGTGGTGTACGTACGTAGGTACCTAAGGAAAGCATTATCAGTCAGTTCACTAGATGGCGTTGTATTAATAGTAAGCAAAGAGGTATATATTTAACAGAGCGACAGTCGACACAGTTTAAGAACTTTGAAGCGCCACCTCGACGAGAGCAACCCAAAGCTATCGTAGTAATACCGTAATAATAGTAACGGAATCAATTTCTAGATGGCGCTGTATTCTGCTCTACATTTACAGTAACTTTAGGTTGCTCCTCCAGATGGCGCTTCAGTTCAGACTTGGAGCTTCAAAAAGTTCCCACTCGATTGGTTTAAAATTTAGATTGGACTCTATTGCCTAGGTAATAAGGGTGACGGCAGGTAGCTAGAGCTAACCAAAGCAACTGAGTGGTTAGACTGTGTCGCTCTATTAAATATATACCTCTGCAGTAGGGGATGAATTATACAGGTGCACATATTAAAACTAGATTTTTTAAAGCAACGTTAATATTCCTAGCACAGCTTTAGTTCCAATATTAACAGAACAGCGACCTTTCTTTTACACTGCCATCTGTCGAGTACAAAGCATACTTCCTTGTAATAAATGGCGAAGCCTGATAGGTATAGGTATTTAAATGCTATTTAGTTTTACGCCTGTTGCAGTTTATAATTATTTGGTCAAATGTTGGCGACAGCGTGATGGGAGCATTCCTTGGCATCTGAAGTTATTAAACTATAGTAGTCCGCCTCGAACAATTGCATACGACATGACCTTACAACATCCTTATGAAGACCCTTTATGAAGATTTTTTTCGCCTTCTGGCTCCACAACCCCTTGGGCCTTGAGCGTTCCCATTCATAAACGCACTCTCAAATTATACATATGTATCTCTGCTACAACTACAACAAATTTCATAAAGATCAGAAAAACGATACTAAAGTTTTCGCGGAACAAACTCTCAAAATCAAAAAGATTCGAAATGCTTGGTCCAGTAGCCAGGTCACAGCTGTTGTGTCCGAAGTTGTTTGTAAGAACTTCGCTTCGCTTACGCTCAGCTCGTTCGATAATTTCTTACTTAGAAACAATATTATACATTCAAAAGGCAAGTTTGTACCGAGATATAACATCTTAGGTAAATGTTTATTATCGTTATTTGTAGGTACATAATGGGGAAAATGAATTATACTTAAGTTTAACAGGCACTTTTTTAGGTAAGTCTATTGATTTGCATAATTGTGAAAGATTAGCTCGCCTTTATACTCGGAGCACGGTTACACGACTTACACGCGATGTCCAACAGCCTGACCTACGAGCGGCGAGACGCTTTTGTTATCGACCTTCCGTCTAGTTAACTATTCTATAGGGTAATTCAAGCGGCACGGAGTTGTGCTGACGGTACGTCTAGGTCGTATGAATAGCGCTGGGATGTTTGGCCTGAGCTCTCGCTATAGTGTCCCCGTTGAGGGATGTTGACTTGTGAGGAGTGAAAAGTTTAATGACGGTAGCAATGGCGGCGGGCGGGCGGCGCGCCGCAGAGCGCATGCCCGCCACTGCGCCACTAGCGGTGCGCTGCCCCCTGGTGGCTCGCACCGCAGTGAATTGCGTAACAAAGCACACTCGCCTTCAAACGCTACGCCGAAAACTTTCGTCCCGTGCGCGCTCGCGGATTGTGCGGGCGCAAAACGACTTAACTTTTCCGCGGCGCGCTTTTCCGAAACGCGAAAATTGCAAGAAACTCCCTCACATTTTCAGTACACCCAGGATTTGGTTTGCGGCTTTTGTTTTTTTTAGTTTTTCAAGTTGTTAAAGTTGACTGTAAAAGAAAGTGGAAAAGCGGTGTTCGGCAATTGAAACAGTGTAAACGTTACGTGTTGTGTTTAATTAGGTTTAATTTGTTTGATTTGCTTGTTTTGTTTAATTTGGCGAGTGGTAGCCGCCGCTGGCAGCGCTGGTGGGGAATCGATACCGACTGCGGTGGGAGCGGCGAAAGGTAAATTTTATTAGCTCATTGTTTACCAATAAAAAGAAACTGTAGCTATAGTGTTACTATTACTTAAAAATATCTATTGAAATTAGTTCAAAGTTTATTTTTAACGACGGAACAAACATTTGTTTTTAAGTTTTTAATGTATCATAACTTTGAATTAGTAATGTAGAGATACGGTACCTACATCATTAAAAAAAAAGGTATAGCGTTACAAAATGCCCAACTAATTATTGTTAACCCGTGACCACGAACGCTGTAAAGTGTTCGAAACGTCGGGATGTAATTTTAAATTCAGTATACACGATATAATCCCTTTAAAGTTGTTTTATTTTATAATTAGTGTTAATCAGCGTTTTAGGTTGATACTTAATATCTAAAATTTAAAGTAATCGTACTACTCGTAAGTTTTACTTCGCCGAATACGGGCGAAGAACTTATATTACTGAAAATAGGTAACTATCTAATGAAACACTAAAACTAACTGGACCGTAAAAGATCACTTACAAAGTTTTTGTGTAACTGTTTTACAGCTTACATAACTTAACTGAAAATGGTATTCCAAATTTGGGATCTAGCCAAACTGATGACGTAGACGTAACAGGAAACTAGGTCACTTAAATGGGCTAACACTAATACTTACTGTAACATTTTTACGTAGTACGCGAACTTGTCTGAAATACCTCGAATAGTAGGTCTAGTCTAATTAATGAGCGTGATTCAGCGTCTAACGTGCTTGTAGGTACCTAATACAGTATTCTATTAATTTCAATTCAATTCAATTATTTATTTCAGGCTCTAGGCCCATAAGCATGTTAGTAATACAATTATACCTTATTTCTTATCTAGTTGTTAGTATAATTATCCAATTTACAGTAAAAAATTACACAGATAAAATAAATTAAGTTAAAATGTCAAATTAATAAATTAAATATGTTATTATGTCAATATATGCCTCATTCAATAATTTATAATTCGTACCAATGGAAATAACGCAGTGCCTCGTCTTACATTTTATGACGACTTTTCGTTAAACAATTAAGATAATCGATTTAATTTTGACGAAATTTTAAATGATCTTTCTATTTCTTAAAAATAGTCTAATTATCTTTGTGTGATAAAAGAATAGTTAAATTATTAGAATATGTTTTATCTAAGTCCCTATGTGGGCAAGTACCTACAAATATCTACTTTAAGTGTTAAAATATTCGCTTATTATACTAGTTTGATTAAAAATAACTTCGAAACTCAGTGTACCTACCTGAACATAAGTAGGTAATGTTATTTTTTATTCAGAGTTGTTTAGATTTAATATACAGTGTGTTTCTGTAATAGGAGCAATAAATTAAAACGTAGATTCTACTCCTCAAACCAGTAAACGTTTGTTCAGCGACTATTAAAAATAACGTCTGGTTTGATTTTTAGGACACTTTAAAGTTTTTTCGAACACGCAATGTATTCCGAAATTGACTATGTCTGTAGGGTGACAAGCAATGTCAATTAGACTGATTTTAACGTTCATTAAAAATACTATTTAGTTTGTGTGAAAAAGACAACAAAACAAAACACAGTTTTTAAAGTTGTTGAACAAAAGTTTTGTAGTTTGAGGAGTAGAATCTATGTTTTAATTTATTGCTCCTATTACAGAAACACACTGTATATACAATTTGTTTTACTCTGAATTAGGTATAATATTTCCATGGTGCTATTCAAGTGTATTTACTTACTATACGTAGTCGTATATATTTAGTTGTAAGTATACTCGTATATAAAATAATGCTCACAAATTATAAAGATGCCATTAAACGTCATACCATTCAGAGTTCTCCATTAAATCTAAGCCTTGCCTCCCTACTTATTGTATACGAGTTCTTGTTTACGCTTTGATATCGTTAATTAATTGATTGCTATAAAGATGACGTCTTGTAAGCCCTTTATTCGCAACATCAATTTGCTACAACCGCGATTCGTGGCTCATAAAGGGTTAGGTGCAATTCTGTGGTGAATGTAAATCTTTACCTCACCTAATTGCAAAGGTTACGCGTAACAGGGAAACCCGCAGCCAACCCTCGTCAATTAATTATCTCCCTACAAAAACTAGCCAGAATCACGCTGCGAGGAATTCTACAAAACTTCTAATTGTACACTCTTACTGCTTGTTAGGCAACAAAAACGCCCCGCGGCGAGGTGCAGAAATTCTTTTACTTTGATTTTTGTCCTATATTTCCCTCCATTTATATACGGACGTCATTATTTAATAAAATAAATAGATATATTTGTATTACCCTGTTAGCAGCACCCAACGATCCCTTTAGAGATCACATAATAGATTCAAAATTCCTCTTCAATATATTTCTAGTTTTATTAGTATTACAAATGTAGTAAGGAAAATCTTTACTAAAAGATTACTTAATAGGTCGAAGTCTACCTCCTAGATTTACTGATTTCATGATTATTTGTCTGTTACTTCGATAGGCGTTATATTATAAACCACGCCCCTTAGTGATCTATGGGTCGTTAATTTAAAGCTACCAATTTCAACATTACTTTCGATGTGATTACTGTAATCATTTATCAGCCATGTCATAGACAGGCAATTACCTTAATTGAATGTCGGGTCAATATCTTTAATAAGGAGGTATCAGAATCATAACCAAAAGTTACGAGGCTAGTTGTACGTGACTGCGAAGTAGTAAAAACGAGGACGTTGTTTGCTTATGTTAAGGTACCGACCTAGCTAAGTATAATGTAGAGATGGGTGGATTTGATATTCATAAAAAAAATGAAAAATATCGTTGTAAAAAACGATTGGGTTGCGTTTTATAAATCTAAAATGTACAATTTCGTTGTCTGCCTCTCTTTCCAATGAATACGTTTATCATTTATATACTATAAGAATTATAGAAGAATACTATAAGAATAATACTATAAGAAGGGGTATTAATGGGGGCCCAACCAACATCTTTCGGGCTCCAAGTCAACCTCCCCTGCTCGTGGTATACCCTGCTGAACAACAAACGAGGCTCTGACGACCCACCAACCCGCACTGGACCAGCGTGGTGGGCTTATGGTCCAAACCCCCTCATGAATGCCCAACTCCCCGTCACGGCCCCGAGTGCCCGGCTTAAGGGGTGCTAAGAATCCCCGGGCGGCGATTTCCCAAAATACTACTCAGACCCAGGCTAAGAAGATGGATACCGATTTGCTTAACGTTTTAACATACAACGTCCGCACTTTGATGAAAGAAGAGCATCTCGTTGAGTTAGAACTTGCTCTTAACGAAATCAAGTGGGATGTTGTAGGTCTGTCAGAAGTACGCAGGGAAGGAGAACAAACTACAGAGAGAATCGATAATGTGTTCTACCACTTCGGAGCAGCAGGAGGACTGCATGGAGTGGGTTTTCTAGTGAATAAAAAG